>CM040243.1:201633938-202214318 GCA_022545495.1 Chrysanthemum lavandulifolium | reverse complement strand
TAATAATAATAATAATAATAATGCTAATGATAATGATAATAATATTGATAATGATAATAATAATGATAATGATGATAATGATAATGATGATAATAATAATAATAATAATAATAATAATAATAATAATAATAATAATAATAATAATAATAATAATAATAATAATAATAATAATAATAATAATAATAATAATAATGATAAAATAAAAAAATGATAATAATGAAAATGATGATAATAATGAAAATGATGATAATGATAATGATAATGATAATGATAATGATAATGATAATAATAATAATAATAATAATAATAATAATAATAATAATAATAATAATAATAATAATAATAATGATAATGATAATAATGAGTGTAATATAGAGCGAGGGTCGCTATTGCCGGCGCCAAGAAGAGTATATTTCAATGCCATTAGATCTTGGAGCACGCTTGGTGGTAGTTCATGACTTGTTAGAGGCTTTAATGAACCCTCCCTATCATGGTGTAATATTGATGAGGAAAATTTGGACTTGGGTGAGCGTAGTGTTAAGCAGTGTAAGAGAAAGATTTGTGATGGGCATTATACTGCGGCTGTCAGAGTTCTTTCTTCTTCTGGTGTTGCTCCTTATAATGATGCTACTCTTGAGGACTTAAAGGCTAAGCACCCTTTCAAGTCTGCTCCTTCTTTGCAACATATACATATTGATCATCATCACCTCATTGCATCTCCTGTGATTCTTGATATGATTAAGAGTTTCCTCGGTACGCCTTGTGGTCGGGATGGTTTGCGTGCTCAACACCTTTTGGATTGTTTAAGTGGTTTGTTGTAGCTATTTCGATGAGTTGATCGCTTCTATCACCCAAGTGGTGATTCTTTTCTTGATGGTAAATGCCCTAGGGCCTTGGGTGAGTATATTGCTAGTGCTCCTCTCACACCATTGGTCAAGCGTGAGGAGGTATCCGCCTATTGCTTGTGGGGACCGTTTGGAGACGTTTAGTCTCAAAGGTTAGTGCTTCTATGATTGGCCATTATTTGGATGATTATTTAAATGATCTACACTTGGTGTTGGGGTATCTGGAGGAGGAGGAGGCTATTCTTCATGCGGTGAATCGGTTTATTGAAGACCGTGGAGATGATGTGGGTCTTTCGATGTTGTTGGTGGATTTCAAAACGCCTTCAATTTGGTGGATCGTGGGGTTATGTTACGGGAGGTTCGCCGTTGTCCCGCTATTTCACATTGGGTGGAATTTTGTTACTCTACCCCAGCTAGATTATATTATGGGAACATACTTTATGGTCGCATCAAGGTGTGCAACAAGGTGATCCACTGGACCTCTTCTTTTGCTTTATTTTACATCCTTTGGTATGTAAGATTAGAGACTCCTTTAACCTTTCTTTTCAAGCTTGGTATCCGGATGATGGCACTATTATTGGAGATACTTTGGTGGGGGGAAGGCTTTAGAGCTTATTATAATGTTGATAAAGCGAGGTTTTTCGCCAAAGGAAGACCCCGTATGTGCTTGTGGTGTTTTTCCACCTAATATTTCTCGACCTTTGCGGTGTTAAATTACTAGGTGGGCTGCTAGTGTAGACTCGAGTTTAGTAGTGAGCTTGTTATGAAAAGGGTTGCTAAAACCATTGAGCTTATGAGTCTTGTTGCTAAGCTTAATGATCCTCGTGTGAGTTGTTGCTCCTTCGTGCATGTGATGGTATTTCCAAGTTATATTTTCTATGCGCACATGTTCTCCTCGGGTCTTTGAGTGTGCTCGTGTTTCATTCGATGCGGCACCGCTCTTCTTGGAGCGTATTGTCACCGCTCGGACCCGGTTTTGGTGATTGGCGGTGGAGGCTTGCCACCTTACCCTTTGCTTTTGGGGGCTTGGTGTTTATTCTGCAGTGATGTCTTGAACTATGCATTCCTTGCTTCTCGACTTCAATCTGCTAGCTTACGCACTAAGCTCCTCCGACATTCGGTATTGTGACTTATGGCCCTTCCTTTGATGATGCATTGTGTACTTTTAATGCGAAGATGGAGATTGACCTTTGAGTAACCCAAGTGAGATCGCGCCCAAACTCATGAAGAAATTGGCGATATACATTTCACACGTGTTACCCAAACGGTTAAATCTACATTTCGCCTATCTACTCGACGTGATGGGGCTATGGAGTTCACAAAGGAGGACTACACTTGATTGGCTTAGGGTGGTTCCAATAGTCGGGTTGGGGATGACTATGAACGCTAGGACTTACCGATGTGTGTTGTGTTATTGGCTAGGTGTTCCCTATTTTACGCTCGATGCCGTGCTCGACTTGTTCGTGGTCTTTATGGGGATATTTATGGGGACCATCTTTGTATCGTATGCTGGTATTATTGGTATTAAACATCGGCATAACGTGGTGCGTGATGTTCTTGCCGACATACGTTCTCGGTCAGAGGTTTCGGCTCGTAAGGAGGTTGATATTGGGCTTAATGGGGAAAGGGACATACCATTACGTCCAGATGATATTTTACTTTACTCGTGAGATGGTGGTCTTGACATATGTGTTGATCTGACGGGGTCTTCGCCCTTGACGCAAACATGTATGTTTGATTTTGTGCCCGGTTGTGCGGTGACTGAAGCCGCACAACGTAAACGCGTCAAGTACGAGGCTAAATGTGCAGATATTGGATGTGGGTTTCTCCCCTTTTCATTCTCTTCTTTTGGGGAACTTGAGAAGAATGCGGTGACCTTACTAAAGCGTATCCGTAGATTCTGGTGACTCAAGACATTGGAGCACGTCGCTACTCATATTTTAGTAGGATTAGCTTTGCTATAGCTAAAAAGTAGGGGCCCGTTAGTTTCTCGGCTCCCTACTAATTTCTTGTAAATCCTATGATTTTCTAATAAAGTGATGTTAAATTAAAAAATAATGATAATAATGATAATAATGATAATGATGATAATGATAATAATGATAATCATAATAATATTGATAATAATGATAATTATAATAATGATAATGGTGATAATGATGATAATGGTGATAATAATGATAATGATAATAATAATAATAATGATAAAAATGATAATAATGAAAATCATGATAATAGTGATAATGATGATAATGATAATGATGATCATGATGATCATAATAATGATAATAATGATAATGATGATAATGATAATAATGATAATGATAATGATGATAATGATAATAATGATAATGATAATGATGATAATGATAATAATGATAATAATGATAATCATTTTTTTGAAAGTTAACTATTATTCACACGGCCCAAACACAATGCCAATTAGCGAAGGGGCAACAAAGACAAACCAATTACATCAACTCGAACTTACACCAATTATTCCAAGACAAACTAGAATTCCCCCCTCAGTTCTTAAAACACAAGAAACCGTAACCCATGATATCTAAAATTATCCGTTTGACCACAATGGAACCGTTGTCAAACTTTTTCGCGTTCCTAGCTTTCCAAATGGACCAACACGTAATAAATATAATCGCTTTAATCGCTTTCCTTCTCTTCCTATCTTGGACCCCCCACCTGTGCATATCAAACAAGTCAAGCACCGAAAACATGAATAAAGGGGGGGACTTGATCCAACACCCAACTCTATACCAAATTTCATTTGTCACTTCGCAAGAACAAAACAAATGATCCGCAGTCTCTTCCTCTTGGCCACACAGCACGCAACATAGAACTGAAGAAACAATTCCTTTCTCTAAGGGCCGAACTCGTGGGGATTCTATTTAACGCAACCCTCCACATGAAGATATTACATTTCTTCAGAATCCACTTCGACCACTTAAACGTGAAACTGTTGCTATTATCGTAGCGCCCAAGAAGGAATTCTTTTACCCCTTTAACACTAAAGATTTTGTGATTCCTTCCTATACATTCCCACTTGTCGACACAATCCATTATACTCTTCCCTTCCATCTCGTTACTAAAGTTAACAAGCTCCATATCTTCTTCTGTAGTAAAACTACCAACACCATTGAGCACAAAGCGACCCATCTCGCTACAGAACCTGTCATTCACCCTGCATTTTTTATCCCACTTCTTTTTGAACAAGCCCGGGTACTTATCCTTGAACGCCATGTTACTAGCCCAGGGATCCAACCAAAATTGAATCTCTCTACCATTACCACACTCACCTTTTAGCATTTGATTCAAACTCAAGTCTCCCACTTTCATTCTGGAAATTGCCTTTGCTATGTTACCCCATACACTAGAGTAGGACTGACGAAACGGGATAAAAGCCTAACATCTTTTGGTGCCGTGAATAGAATCAACTGCTCTTCTCCAAAGGCTATTGGCAATGAGAGCTTCATTGGCCTCCTTCAATTTAGTCAATCCAAGGCCCCTTCTCGAATGGACGAAGAGACTTTATCCCAAGCAACCCAATGAATCTTAGATTTCTCACTATCTCCCCAAAGAAAGCGCCTAATAATACCTTCCAAATTGTTGATCACTTTAACCGGGCTACGAAAGAGAGAAGTAGTAGGTTGGGAGGCTTTCCATAACGGATTTGATGAGAGTAGTCCTCCTCCGATAGAAAGGCTCGAGGCCTTCCATTTGGAAAGGCGGTTCTTAAAGATGTCAATCAAAAATCCCACTATTAATTCTATTCATGTTACCCCAATCCTAAGGCCCAAATAATCACAGGTAAAGTCCCCGCCTTGCACTTCATTAAATCGGCCGCCTTTTAACCTCAACATCTTCAACCCCGATTCCAATAATGTGGGATTTACCAATATTGATTCTCAACCCGAGCTCAAGTGAAAACATCTAAGGATTCTTATCACATTCACCATGTTGTCGCCGGTCCACTCACCCATAAATGAACAATATATGCATAAAGAAGATGGGAAATAATCGGACCTTTATTGGGAAATTCAAAACCGCTCATAACCTCCTTCGAGTGCGCTCTCCTCATAATACTTGATAGCCCTTCCATCACGATCAGAAATAAAAAAGGGGAAAGGGGATCGCCTTGGCGCAGGTCTTTAGAACATTGGAACTCAAAAGAAGGAGAACCATTTACCAACACTGCCGACCTAGCAGATGCTAAGATGCCACTAACCCATGTGCACCATCGATCTTTAAACCTCATTTGTCTCATAACATTCACTAAAAATTCCCAGTTAACGTCGTCATACGCCTTGTTAAAGTCTACTTTGAAAACGAAAGCCTTCTTTTTGTACTTCTTCACCCAAGAGAACATCTCGTTGATAATCAACGGGCCATCTAAGATCAATCTATCTTTTAGAAACGCCGACTGGTTATCGGAAATCAATTTGTCCAAGACCCGTTTGAGCCTATTCGATAGAACTTTGGAGATCACTTTACTGATTATCCCAACGAGAGTTATCGGACGATAATCATTAAGGTTACCAGGATACTTAACCTTGGGGATCAAAGTGATAAACGCCGAACTGCAACCTCTACTAATTTTACCTCCCTCGTGAAATTTTGATAGAACTTCATAAAAATCCTTCTCTAATAAACTCCAATACCTCTTTATGAATTTAAATGTAAAGCCATCGAGGCCCGGGGCTTTCTCTTCGCCACAATCAAAAACAGCATTCTTGATTTCCTCCAATGTGAACCTCGACTATAAGTCATTCGCTTCCAAATCAGAAAGTTTATGAATCATGTCACAAACAATCGCAGTCCGCTTGGCATTCTTTCTTTAAATTTGGAACTAAAGAAATCAAACACGGTTTTCTTGACCCTCTTAGGATTGTTAACCCACTCATCCCCAACCATCAAACCGGGAATCGAATTAGCAACTTTCCTATTGTTAATGAGACCGTGAAAGAAACGAGTATTTTCATCGCCCTCCACATTCCAATTGCACCTGGATTTTTGTTTCAAGTCTTTCGCTCTACTCTCTTCAATTTCAAGGATCCTCTTTTTGCATTCCAACCTGGTCCACTGCTCGTAGTCCACCAGATCAAAAGCTTCCATATTCAATTCAACCTCCTCTAGATCTTTCTTACATATATCAATCTCCTCTCCCTCCTTTAAATTCTTTTCTTCAATTCACTTCTTAAAATTACTTCTCGCCTTTTGAATTTCTCCAAAGAACAATATCCGGAGGGCGGTGAAGGTGAAATTATCAAGCGTTTCATGAACCACCCTTTGCGATCGGATGGTCGAGCACGAATTAAAGAAACGGAAGGTTTGGAGCCAAAGTTACTATCCACAATCGACCATAGAATCGGGTTATGATCCGAGTATAACTGGGAGAGCCCTAAGGATAGCCTTCGCCAATGGTCCAAAGACCTCTCGCTCACCAACAACCTATCTATTTTACTTAACTTGTTCCCTTTCTCATCCTCTTTCAAATACGTAAATTTGTCGCCTTCATCTCGTACTCAAAAGATTCGCCTATCAATGAATGAATTGAATTCCTTAGCACTATTCGACTTAAACTTTGACCCTTTTCTCTCCTCCTTATATCTCACCGAATTGAATTCACCCATAAACACCCACCAACCCCACTTCTAGCTTTGATGTCCAAAAGCTCGCTCCAAACCCTGATCTTTTCTCTGATATGTTGAGGCACGTAAACGTTTGCTATATACACTGGATTACTACTTCCTTTGAAAAAACCCTTACAAATAAAGAAATTATCCTTTTTTATCACCTCTTCCTTCTTGAACCACAAAGGATCCCAAACACTAATTATACCCACCGAACGACCCGTTGGATCAATGATCTCACACTCCATATTTTTTCTACCCCAGAATCTGTTAATTCTCTCGATCGCAACACCCCCCCACTTGAGACTCTTGAATAGCTAAAAAAGCCACCTTTTCTTTACTAACACCCCCCACTTCCCCCCCATCCTCGATATTGATAGAGACAATTCATTGGATAACTAGATTAATACCTTCTTCCTCGATCGCCTTTAGAATTTCGTGGATGCCTTTGACATGTCGATCCCAATCGATGTACCTATCTCTTTGTCTTTAGCACCTCATCTTTAACTAGATCTTCCGGACTTTTTCGTTTCTTGTTGTATCCATCCCTCTCAACTATCTCCTGTGACCCCTTAGTTTCTTCCGGTAAGTGGAAAGCTGTTATAAGGTCAAAGGATATTTGATCTTTGTTTTGTCATCTTGTTTAACCCCGTGATGGGCCTTTCACACTCCTTAGCTTTGTTTTTGAAATTATTGGTGTTGTCCGGGCCCAAGCGGAAAATGGGTCGAATCTCTTGGCCTTTTCTTGGCCTGATTGGAACCCCACAAAATTTATTATTCCATTCTTCCTCGAAAAAGAAATTCGTTCTTCGTTAATACCTTTATTAATCTTGGGGTTAGGACGAAGAGAATTGAAAGAGTTTTCCGTCCCCTATCATTACTGAACCCTACACCTTCATTGAATGCCCCGTGACCAACATTACTTTTGATAATCATGATAATCATGATAATGGTGATAATGGTGATAATGGTGATAATGATAATGATGATAATAATGATAATAATGATAATGATAATAATAATAATGATAGTAATGATAATGATGATAATGATAATGATGATAATGACAATAATGATAATAAGAATAATAATAAGATAATAATGATGATGATAATGATGATAATGATGATAATAATAATGATAATGATGATAATGATAATAATAATGATAATAATGATAACAATAATAATAATTAGATAATAATGATAATAATAATAATGATAATGATGATAATGATAATGATAATGATAATGATACTGATAATAATGATACTGATAATGATAATAATGAAAATAATAAACATAATAATAATATAATCATAATAATAATAATAATGATAATAATGATAATAATGATAATGATAATAATGATAATCAAGATAATGGTGATAATGGTGATAATGATGATAATGATAATCATGATAATGATGATAATGATAATCATGATAATGATAATGATAATAATCATGATAATGATAATGATGATAATGATAATAATAATAAGATAATAATGATAATAATGATAATGATAATGATGATAATAATGATAAAAATAAAATAATAATAATAATAATAATAATAATAATAATAATAATAATAATAATAATAATAATAATAATAATGATAATGATAATAATGATGATAATGATGATAATGATAATGATAATAATAATAATAATAATAATAATAATAATAATAATAATAATAATAATAATAATACTTTATATATTATTTTCTTAACTTTTATGTCGTTGATTATAGTTTCTTATCAAACTATATGTGTGTGTTTTTTCGTTAATTTCATAGCAGTACCATGGCGATTTTTGCAGGCCTGTGTTCAAAACTCTATTGTGAGTATCATGCTACAAGCCTACAATATGAGGATACTAATGAATATGATAATTTATTAATTAGAGAGAGAACCGGATTTAGTGGTGAATGGAGAACATGCATTTTAAAACATAAAGTGGAAGCTGATGATGCATTTGTACTTGATTTGGTTGAGCAAACAAGATTCAAGGTACGCCCATTTACGTATGTCATTGTTTAAATTTGGATCTATTTGAGTCAGTTCATCGGCACCAACTTATTCTAGGGGCTAAGAAGGAAACTTATAGAACACTCTTGCTTGTTGCGAGTCAGGTGTGCAATAATTCATCTACTAATAGCTTTGTTATTGTTAACTAGCTGTTTAACTATTAGTAGAAGTTTATAAATCCTCCTTCCATAAAAAAAGAATTAGATGTTCTTATGATTTTATTAAACTTTTTCTTGCTATAATAAGACTTGTTATGTTGCATACTACTTGCAGAAAACAGTGTCAGTGGTGGTTGCCGTTGTGGAACAGCTCAGTGGTACGTTTGGTGAAGCTGGCTTACTTGTCCTTCCGTGTGTTGCTGCAAAAGACACCAAAGAAAATTATGCAAGAAAAGAAAGAATTGGATGTTATTATAACCTTACTTTGAGATGTCCTTTGGTTATGCAGTCAAATGAAAGATGGTCAAAAACTTAAAGAATATTGGATATGTTTGGTAATGGCAAGAAGAGACACCAAAGCAAAATGATGGCGAGAAACAGAAGGTTTGTAGATGGTGACTGTGTGATTTATGCTAAAGAGAACATAACGGATGGAGAATGGTGGCGCTAGTGAATATCTTATTACATATGCTTATATGTTATTAGAATGAGTATGTAAGTGATCTTTTCCAAACAAAAAATGTTATATCCTTCTATTTTCGAAGTTCCTTTTAATGCTAATTTATGTTTCTTTGTATTTAGCTTTTGTTGAGCGGAATGAGCATTCCCAAACTACCTTTCATAAGTAGATTCAATAAGCAATCCCAAACAACCTATCTAATCAAGTATTTTATGTTTGAACAATGCTTACAAAGAGGGCTGTTTGGTATTGCTTATTATAACTATATATAAATGAGCTGTTTGGGATTGATATTTTTTTTATATATGAAAATTGTCTTTTAGACCGGTTTGAATGTAAAACCCCGGTCTATATATTAGTCTTTTAGACTGGTGGTGCAACCGGTTTATATTTGATTTATCTTTTAGACCTCCCCGGTCTAAAAGGTCTTGTGAACCGGTCTAAAAGGTGCTTTTTGTAGTAGTGAAGGATCATGAAATCTAACTGTTGAAATAAAAAAAAGAAAGATGAACATTAACCTGAAATTCAAATATGATCTTATGTTAGGTCACAATAATGTAACACAAGCATCAATATGTAATAAATAGATAAGAAGTGATCGGATGAACACTAAACACACGAATGAGAATGAACAAAAGTTATGCGTAGGTATTATGTGAAAAGTGAACAACCAACTCCCAAATGGTAGTTTACAACATTATTTATAGGGGAAGGGACTAGGGCAACACTACAAGTTCCCTTCCTTCCTTATTGGACTTGGGCCAAGGCTCATGGGCTTTCTACATAAGCCTTGCCATTAATACTAACATAAAAGCCTAATTAAGCAACCTATTACATATTGATTACTAACACTTGAAATATAGTTTAGGAGTGATTCCAACAATCTCCCCCTAAGTGTTGGTAATTAATGACTTCAGTAATCTTGAAAAGTTGTTGGTGCGGATGTAATAGTTGCTTTGACGTATTTAGACATTCTTCTTTCTTGTGAGAAGAAGTGTCTTGATTCTAACAATCTCCCCAGTGTGAGGATCTTGTTTTTCATTGAAGTTTTCAGCTTTGAAGTCTTCAAACTCATAGTTCTTTGTTCTTTGTTCTGGTGTGGATATGGTTATGTTATGTTGTTGTTGTTTACATCAGGTCCGCTTCGTTGCTCAGGTATCTCTACGTCCTTCTCCAACATGCTCACACACTCTTTAAGCTTTGTAGATTCTTTAGCTTTGAGGAAGAATCATTCTGACTTTTGTGTTGCCTTTTGAGAGAACTTCAAATTATGTTGTTGTTGGTATGAGCATGTGGAGATTCAGCACAATCATCTCCTAGGAGCATCCATAAGAAGAAAACATAAGAATGGGTTAGTAATAATCCAACGCTTACAAGTTTGAACTTCGAGCGTGTTAACAGCATAGTGTGAAAACACATCTCTAATTCTCACAAAGGATGTTCCTGAACTGGAGTCCCACAAGTGGGATAACACGATGTACCGAAGTACACCTACAGTTCAGGTGAGTCGTTGAGGTACACCGAAGCATCACCCCACGACTATAGACCATTTGAGACAACACTAAGCGTAACCCACAAGGAGTTACCAAGTGACGCTTTGTGGTTGTTTGATGTTGACCCCGGCGGAGTTTCCATTCAATCATTGAGGATCACAAGTGTGAACCCTCATAAATGTTCTCGACAGTTGCTAAGATCTGTAGGACTCGATAATGTATCACTTGTGTCCTTAATGTTGAACGACAAGAGATGAAATGTTAAGTGTTCATAAGAGATCTTTTGATGAATCTCGTGGCTCTAGAATCAATAGTGCGCTTTGGTTTTCCTGAGTGGAGACTAGGGAGAGGGTCTCCTTCTTTAATACCAACAATCTCTAAGAGAGAGCCGATAGTTTACGTAGGGTTCCCAGTGAGAATGAAACAAGCTTCTATTGAGAGAAACTTGAGTGGCTAAGAAGGTTTAGTGCATGCGTCACTGGGTCCATGACGACTTTTAATCTTCAATACCGATGTCATCTAGTGACAACCAGTATCATATGAATTGAACCCGGTGTCTGCCCTAAGTTGAGTAATTTGGAGGGCTATTTCTTTTCACCCTTTTCTTTACTTTTCTTTTTAATTCTTCAACTCCTTCTTTCTCCGATTCTCAATTTATCCTTTTTATAATCATACCTAAGGACTTCTAAATTCTAACTATCGGTAGTGTCCTTGGGTAGATCCCTCTGGCTCTGGCGGATCATAGGACGGTTATTCCTAACGTTAGTCACCTTATAACTCCATGACTATCCTACGTTGCCATAAAACCATTTTTCACGAAAATCTCTCAAAGTGTTTATGAATGAAAACGATTTTGAACCACTGTGAGAGTTTTAAGTATTTGCAAAATACTCCCCCTCCACACGTGCTTAAGTGTTTTGATGTAAATCTGCACGGTGAGGGTAGAGCGCACTTTGAATTGATCGACTCAAGATAGACAATTCCCGTGAGACACGGTTACATCAACGACTAGGTTAGCTTGAAGTTGTAAACACTCTTTGGTGAGGAGGTTTGACCCTTCAAGGTTCATGTCTACCAAGAGTTTCTCGGATGGTACATTCTACTAAGACAAGTCCTTTGCGAGACACATTTACATCACTAGCGAACTAGCTTGAAATTATTACCCATCTCGGACAAGTCTTTTCGATTAATGACATTTACAAGCTCGTCAATTCATTGGTTAAGTCTTTAGCACACTTGATTCAGATTGCAATCCACAACATATATCATATCACATAAATTTTTCTCCCTAAAAATGGCATATAAATGTTATTTTTGATGAAATATTGATGTCGAATATGACCATTTCGAGTGTTGTGGGAAGATTTCCACGAAGAACAGTTTGTGAACAAAGATTTGTAAGCAAATACTCCCCCTCAACAAGTAATATTAACTTTTGAGGTTTTTGAAAAAATAAGAGGAAGTACTTGTTCTTTTGAGCAAAATTTTGAAAAATAAAAGTTTTGATAAGTTTTACTCAAAAGTAAGAAGCTTTCGCTCCTTTTATAGGATTGTGGCACTGATGCATACCACAGGGTCCTTTCATTACAAAAACGGGTTATACACTGTTATGTGTGCACAAAACATTGTCAAATATACATATCATAATATCCAAATTAAGGAGTACCAGTGCAATCCCTCAATAAAACCGGAGTTTTCTTGACGTTGATAACCCGTAATAATGAAACTACGTTGCTCACCCACAAAGCTCTCTAGCCTCCTCATCCGATCCCTATGAAATAACCTTTCATCAATCCGCTTGATAATCTTCTTCACATCCCTCCTTTTTTGAATTCGCCGCTTCTTCGACCCAATGCCTTCGTGAATCTCCTTTAACCGATACGCTAACCCATCACGAACCTTCTTCAGAGTGTGATCACAAAACTTGTGAAGCTCATTGTACGCCATAAAGAAGTTGTGGTGAAGTTCACTACGGTAAACAACTCCAAACGTTGGTTTCTTCATGATGGTGTACTGTGAGAGTTGGTTGATGTCGGGAAAGTATAGCAATGGTTTAGTGAGATTGACTTGTTTCTGGTATGATTCCACGGCAAGTTGAAGATCTTCAACACGTTCCTGGATAACTTTGCTTCTAATGAATATCAACAAAGACGTGATATACTGAATCTTTATGTTGGTGGAGAAATGTCTCATGCGACCTTGTACTTTAGCCAGATACATGTCTTCAATGTCGTTGAGTGACAATCTCGGAAAATCAGCTTCAGTAAAATCATATTCTTGCTCGTCTTGGCGTTTAACTTTGATATGCTCCAGGAATGAGTAACCCCATTTCATAGCCAGACTGACATTCATGATAGCAACGATCAGTTTGTCAATAAACACCTCTTTGTTGGATTTCTGAACTTGGCGGTGATAAGCACACGGTCATATAGGTGGCGCGTCGAAAGGTTTACGTGGCCAAGACGAAACCCTAATGACGGCGACACGGCGTCCACGAAACATAAGGTGACGCCGTCGCAGATGTAATCTTATATATAGAATCCGAATTTTCGGTTTTTCAATGTAGTCTTTTGGAGTAAAACCTAAAACCGAACCAAGGCTTTCTTGTGCGTATTTTAGGTTCTAAACCCTATTATACATCAAGATAAGTATTTACTTCATTAATTCAATTATGTCTTTGATTATTTGTGTGTATGTTGCATGTTCTCCATGTCCCGCTAATTTATTTGTGTGTTTGCTTAGGGAATATGAAACTTAATTATTGAATATTGATTGGTTGATACTTATCTTAGTTGACTAATGATCTAGAGTGCGCTAGATTATTCGTTGTGTACTTAATGCTTGAAATTTCTTTGTGAACTTTAGAATATAATTATCTAGGTAATTGTAGGATAAAGTATTCAAGGACAACCAGAGAGTAGGCGTCTATAAATCACTAGAGGATTTGTAAACAAGACCCTTTGGTAATTTCAAAGAGTTAGGAAATAAGCACGCCCTATAGCCTTAGAATCACAACGCAACTAGGAATAAGGACGTGACAAATCAACCATCAATAGGAGATAATTAAGGAGTAGTAAAACCTAAGTAAACACATTTTTAAACTATCATACAGTACACATCAATTAGACATAGACTATCACAACCTTAGCTTAGATAATTAGATAATAGTAGAGTAATCGGTAGCAATACCAACCCCCAAATCCAATACCCGAGATTCGTACCTTTTCCATTTCTACAAAAATATAAAAATACAAAATAATCTTCCTCAACCTCAACCTTAGCGTAGTAACTTCTCACTAGCATTCCTATTCCCTAGAGAACGATATCAATACCGTGGCTTACCCTAATTACTACACTACAACGATTAGGTTCATCGCCTAGGGTGTTATAAAACTTGCTCAAGAAAAGGAAGTTTCCTTGACCCCGAACGACGCGTGTAGCGTTATCAAGTTTTAGGCGCCACCGCTGGGAATAGAATAGCTAGTTAGTAGTCCACCTCGTTTAGGTTTCTTTGCTTGATTCCTATCAAGTAAATTTTTCTCATTTTAGCTTTCTCTTAGTCTATCCCCCTTCTTAGTAACCTTTGTTCGTAACCTCATCACTTTTCACCATGGAAGGTGACAACCAACCACCACCATCAACCCACCACCAAACGACCGCTAAGAGCCCGTACTCTTGGTGAGTACTCGAGACCAAACCACCTAGGTTATAGGAACACCATTGAGCTTCCCGACCAAGCCCAAACTACGGCCCTGCGATCCGACACCATCCGGTTGGTGCAAAGCGGATGTGCATTCCATGGACTTCGTTCAAGATCCAAATCAAGATCTCGAGGATTTCTCAAAATTGTCGATTCCATCGACCTTGATGCTACTACTCGGGAGACCACGCCTGCGTCTCTTCCAATTCTCTCTACGGGACCAAGCTAGTAATTGGCTCGAGCGACTTCCACGGGCTCCATCTCAAGTTGGGATGATCTTACTTCTCGCCTTGCTCAATTTTTCCCACCGGGAGAACCACTAAGCTTAGACGAGAAATCTTAACGTTTCAAAGAATTCCAAGGTGAATCACTTTACAAAGCGTGGACTCGATTCAAGGATCTACTCCGTAGACTTCCCCATCATGGCATCGATCTTTGGCTTCAAATCCAAATCTTCTACGATCATACCGACTTCATCACTCGACGATCCATTGATCGGGCCACGGTGGAAGGCTCGGCGACTTCAATGCAGAAATCTTGGGATATTATAGAGAGCTTACGATCAAAGCTACGAAGATTGGAATGATTCTCCTGAGACTCCGATTAACGTAATCAACGCCATATCAACCCCGTCCGAATCCTCCGACACCCTCGAGAAACAAATGAGCGCCATTGAGAAAGGGATTGATTATCTTATGGAAAGGCAGAAAAGAGCCCCCGTACAAATTCCTCGAGAGGCCGTCAAATTCGCCAACTCTACCTACCACCCCACACCTCCTTCGGAGTCTCCAAGTCGTGATCAAAACCCAACTTCCGAAAGGCGTTTCCGTTCTACTTCCCCAATACCACTCTCACCAAGCTTCAAGGAACAAATGAGGGAGTACATGGCGGCTCATACGGAAAGATTAGCCAGGTTTGAAGAGGAGGTTTATAGGCAGAGAGAGGAGATGCAAGCAAAGATGACGGAAATGATGAATTTGGTAATTGAGTTTACCAAAACAAAGGTTCCCGAAAAGGTGCTCGTAAGAAGCAACGATTGCCCTCCCACTTCATTTGTCAACGCTGTTTCCATTATGCCCGAGAATGCAAAGGTTGAGACGCTGGAAAACCGAGGGAAGTAATAAGGAGGAGTCGGTGCATGACGACGAGCCCGAGACCATTGAATACTACCTTAAGCACGAAATCAACAAGAAAACCATTGCAAACCAAGTAAACAACTTTAGGTACAATGAAGTTCTCAAGGAAGCCCTTGATGAAAAATGACTGAAGAAGAGTATGACGCCCTACCTATGGGACCCCTGTATGAGTTAGTTATAAAAAAACCTCTAACAAGGAAACGTAACACCACAGGGAATTTCGTAATACCAGTTAGCATAGGTGACATTGATAATATTAATGCCTTGGCCGATCAGGGGACTGATGTGAACATAATGCCATTATCAATCTATAATAAGTTAACTAAGGAGAAACCAGCCAGTACCGACCTTAGACTCTCCTTAGCTAATCACACTTATGTTCACCCCGTAGGAGTCGCAATAGATGTTCTAATTGAGGTGGCTAACATTGTTTACCCGGTAGATTTCGTGATCGTTGATTTTGAAGAAGACAAAAACATACCCCTCATTCTTGGAACACCGTTTCTAGCTACCGCCAAGGCAACCATCAAATGCGGAGAGGGCGTCATGATACTCAAAAGCGGAAAGGGGTATGCTAGGATACCCATCATCCCAAGGTATCCTCTCAAAATCATGGAAATGATTACGAAAGGGAATCGGAAAAACCCTAGCCATAATGTTAAGAAAAAGATGAATGACTGGGAAAAAGGGCTTAGAGACTTCATGGTCCAAGGATTGTATGCAACATTGTGGAAACCCGATAATAAGTTAGGAAGCAACCCCACCTCGGTACCTAAGGCACAAAAGGACCCTAAGAAATTTCTAAAAGGAGAAAAAGTACTTCTGTACAAATCAAGGAAAAGGGCAATGCAAGGAAAAAACAACCCAAGATGGTTTGGGCTTTTCACAATTAAGGAGACCAACTTAAACGAAACCGTCACCATAATTGACAGCAATGGCCTGGAATCCACGGTGAACATACAACGTCTACGCCGCTTCGATGAAGAGAAAATGAATGACGAAGAGGGCGGTGATGCAAAAACGTAGGGGTAGGACTACGAGTCTAGCTACAAGACTCTTAAATAAAGAAAAGCGCTTCGTGGGAGGCAACCCATGCTTAATTGTTTGCTTGTTAGTGTCATATATCTTTTATTAATTGTTTGTCCTCATGTTTGAATTTGTAAAAATGCTTTATTTTGTTTTTAACCTCGCCTTAATTACATATAAAGGTATTTTACATAAAGGATAAGTGTAGGAGGATTACACACGCTTTCATAAGAAACGTAAACATGAGAATAACAATTAACTAAAAGATATATATGTTTGTTTGTTCGAGTCAAATGCTTGTATCGAGTCATAATGGATGTTTTTGCGTAAGTTTTTCAGATTCTAAAGATGTAAATTTTCCGAATTTTTTCCGTAAAATCGCACCGCTTTTTGTCAGATAACTGACGCGTCAGATTGCAACCCGACGGCGCCGGAAGGAATAAAAACATTAGCTTACTTTTTCTCGTTTCGAGCTACTTGTAAAATTTTGGAATTTTCCGATCTTAACTTTCAAAACAAATTCGTAAACATCCATTCCACAAGCATTATATCCTAGTTTAAATCGAGTCTTATGTATATTATTACCGCCAATTTTACGCGAAGGTTTCGTTTGTTTTCTTCTAGTGTGCGAGTTCGGTTTGTCAAGAAAAAGTTACACAAGTTTGGAAGGAGCCTTTCACGCAAAAACTCTTCTTGAAAAGATTTAACCACCACTTTTACGGATCCTACCGAGCTAATCGTGAAGTATTAGTTTCTTTCGCTTTTAATTACCTTCTATTATCATAACTTTGATATTTTCGGGGAACATTGGGGACAATGTTCGGTTTAAGTGTAGGGAGGGAAAATAAACGGAACTTTGAAACTATGCTTATCCTTGACTATTTGCTTTGTCCAAGTGTATTTGTGTAATAAACCATGAGAAAATGTAGGTTAGGGTAATTTTAGCCAAATTTAAAAATTTTTCATGACATATAAGAGTGGGCCATTAGTCTTAACAAAAGCGTCTCATGGATAGGAAGTTGCATGACTAGCACAAAAACCCTTTACCACATAAATTCCACCCAAAATGTGAGGATCGCCCTTAGATTAGTAGGAATTAAAGCATTCATCTTTAATGCTTAGAGTGTGAACCGGTAGTATATTAGATTCTAGAACTTGTTTTGTGATGCATTCCGAGATCGCAAGTGAGGCTACACTTGTGTAGTTAGGAATAACTAAATGATAAGAGGCATTAGGATAACCCTTGTTTAATACACCGTAATATAATTACTTCTTCCATATCGGTTGAGTAATTCCCCATACCCTTGCGTTGTACTCATCTTTAGTACACGATACCCTAGTTAACCCCTCGTAGCCTATCCTTTTCGCGGTTCTCGTGATATTTCGGTTTTTCCGAATATCAATGAAGAGCATTGTTTACACCCCACCCCAAATATACACCCAAATCGCTTTAGCCTACCTTTATTGCACTCACTTTTAGTGCAATTTATGTTATCACCCAAACCCTTAGTTCAATTATCCGTTGCTTGCATGAGTTGCTAAGTCAAGTCATATCCTTTGTATACGATTTTGGGATGATTGGGATTCATGGGAAAAGTTAAAGTTTATGAAACATAGGAAAGAGAACGTTAAACTCAAATTCCCTTTGTTTGCATAATAATGTACTCCAAGTGTTTTGATCTTTTCAATTCGGGTCAAATTAGTGTTAGAGTAATAAAACTCAAGTGTAGGGATGTGTCTATAAATCCCTATCATTTTGATGTACCGTAGAGGATGGTAGAGTAAAAGTGTATGCACAAAAAAAAAAAAAAAAAAAAAAAAAAAAAAAAAAAAAAAAAACAACCATACGGGCTACCATCCTACATCTATCTTTTAAATTATGTTTGTTTATTTTCGTTGCCTAGAGTTTTAGAGTGTCGAGTCTTGGCTTAGCAACGCCATTCTTCGTATACTTGCAACATAGAGATTTTGACTATCCACCACTAAATAGCCTATCCCACCAAACCCTTCATTTCCTACCGTAAGCCTAACATTACAACCCTTTAAAAGACCTCTTTGATAGTCTTTCCTAGGTGCTTACGCCAAAGCGACGGAGGTTTGATCTATTCTCAAGCCTATGGTAATCTATGTACTAGGACCGTTAATGAGTGTTTATCTTCCATTTCCGATTTGTTATATTTCATATATACACCCGAGAGAGATGTGAGTATCCAAACACCCCATGTGAGGTGCTAGTATGTAATTCCGTGCTTGTTATGACTTTTTCGGGCTTATATGTGTTGTGGACCATTTTGAATGAATGCTTCATGACCCCTAACTTATAAATTAATTGGCTAAAGCACATTTGCTTGAGGACAAGCAAATACCAAGTGTAGGATATTTGATAAGGTTTTAAAAGGTACCTTTTAAGGGATCATTTAAGCCCTTATTCGATCATCAGATCCGTTATTGCTTAATATCGCTCCTTTTCACTTTTAGGTCTCTTGAAGGCAAAATGTCGGAATGATGCTTATTTGGACCGAAAAGGCGAATATACGAAGAAAATGGCCAAAGTCGAATCGAGACACTCAAAGTCATTGAAACATAAGGCGACGGCGTCATCAAGATATCTATGACGCCGTCGGAAGGAATTTTGCGACGGGTCGGGCGAAATTGCATGTTTTCAAGGGACGACGTCAGTTCTAAAGGAGTAGCCGTCGTTACTCAGACGGCCTAGATGCGGCCAAGACGGCTGAGTCAAGGGGACGGCACACATCATAAGGTGACGCCGTCGAAAGGTTTACGTGGCCAAGACGAAACCCTAATGACGGCGACACGACGGCGCCACGAAACATAAGGTGACGCCGTCGCAGATGTAATCTTATATATAGAATCCGAATTTTTCGCTTTTTCGGTGTAGTCTTTTGGAGTAAAACCTAAAACCGAACCAAGGCTTTCTTGTGCAGTATTTTAGGTTCTAAACCCTATTATACATCAAGATAAGTATTTACTTCATTAATTCAATTATGTCTTTGATTATTTGTGTGTATGCTTGCATGTTCTCCATGTCCCGCTAATTTATTTGTGTGTTTGCTTAGGAATATGAAACTTAATTATTGAATATTGATTGGTTGATACTTATCTTAGTTGACTAATGATCTAGAGTGCGCTAGATTATTCTTGTGTACTTAATGCTAGAAATTTCTTTGTGAACTTTAGAATATAATTATCTAGGTAATTGTAGGATAAAGTATTCAAGGACAACCGTAGAGTAGGCGCTATAAATCACTAGAGGATTTGTAAACAAGACCCTTTGGTAATTTCAAAGAGTTAGAAATAAGCACGCCCTATAGCCTTAGAAGCACAACGCAACGCATTTCGTAGTAAAGTCTTCTTTTTCGTGCCAATGATGAATGCCATATCGTGCATAGAGGTTGATGTAGTTTTATTGACCGACTTTTAATATTTATAATTACTCGTTATACATATGGTTCACCCTAATTCACTAACAGGCAAGTGTACCCGGTCGTGTGTAGTGTAGTAATCGGAAAGCCGAGATCGTCCCAAGAGCTATGTGTGTTGGATTATTACTAAGTCTAGGTGTCACGGACTAATAATGGTTTCGATAAGGAATTAATTATTTAAACTACTATAATGTATAAAAGCAAATAAAGGGTAAAGGGTAAATCAATAGAGGATGTGGGGTCAAAGTCGAGAGGACAGCATTTGGTCAATTCGCCCTAACCTATCAGCAAAGATGCCACCATAGGAGAATTCAGGTGTCCCTTCATAAGTCCTGTTGTTCCTGGTCCCCTAATCCAAGTCATTAAGTACCGCTACATGCTAGATTTATAATAGTGAGTGCCCGAGCGTTAGCAACTTAAACACTCACCCCCTAATTCTTAAGTTCGTCCAAATGGTAGGTGATCAGTTGGTCAAATCGCACATGTAGAAAGGGTCGTCAGTTGTTCATATCTTACCCTTCATGTCTCGATCGCTCACCTAGGGTCGGGTTGGTCATATCTCCTAGGCAATTGGCCTCTACCGCCATTCAAAACTACCGAACCAAGGGTGGCTACCAATAAACTATGCATGCATACATTTAGAAATAATTGTACGGAAGTAATGTAAATGCAAACAAAATAATTAAGGAATCATAACTAGGACAGCACTAAGAGGTGCTTAGCCGCTCATATTAATCATACAAACCAATTCAATATTCAAAGGTACGAAATACATGGATTGAAAGTAAAGAAAATATGAAATGCTAATGCTTATCGTAGGGGAGTGATTTCTCTCTTGAAGACAGCTCCGTATGCTCCTCTAGACCTGCCTTGAGCTTTTTCCCACGTGCTATGGTTTTTGTGTGTGGAATGGGATGATTAGAAATGCTGGAATTCGTGGGTATTTATAGGCCAGATCTGGGTTACGGCGTAACTAATATAAGAGTTACGCCGTAACCTTCAGTTCCTTCGTAATAGCACTAGATCTGCTGGTTACGGCGTAACCTAATGAGTGGTTACGTCGTAGTCTTCAATAAACTTGGTTACGTCATAGTTGATGATGTAGTTACGGCGTAGTTATCAGCGGCGTGGATCCTAATTTGACCTAATATAGTTACGTCGTAGTCTATGGGAAGAGTTATGCCGTAACCTTCTAATGGGTTGGTTTTCTGAGTCACGCAATAGTTACGGCGTAATGTGAGAGAAGAGTTACGCCGTAAATTCTTCAAAATCAGCATACTATGATAAATCTTTTGATATTTCTCCGCCCATTTCTCTTTAGCTCCAATGCTCGTAATTTACCCGAAAGTGGAAAACAATGGAAAACAAGCATAAATCCATATAAATGATATAAATTACAAGCATTATCGGGAGAAATTGACACTTAATATTCGAGGACTATTTGATGTTATCAAATATCCCCCACTTGAACTCTACTTGCCCTCAAGTAAACCTTATTAGAAAGATTCCTAAAAGATATCTCCCAAAACCCGAAAATATAAGTTTACAAATCCCTTATGCTAGAATAAAACAAAGCCGAACACCTCACTAAAGGGGAACAAAACACTCAAATCTCTCAACTATTCTAAGTGTCAATTTCGGGTGATCACCAATTGCACATCATAGCATGTATTCTATCATACGCTTAGCGATTACACAAATCTCCACCAATAGAGTTCGGGCTAAACAATTCTCAAGGCAATATGGGTAGATACGACAAAGGTTAAGGGTGACTCATCATTACTAACATGTCATGGCGAAGTGGAAAAATCAATGATACATGACCAAATCCATGGCCAAGACACCAAAGATTGCTCATTGCATCACCTAGACACGCTTCATGACTAAAGGGTAGGATAAGACATGGGATATATAAGCGGTGTAAAATAAAAACAAGGTGTAGTTTAAATCTATAACCAAGTCATCACCACTTACCATCCGACCAAAGTTCAAGCTTTGAAGTCAAGAAACCGGATCATGAAATATAAGGTAGATGTGTCATTAGAGGACGCCATGATGGACACACTACCTTTATCCAACTGCTGGCAAATTCACCAACTCCAATCTTCAAATGTGACCGAGGTGGCCTCCTCGATACTAGATCTATAAAGCTCATAACATAGTGCTTATAACATCGCACTTTACAATAACTAAATCATAACAACTTTTTTTTTTGAATCATTTTTTTTCAACATAACAATTATAACTAAACCTAATATCCCCCCACTTGAGATGAACAATGGGAATTCGGGGGGTCTTCAATGATCTTTAGAAATATGTCATCGATGAAAGCGTGATTTCCGAACCTTTCCACTTGAACCTTGAACTTAGGCAAATGATGACTTCCCAATTACAAATAAAGACTACATGGTAGGCTAAGGTATATAGGTGTATCGAAACAATAAATGGGGTATCAATATGAAAGGAATAGCTCAGATGGGTGTATCTAGGGGTATCTTGCACTAAAGGTGAGTGCAACAAAAGGGTTTCACATGGGGGTCGAGAAGTCGAGGTGACTAATCAATAGACACACAATGGTAGGCTATTTGGGTGATAATCCTATAATATTGCCTTCTAAAACTGAAAAGTCCAAATACGTCGAGCTAACTCAACATACCTCGCCTATGGTCTCGAAATGATGCAAAGGCCAAGTTCTAAAGTTTACAAGCTACCAAGACACTCATAACTTGGTGGATTTGGGGTAAAATTGGGAAACGGATAAGGCTAATCTCACCATAATATATCAAGGGTTGTATGTGCTCGGCTAAGGTCTACTCTAGTTAGGTTAAGAAAAATATATCAAAATTTTAAATATGGCATAATTTTTCAAAATAAATTAGAAAAACGAGGGCAAAATAATGTTCAAGAGATAATTCTACTCCCGTCCCCCCACTTGAATTGTACAAAGTCCCTTTTGTACTAAGCATTAAATAAAGGTGAAGAGAAAAGTAGAATTAGAGCGAGAACTTCGAAATTTGCTCTAAAAAGAGAAGGCCCACGAAAAGAGACGTGCCTTCGTACAAGCATTATGAACAAACTTCAATCCTCGAAATCACACTACCGACAAGCATAATTATAAAAAGAAAAATAAATGAAAAAATGAAAACAAACCTAACTCTTTGTAGGAATCACGGTTGCATTTAGCATATGCAACAAGTTTTAAACCACTTGGTGTCCCAAGTGGATGAGTGAAGTCTCGTGAGGGTTTACAGAGAACACACTATTAAAGTTCATTTAAAATACTAATACAAGGTTATTGTATTTTAAAATGAAAGAATTAAAGCAGAAGAAGGTTACGACGTAACTCTTTTAAGGAAGTTACGTCGTAACTGGCAAAACCTGAAATAAGCTGCAAAGCGAATGGCTATGGCGTAACCACTTAGATGGTATTACGCTGTAATTTGTAATGCGTCTAATAACTCTGCTGCAAAAGGTTGGTTACTGCGTAACCACATAGATGAGTTACGCCGTAACTTTGGTCAGATCAGCAAACTGCAGCAGCAATTACTTCCTCGTTTCATGCAAAAATGGTTAGAAAACACAAAACCCTACAGAAAAGGAAATAAAACAAAAGAAAGGGATAATTCGGGTTGTCTCCCGAAAGAGCACTTTTCTTTATTTACGAGTCTTTAAGTTAGACTCAGAGCCGCGGGGCTTCATGGGGGCCTTTGGACTTCCCCGACCTCTTCAATATCTTTCATCAAGTTATGCCTCATCCAGGCGACATTCGTGGTAGTTCGGAGGTATTCTTTAGTTTCGATTTTTTGGATTTTGCAAAATTTTTCCTCCGGTCCCAAGTGGTAGTGATTGAACTCGTATTTTTCGACAATAATTGGTGGCGGTCACTTGTAGGGAATCCCAAGGAGTTTGCACCTCCTTTGCTCATAAGCTTCATCGTCGGATCAAGAACTCCTCATTCCCTTGCAACTCAAGGTAATCTAGGATCCCTTCAATGTCATCGTCATCAGAAGCGGTACCTTTAAGCCATTCTTTATAGAGCAGATTCTCCACTAGTACACGCTTGCATTCTTCTTTTTCATCTCTAACCAACTCCTTGTCATTCTCAAGTGTTATTTCACTCGTGTTGTTAAGACTTTCGTTGTTTGAATTTTCTCTACCCATGTACTCCTTCCAAATCTTCTCTTCGGTTAACGTATCAACATGTCTATACTTAATCTTCACCCAACTATCGAATCCCAGGTTGTCCGCCCAAGGCAAACTTGTTCTCTCCTCATCGTTGGTTGAGGACCAAAAGAATTCTTCCTTTCCTATTCTCCTTGGGCTGCTTCCCCCGTTACATATATCGTCATAAGGGTTGCACGATGCCCAGAAAACTTCCCCAGGAGATCTTATCCTTTCACACCAGTGACTTCGGATTTTATTGTTGACAGTTTTGCTCAAATGAACTTCCATGCAATGGATGTCATTCTTAACCACATCCTTTTTCTGATGATGATCCTCGTAATCAATCTTGAGCTTTTTAAGAAGATTCGAGCTAATCTTGGCATTCCCTAATTGTATTGCGTACCAATCATCAAATGTCAAATCCCCGAACTTCATACTATGTCTTTCAAGCTCGTGAGGGCATGTCCACTCTTCTTCTTTAACACTATCCCCACCGTTGCAATACTCGCGGAAGGGGTCTCACGTAGGCCATGCTCGAGTGGATTCATCCTCGGTCATGATTATTGGAGTACACCGGTGAGTGATAGGCGGTTCTTCTTCCTCCTCAAGGAGAGTTTTTCATCTTTCTTCATCGGTATATGCAGCCCATATAAATTTATTATCCTTGATCCTACCCTTATCAGCTCTTCCGTCGCAAGTTTCATTTCTAGGGTCGCATGAAGCCCATAGATCATACGATTATCCCTTAGTTACGGGTATAGCCTTGCACCAGTGATATTTCTTTTTAGATGGGGACAAAGGGCATAGATTAATGTTGTGGGACCATCCGTTACTTACATGTGTTCCTGATTCATCTACATCAAGGAAGCTGTCTGCCCATGTATCCCAGTTACGCCGTAACTGAGATTCTTAGTTACGGCGTAACTCGTGAGAGTCGTTTTCATCCATATTCTTCATAACCCCATTATCGCTGTCAAAAACATAGTTACGCCGTAACCCATAAGGAAGGTTTTGGCGTTACTCGGATCTGTCGACGGAATCCACCCCTAAATCCGTATCATTGGCCTGAACCTTCGAGTTATCATCAGCAAAAATCACTTTACATTCCATAGCGGGTTTCGATCCTTCAGGTTTATTGTTATTCATCCTTACTTTTTCACTGAGCTTTTCCACCATAGATTCTAGGTTTTTTAGGGTTGTGTCGTGCTTGGAAAGGTTTCTCGGTGTTTTTCGGAATTCTTTTAACCACTCATCTTGCTCCTTTTGTCTTCGGGTGAACTCTCCAAGAACTTGTTAATTGTTTCTTCAAGACTCGCTTTTCTCCATAAGGCCCACGGTTGTAATTTCCACGATACCCATTACTATTTCAATTATCTTCGAAACGGTCGATTTTATCCATACTTGGCTTCTTCAATTATATTTTCTTCGTCAACGTGAGGAAAATTTTTCGTGAGATGTCCTCCCCACAACTTTCACAACCCACTTGGATGGCATGGACGGTTTCTCCGATTTTTAGCATGTCTCGACTTAGATTTTCAATTTCTTGGCGATTCTTTGCAATTCCGCCAAAACTTCGCTTTGATTTCTTTTACTTCCTCCCGTGCCATTTTTAGAATGTTCACCATTTTTGAATGGCTTCGATTGCAAGAGTAGGTATCATGTCCGGATAGGTCCTTGATAGTCCAAAGATCGCCTTGTAGTTACGTTGATTCCTTTGTAGAAGATGTTGACCTTTGTTGGTTTTTCAGATCGTGTGTAGGACACTTGTATAGAAGATCGTTGTACCTATCTGATACACTTACACAGCGTGTTCGGGGTCAAAGGAACTTCCTTTTCGTCGAGCAAGTTTTATAACACCACGGGTATTGATATCGTTCTCTAGGGAAATAGGAATGCTAGTGAGAAATTACTACGCAAGGTTGGGGTTGAGGAAGATTATTTTTTAGCTTTTTATATTTTTTAGAAAATGGAAAGGTACAAATCTTGGGGTTTTGGATTTGGGGTTGGTATTTATATCAATTACTCTACTATTATCTAATCTAATTAACTAAGCTAGGGGTAGTCTATGTCTAATTGTTGTGTGCTCGTATGATAGTTAAAATGTATTTACTTAGGTTTTATTACTACCTAGTTATCTCCTATTGATGGTTGAATTGTCACATCCTTATTCTTAACGCGTTGTGTGTCTAAGGTCGTAGGATATGCGTTTATCCCTAACTCTTTGAAGCTACCAAAGGTTAATGACTAAAAAATCTCTAGGATTCATAAACTTAACACTAAGGTATTCTTTGGATGTTTAGCCTACAATTCCACTAGTAACTATATGCTAAGGTTCAACAAAGATTAATCAAGCATTAATGACACAACGAATGACCTATCGCAATACTAGGTCAATAACAATTAAGATAAGAGACAACCAATCAATATTCAATAACTAGGTTTTATATTACCTAAGCAAACACACAAATAAATTAGCCGGACATAGAGAACATGCAAGCATACACACAATCAATTGAAGACATAATTGAATTAATGAAGTAAAACACTTATCTTGATGTAAGATAGGGTATGGAACCCTAAAATACTGTACAAGACAGCCTTGGTTCGGTTTAGGTTTTTACTCCACAAAACTACCTCTCTAAAAACTAAAAAATTCGGATTCTATATATAATGTTACAATCGCGACGGCTTCACTCTTTAATTGTGACGCCGTCGGGTCGCCGTCATTAAGTTTTCATCTTGGCCACGTTAACATTGTGACAACACACCTTATGCCCGTGGACGTTATCGCCTTGGCCTCGACTGCGTCGGATCAAATCTAATCCTTCCGAGTCGCGACGCCTACTCTTTTAAAACCCGAGGCCATCACTTGATAATTAGCATTTACACGGGCCGTCACAAAACATGCACGACGGCCGCCATTTTGGCCGTGATGCCGCCCCTTTGGTTGTGACGCCGTCCCTTCGGCCCAAAGCACTGAGTGTCACGATTCTTGACTTTGGCCATTTTCTTCAGATATTCGCTCCTTTTCGTCCGAATAAGTGTTATTCCAAGAATTTGCCTTCAAGAGACCTAAAAGTGAAAAGGAATGAAATTAAGTAATAACGGATACAAAAGTGATCAATTAAGGGCTTAAATGACCCCTCAAAAGTGTACCTTTTAAATCCTTATCAAATATCTCTACACTTGGTATTTGCTTGTCCTCAAGCAAATGTGCTTTTAGCCAATTAATTTATAAGTTAGGGGTCATGAAGCATTGGTTTAGAACAATTCACAACACATATAAGCCCCGCAAAAGTCATAACAAGCACGGAAATTACATACTAGCACCTCACAAGGGGTGTTTGGATACTCACATCTTTCGGGTGTATATGAAATATATCAAATTGGAAATGGAAGATAAACACTCATTAACTGGTCCTAGTACATAGATTACCATAGGCTTGAGACTAGATCAAACCTCCATCGCTTTGGCATAAGCACCTAGGAAAGACTATCCAAGAGGTCTTTTAAAGGGTTGTAACTTTAGGCTTATGGTAGGGAAATAAAGGGTTTGGTGGGATAGGCAATTTAGTGGTGGCAAGTCAAAAATCTATATGTTACAAGCATGAGAATAATGGCGTTGCTAAGCCAAGACTCGACACTCTAAACTCTAGATAACTGAAATAAACATACATAAATTTTAAGATAGATGTAGGATGGTAGGCCGTATGTTTTTTTTTTACACTCTATTTTTTTTCTTTTTCTATTTTTCTATATTTTTTCTCGGTTTTTTTTTTCATACACTTTTACTCTACCATCCTCTACGATAACATCAAAATAATAGGGATTTATAGGCACATCCCTACACTTGAGTTTTTATTACTCTAACACTAATTTGACCCGAATTGAAAAGATCAAAACACTTGAAGTACATTATTATGCAAATAAAAGGAATTTGAATTTAACGTTCCCTTCCCGTCATTTCATAAAATTTAACTTTTCCCATGAGTCCCAATCATCCCAAAACTGTGTACAAAGGATATGACTCGACTTAGCAACTTATGCAAGCAACTAGATAATTGAACTAAGGGTTTAGTATAATAACAATAATGCACTAAAAGTGAGTGCATACAAGGTAGGCTAAGGCGATTTGGGTATACATTTGGGGGTGGGGTGTAAACAATTCTCTTCATTGATATTCCGGAAAACCGAAACATCACGAGAACTGCAAAAATGATAGGCTCATAGGGGTTAACTAGGGGTATCGTGTACTAAAAGTGAGTACAACGCAAGGGTGTGGGGGAATTACTCAACCGATGTGGAAGAAGTAATTATATTATAGGTATCAAACAAGGGTTATCCTAATGCCTCTTATCATTTAGTTATTCCTAACTACACAAGTGTAGTCTTACTAGCGATCTCGGAATGCATCACAAAACAAGTTCTAGAATCTATTATACTACCGGTTCACACTCTAAGCATTAAAGATGAATGCTTTAATTCCTACTAATCTAAGGGCGATCCTTACATTTTGGGTGGAATTTAAGTGGTAAAGGGTTTTTGTGCTAGTCATATAACTTCCTATCCATGAGACGCTTTATTAAGACTAATGGCCCACTCCTATATGTCATGAAGAAATTTAAATTTTGTGCCAAAATTACCCTAACCGATATCTCTCATGGTTTATTACACAAATGAAATTGGACAAGGCAAATAATCAAGGATAAGCATAGTTTCAAAGTTCCCATTTTATTTTCCCTCCCTACACTTAAACTGAACATTGTCCCCAATGTTCCCCGAAAGTATCAAAGTTGATAATGGAAGGTAATTAAAAACGAAAGAAACTAATACTCCCCTGATTAGCTCGGTAGGATCCATGTGTGAAGTAGTGGTTAAATCTTTCTTCAAGAAGAAGCTTATGCGTGAAAAAGCTCCTTCCAATCTTTTGTATCATCTTCTTAATAAATGAAACCCGCACACTTGAAGAAAACAAATGAAACCTTCGCGTAGAATCGGCGTTAACAATATATACAAGACTCTACTAAACTAAGATATAATGCTTGTGGAATGGATGTTTACTGATTTTCGGAAAATTAAGACCGGAAAATTTCAAAATTTATAAGTAGCACGTAAAACGAGAAAAGTAATCACTATTTTTGCTCCTCCCGACGCCGCCAGTTATCCCGATGTAAACCGGTCTCATGATTTTCCGGAAAAATTTCGGAAAATTTATATCTTTAGAATCTGGAAAAAGTCCTGCTAAAACATCCATTATGAGTCGATACAAGCATTTGACTCGAACAAACACACATGTATATCTTTTAATTAATTGAAACTCTCATGTTTAGGTTTCTTTTGAAAACGTATGTAATCCTCCCTACACTTATCCCTTATGTAAAATACCTTTAGATGTAATTAAGACGAGGTTAAAGACAAAATAAAGCATTTTTACAAATTTATACATGAGAATAAACAATCATTAAAAAGATATACGACACAAACAAGCAAACAATTAAGCATGGGTTCCCTCCCACGAAGCGCTTTTCTTTATTTATAAGTCTTGTAGCTAGACTCGAAGTCGTGCTCCTACGTGGTCTCGTGCACGCTTATGTGCCCGTACCTAAGCCATTCCAACATTCTTACACTTTTCTTGTACTCATCTCCTAACTTGAGGCATTGTTTGTAATATCTCTTAGTTTTCTCATACGGGTACCTAAGTCCATTTTGATTATCCCTTTCACTAAGTAATGGAATAGGAGTCATTCTATTACATGCCTCAATATCCTTGTGTTTAAACCTAGGATGAGCATGTGGCATTTGGTAGATAAAATCTTCCACTTCATCAGAGAACGTAATTAGACCATCAACCATTCGTTCATTCAACCTAGTCATTCTCTTAAAAGGTTTTCCAAAAATTACTTGGGTGAGGTCCTTATCAATAAATTCTCCTAAGTCTTCTAATACCATGAATTCCACCAAATAAGCGAAACTTCCAACAAACACATGCAAATGAGTGACTACTTCAACAACATTGTTCCCTTGATAAGTTAACTCATTGACCTTAATCTTATTGTATAAGTTCATTGAGATTAAATTTAAAGGCAATGTTAGGAATTAGAAAACTCCATAATAAAGTATCGGTCACCCCAAATACTATCTAGCATAAGTTAGCTCGTAGACATTACGTTATTTACTAAGTTATTTAGTTAGCTATTTAGTTTAGTGCAACACCGTGGAGGAAGGACGGTCTTTACCCATTGTATACCGATCCACAGCCGTCGTGGAGGTCGTTTATTTTGTAACCTATAAATACCCTCTACCTTGCAAGGTAGAGGGTTGGATGTTCATTTGGAATCTAATATTCCACAAGTTTCTCTTTCTAAAACATCCTACTTTCTCTCTCTAGAAATCATCTATACGCCTATGTGTGTTTGTGTTATGATGTGTATTTGAAATCCAATATGTTACAAATGGTATCAAGAGCCATGGTTAGATCATCTCTTACATATCTTTGGATTTCTAGTGACTTTTAGGTGGTTTTTAAAGTTTGAAAAAGTTTAGTGGTTTTTGCATCATTTGATTCATTTCTAGTGTTAAAGTTTGAATCTTGGGTGTAGTTTTGTGTTTAGAATCATTGTATGTGCTTGGGTTTTTATTTGGTAAGCTTGAATCATCATGGTTGGGTTGTTTTTGGATTGAAAAGTGGTGTTTGTAAGATTGTCTAGCTAGCGACTTGACCCACGGAGTGTTATTCTAGCTAGCGACTTGCTTCGCAATTTGGTAGCGAGTTGTAGTTGATGTTGTTAGCGACTTAGGCTTAGCGACTTGTCTAGTGAGACAAGTCGACAAACAAAGACACTTAGTGGATTCTCGCACTACTGGCAGCGACTTGGTGAAAGTTAGCGACTTGTAGTTAAGTTTGGTAGCGACTTTGTGTTAGCTATTTGATGCCTAGCGAGTTGCTATTTAGCGACTTGACTACTTAGCGACTTGGTTCTTAGCGAGTTGCTCTTTAGCGATTTGCCTACTTAGCGACTTGCTGTCAGAATTTGTAGCGACTTGGGAACTTAGCGACTTGCTTTGTCATTACTTAGCAACTTAGTACTTAGCGACTTGTTCAAGGATTATTAGCGACTTGGTTGACTTTTGTGTGTAATACGGTTTTCTCTTGATTTATTAAAATCCCGTGAAAGAATCTATTTCCCGGTTTAATCATAGAGTTATAAAATCCCATGTAATTCTTAAACATGTCTACCAACATGTCCACAATTATATCTACTATAGCCGAGGACGTTCATGCAGCAGATAATCCTCCACCCACAATGTCCTACATCACTGACCCGTTGATCTCCAAAGTGCTTGAACTCTATGATACCTCACAGAACAATGAAACTGGTTGCATTTCTGAATGTCCTACCTTGATTGATTCAACAAATTGTGATCAAAACTCCTCACCTTCTAAGTCAAACCTCAACGAACCACACCTGTTAATGAACAATGATGCAAATCAAATGGAATGCAACATTGAGCCCTTTCAACTACTTCATCAGCATCTCAAACTACTTTTATCTACAGCTATGGATCGAACAAGCAGTGCTCTCCTCCGTCAGGACTTTCCCATCTTGACTAGAACTTTGTTTCTTAACTTAGAACAACTGAGGTTTCAAATTACCAAAGAAAAGCTCTCAACTAATAAGTCTAATGCGCTCTTCAAGTAATCTTCAATCAATTTCACCCACTTATCCGGGGAATATTCCTCGATTTTGATGATGACATGATCGAATCTCATTCAAGAAACACACACTGGAATGGAAATTCATGAGTTCGAAACACCTTTATTCAACTTACGGGTAATGTGGAAATATACATTAAGGAAGTCGCTAAAGAGAATGACAAGTGAATGAATTGAATGGGTGTCAAGTGATGCTATGGGAAGATTGTGATAGGTTATGCAATAGATCAGTTGAACCAATGAATGATACCGAATGCAGAAGTTCAGTTGCAATAAAAGAGGGTGAAGACAACTGTACCGATTTCAAAGACTCAGAGTCAGAAAAGGTTTCATGTGATGAGGTACACTTAACTAATCAAAGCAATTCATATGTTAATGTACCTGATTCTAATTCTGAACAAAATACTATGAAATCGATCTTGGTTGAGCCTGAATCTAAAACTATTAAAGCTAACGACATGATTGAAAAAAGGGTATATGATGAACTTTCAAACAAATACTCAATTCTTGAAAAACATTGTATTTCATTGGAAATTGAAATACATCAAAAAGATGAAAGCTTTTATGCAAAAAAATCTTGCATTAATCAGGAATTTCCAGAATTTCGATAATTTTGTGAAATTAATCAATTAAAAACCCAGATTCAGGACAAAGACCACTACAAAAAAAAGGCCATTTAGTGGCACACAAAAAGTGTCACTAAAAATGAAATATGCGTCACTAAAGACCTGAGAGGGAATCAGTGGCAGAAAAAAAAAGTGTCACTAATGTCAGTGCCACTAAAGGGTTTTAGTGACACTTTATCCTTGTGTTGCTGCAAACCTTTTGGGTTTTAGTGGCACTTGTAGTTTGTGTTGCTATTGACCATTTTAACTTCAGTGACACACAATTATCTGTCACATGAAGCTTTAAGGATTTTGTGACATTTACTTTGTGTCATTATACGTTTAATATGATCACAAAGTATGTCGGCTTTAGTGACAGATTGCCAGATTTGTAGCAATTTTTTTATTTTTTAATTTTATTATTATTATTTTTTTGCCACTGTGATGCTTTCAAAATTGTGGCACAATGTAAATATTAATTTTCAATTACTAGATTTCATTATAAAAAAACAATTTATTATTCAAACAAAAATGCAATTTCCATTGAACACGGTTTTTATTATCAAAATAGAAATATCCAACAAATACAAAGCAAACAATATTCTTGAATATCCAACACAAAAAGCATAGTGAGTGTAAATATCCAACTGGAAATCATAAGACATTTACGTAAAAAAAAAATCATAAAAGACACCTAAAAACTACCAACTTTATTGTAACTTCATCGAAGATAGCAAGCATTGTGATAACTCTTGACCTCTTTACGCGCTAAGAATCTGTAAGCCAACAAAAACAAAATTGCAGAAATTAATATCCAAGATGAGGAAACAAAACATCTACATGAACATACAAGATTTACATTGTTCTTTGATATAACCAGAATATGACAATTTTCTAATTCGGAGCAAGAAAAGTAAAGAACTTTTAGTGCATGAAGAAGTGTACCTGCTAAAAGTATACTCAAGAATGATTTGTTGGAATACCTAAGTGAAAAAGAAACAAAATCATAGTAGTAAACTAATGTTACTTAGCCATATTTAAAAAATAAAATAAAATAATAATGTTACTTAGCTAATAATACATATAACTAAGGTCTTAACATAGCATCTATGTGTAAGTCATAAGTGCAGGTCACTTGTCGGGTTATAAGATAAAAATACAAGTTTATAAGTACGCAATAGTTGAAGTCTCATCTCATGTTATATATATTAAGTTAAATCGATCAAAACATAATGTTTTCAAGTAACAAGAAAATAATACTTGTATATATGTATAATAACTGTAATACAAAAACAATTAATATGTAGTACTTAGTTTATAATAAAACATATTCAAAAGTCCTTCAGTTATTTTTTTTCTCACATTAAAATATTCGAGTCTAGAAATGACAATTACATACTAAGTTCGATCTAGGATTACCTTGAACTATTATTATTATTATTATATATCATTATATTGATCAAAGTATGCTACATTATCTTCTCTATCAGTACATAGTCCTAGTTTCTCACTTTATTTTCATTTTATAGATTTCTTCCCTCCCTTACAGATTCAAAACTTTATACTCATGTGGATTCTCATAATTATAAATCGAGCTTCAAACATGTTTTAGACCGCGACCTATCGATTTATCACAAATGGTATTTTTAGTTATGGTGCTAACGATGACAGGTTGTATCATATATACATATAACTAAGGTGTTAACATAGCATCTATGTGTAAGTCATAAGTGCAGGTCACAAAATTACAGAAATTAATATCCAAAGATGAGGAAACAAAACATCTACATGAACATACAAGATTTACATTGTTCTTTGATATAACCAGAATGTGACAATTTTCTAATTCGGAGCAAGAAAAGTAAAGAACTTTTAGTGCATGAAGAAGAAGTGTACCTTCTAAAAGTTTACTCAAGAATAATTTGTTGGAGTACCTGAGTAAAAAAGAAACAAAATCTTAGTAGTAAACTAATGTTACTTAGCCATATTTAAAAGAAAAAAAAAAGTCTTTTACCAGGTTTCGGGTCAAAATGGGTCGGGTTGAATCGGGTTGGGTTGTCAGGTTGTGGCGAGTTGACTGTCCTAAACACAAAATAAATCAAAAAGTGCAGTAGGCAAAATGTCAAATTGTTAACATTTAAATAAGTACATAGTGAAGTTAAACAAGTGAAGCAAGCAAAAAGTGCAAAAATAGTGCAGTCAACAAGTGAAGTAAGCAAAACATATAGTAGGCAAATTGTCAAATTATTAACATGTAAATAAGTATGTAACACATTACTTGACTTGAGAAGCATGTGAAGTAGGGTGTTATCGGGTTGGGTTATCGGGTTTATCGAGTCGGGTTCAGTCAGGTCGGGTGATTCGGGTTGTCGGGTTATAAGATAAATCAATTCTAGATAAGTCAATTTTTTCTTCCTAAAAAACACACTTAGTATAAGAAGTCACAATAACATTTGTAAAATTCTTCATCAGTGAAACTATAAAGTCGACAAAGCCTTTATAAACCAAATAAAAAACATTGCATAAAAAACAATCCATGAATAACAAACTAATGCTCACAGCAATAGACAACAACTACAGATACAAAAGGACTAAAGTTCCTTAACATAACATTGTTTCGGTTTAAATATGCAAATGTAAAAAGCATGGAATAACAAAGTAATATTGCTAATGCGATGGAACAGCCATACTTCTTGCAAAAAGCGTAAAAAACATTGCCTACTGTTGCTGTAAGGACTAGCCTACTGATATTTTTTTATGTTGCAAGATCTCTCTTTAAGCCTAATTAGAGTACTAGAGAAGTTATGAAATAGCAATACTTACATTATGTGTGTTATACAAAACAGAGATTTATTCAAAACCCATTTTGTGAGTTATACAATTTTAATGCCAAACTACACAACAAGCACTAGTAATAATCAAAGAATAAAATTATTAGTAATCACATTGAATCACGGTCGAGTTGTATTAAACAAAAGATAGATAAAAAGTTCTACTTTATTACCTGACAAAAGGATGAAGACGATGATCGGAGTTAAGAAAAACTCTTATTGTGAATTTGGGATGACTGTGAACCGAGAGGAATAAACTAAATTCATAACCAATTATTAAACTCATAATCTAATTCATATTAATTCAGTAAATATATAAATTATCAATCAGAACCCTAACCCTAAGAGCTACAATCACCATCTAAAAACCTACAAAATTAAATATATCAGAAAACAAAATCAACAGTAAACAATAACAATTAAAATGACAGATAAATACCAGTTTCATTTGCATAGGATTAGCACGATTCTGTTGCTTGGTAAGAGCTTGAATAGCTGCGTTATTGTTACACAGGAACGCATCGTTATGATCGCCCATGGTTAGGCTCTTCAGAGATCGGATCACAGGTTAGGTTTTAGTATTGTTTCAATTAAAGATGTAATTGATTTACCGCTAATAAACATAGGATTTGAAGGTTTGGGTTTTCTTTTACTGAGTTGAGTTTTGCAAATGAGATCTGGGGATGAAGATTAGGAAAAGCCTAATTTATTTAGGGATATATACCCCTTTACAATCGGAGGGAAATAAAAAAGAAAAGCCCGCTCATTTTAATTTATTTTCTTAGTGAAAAGGCCGCTTGATTTTTAGTCGAAATTAGTGACAGAGATCAAAAAGAAATAAAGGAAATTAATAACTTTTAATGGCATAATATTTGGATGTATCACAAATTCTACATACCTTTAGTAACATCCCTATTTTTGTGCCACAAATATCGGGTACAATGGTGGCACAAATAGTAAACTGCCATTAAAGTTATAAAAAAAATAGTGGCACATAATATATGTCACTAAAAACGCAATATAGTGACACATATAAATCTGTCATTAAAAACGCGTGCCACTAAATGGCCCTTTATTTTGTAGTGGACTCAACCATATGCAATCTGAAATTACTTCTCTCAGATATGCAGAAGCATGACTGTCATGAGATGAGTGATACACTTGAATCTAGAAATGCTGAACTAGCTCTATGTGTGTCCAACCTATTAAGAGAAAATGAGTCATTAAGGAAAAACTTAAAGGAGACCAATTCCAAGTTGATCAATCAATCTAACATCTTGTTGAAAGACATTGATGACCTCAAAGCCCAAATTCAAGATAAGAGCTTCAATATTGTTGCCTTAAAAAATGAGCTTAGGAAATCTATTGGAAATAGGGTGAACACTAAGTTTGCAAAACCATCAACTTTGGGAAAGTCAACTGCTCGTAACCATTTTAAACATACAAGAGTTAAGCAACCTAATGCCTTTAGAACCGAAAGAGTTAAACCATCAAAATCTAGGCTTGCCACCCAAGTTGATGAGAATGATGCTTTGACAAAACCATCACTTCATTGCTTCATTCGATATGATGAATCTCAAACCTCGTGCTAATGTTCAAAGCTCAAAGATCGTAAATACTAGAAGTACGACTAGTTCTCATAAGAAACATCAATTGACTGATCAATCTCCTAAGAAACATACTAATCACATAAGGACCAATAGTCAAAACAGGGAAGTGCACACGTACAAATCTACTAGTAGCTGCTTCAAATGGATTCCCACTGGCAGATTATTTAAGTTTACAGGATCCAAACAGACTTACATACCTAGATCTTGCCTTAAGTGGATGCCCACAGGAAAACTCTTCAAGTATATTGAGCCTAAAGGGATCTCTAATAATGATACGTCTATATTAAACTGTGATACATCCAACAGTGAGATTAATCATGCCACTAACCCATCCATTTGCAATTCTACATGTGCTTCTAGTACAATGTGCTCTTAGTCTTTTTCAGGAACAATGCTCAATTCAATCACGAACTTCATGACTTGGTTTCCATCATAAATGAATATAGCTCACTCAGGAGCTATAGCATGCCAGAATTGATGTACCTCGTACTTTGACTCCTTTTTCATCTTGAATCAGGACTCGCTCTTATAAATCTGTGTACAAAAAAAAGTTTAATACCTTTGTTTTAATACCTTTTAAATATTTCATTCTTTTAAATTCATAATTTTGTCATTTTCCTCAATCTAATAAAGGATATATTCTTTGTTATCCATAACATCTACGGTCCTAGAAATGTCATTCAATAATGATACGGGATCATAGATGAAGTTCGAACAACTGATATATTCTTATCTTATAACGGGTGGGTTGAATTCAATCAATGTTCTCTAGTAACATTGATTGAGGGGGAGATTTTTTCAAGATATCTTGTTTATATATGCGCTGGTTATGTTTTGTGCTTAAATGCAAGTTGTTAGTTTGCTTATCCATTATGTTAGTTTGCTTATCTTATTATGTTATCTCGTTATGCTATATGTGCTAGTTTGCAATCTGATAAGTTCATGAAACTAATGAGTCTGTAACTTACAATGTGACAAGATAGCAACTTACTTTGTTAAGTCTTAGCAACTTGGTTTGGTAAATTTGAGGTTAGAGACTTCCTTTGAAAAGTCTTAGCGACTTATTATGTTTCTAGGATAGCGAGTTGCTAATCACTCACAAAACTACAGGGACTAAATGTGACAACTTGGTAATCTTTCTTAAACCCCTCCCTATACCTTAGCGACTTGCCGTTGTATATTTCAAATACTTAAAAATTATTATCTTCTTCTACTTTTTCTCTTTCTCTCTCGATTCTTCCTAGCGACTTGTGTGTGGTAAGGCATTATTGACCTGTCTCTTGTCTCCAAATATGAACAATATATGCGTTTCCTAACTCTTATTCCTTACCAGATTCCACGAACCTTGATAATCATCTCTTGCTTCCTCGTAGAGGTTTGTTGTTGGATTTGTTGAATGGATCAAATTGAGATATATATGTTAATGGTTTAAGGGTAGTTTGGGTGCTCTAGGGTTGTTGTAATTCTCATTAATATATTTATTAATGGAGTTGTGAGCGTCGTCTATGTGATTCAAGTTGGGTTATGTTTTTGAAATCGTTTATGTATACGGATTAACTGTACGTGTTGGGTTGTGTTTCTAAAAAAATGATCTGATTATGTTGAATGGTTTGTGACGTTAATTGAATGATATGATTGAGTTCTTGGTGGCGAGTTATCTGTTGTGATAATGTTCTTGGTAGCGAGTTAGTGTACAAATTCATCGTGGCGAGTTGTTACTTTAAGTGCGTTCAAGTTAGCGACTTAGTTAACCAATCTGTAGCGACTTAACAATATTACTGTTGATAGCGACTTATCTTTACAAGTTAGCGACTTAGTAATTGCAGCGATTTAGTGAACTGATTTGTAGCGACTTGGCTCTGTTACTGTTGATGGCGACTTGCCTTTACAAGTTAGCGACATAGTATGTTTTCCTGTAGCGACTTAGCTTAGCGACTTGTCCATTCATGATTAGCGACTTAATTGGTTTATTTTTCATAAGGCGACTAGGGCTATTAAAATGTTTTAAGGCAACTTGCTAGGATAATCTCATGCTTACAATCCCGATTCAGATTTCTATAGCAACTTGTATTGACAACTTACTCTTTGTGATCCGCTATAACATTTTTGTTTGAGCAAGTTGTACTTGGATTCCCTTGTAGCAACTTAATATTACAACTTGTTTCATACAAACTGTTATATCATTTCTACATCTGTATCTTGTTTCATGACATTATCTCTTAGCAAATGTGCTTTTTTAACTTTTTAATTCCAAAACAACTCGTCTCATGAAAACTGTATCAACTGGAGTCTTTAACCTTATAATCTCGCTAATGCCTCTCAATCTTTCTCAATATTCTTATGGGAACCCTGTCTGAGCTTCTAAGTTTATGTGTTTATGACACAAGGGTGAATTCAATGTTGTCCAACTAACCATTTATAATCTAACTTATTCCCAATCATTGTTGTTGGTTGTATTTATCTTCGGATCTTCAATGGCAAACACAACCTCACCGAGAACATTACTTCTCCACCACCCAATGTTCTCTCGCACGAAGAAATCCTTCCTAAAAGTCAATGGGCGTAAATTGGAAAAAGTAATCGTATGTGGACTTACAAAAGTTGCAACAAAATTCTACCCTCAAAGTGTCTATTGATATCCTCAAACACTAACTTCTTCTTGCACTAACGAAGCAATGCACAATTCCCACCATTTACATACAACAATTCGAACACCCTTGAATGGAACAAAATCACGCCTAAATATTCCCGCAAACCGGATAATAGGAATTTGAGATAAATCCACGACATTCTTAGCAAGGCTCTAGGAATCACTCCCGCAACCCCAACATACGATCCGAACCTCCACCTAGTGCCGACGATCTAATAGTCTTTCTAATTGGTTTGGGGTACCAGACTAGCATTACAAGGGCTTCGATATCATCACCGGACACATGTATCAACCCCGAGAGCAATGACAACAGTTCTCAACTTGTGCTTATCTCGCAAAACATCGTGGTTTGATAAAGTGAGAATTCCATCTTGCAAATCCTATGGGTATCGTCAATGGTGTGAATGTGAATGTCTCGAACGATCTGGGAAGAATTTTCGTCAATGAACACATTCATATCGATAGAACAAACTTTCGTAATAAAGCTCGGGGACTAAAGAAAGCAGAACAAACTTGTGATTCCTAGCATTAGATTTTCAAGCTTATTATCCATTACTTGCAACAGATTCACAACTTCAACCCTAGGATTGAATCGATCTACATAAGGTCGAGGATGAATTTGTTCGGGCAATCTCGATATATTTTCGATTGGGGTCAATAAAGAGGTCTTTGATTGAATTCATGATTCTCTCTTAGTGAAGATATTAAAAGATGGATCATTTCAAACTATTCATGAAAAGGGCTTCCGATCCAATGATGATGTTGATGTCTCCCACTCAACCACAACCCAAAGTCGCTAAGTCCGGTTTCGCTCAAAGACTTCAAAGACTTCATATGCTGCTCTTCCAAAAAGAAGACGTAAAAAGTCACAAACCTCCGATGAACCACCACAAGCGTAAAAGAAAGAAGAAGGAAGGGAAAAAGTAAACGTTGAGGAAACCGAGGTTTCTAGGGTAATATGAGGTTGATCGATGAAGATGATGTCGCTCGCAACTTGGAATCCAAAGAAAGCCTAGAAAGTCATAATATGAGAGCACCAGTTGGAGGAGTAGTGTTAAGAGAACCCGATCAATTGCCTCGACAAACAACACCAATCACACAAGACAAAGGAAAAGGGATTGTTAGTGTTGATTTGAACAAGCCGCACAAATGCTTCTAACAATCTCATCTTTCCATTAAGAACCACCAATCAATATGAATCAAGAGAAGAACTGAATCCTCTTCGCCTAAAGAACAACTGGGTTGGAAAAAGTGCTCGAAAACATTAAAAGAACCTCCGCATCAAGTGATACTCGCCCGATCGTAATTTTGATGACTTGGTGCATAAAGACTCGCATGAGAATCTTGAGTCAAGATCCGATGAGACCATGCACATAGAAGAACCAAATCATCTACCGGTTCTCTATCTTTCATCAAGAACCTAGATACTGAGACTTCACTTTCAAGATCAATTCTTAAATGACAAACCCATAGATACCGAGTCTTCTAAGCAAGATAATGATAAAGAGGATGCACAATCCATGTTTATCGTCAATATTCAAAGAAGACACATCTACCATTCCACCTATGTCAAGATCTTCACTTACAACGGCACTTCCACCTCCCAAACTCGCTCAAGCAACCGCACTTCAACCACCGAATCGCAAAGAATCTATCCCTTGAACCGTGGTTACAGCTTGTCGATATGGAAACTCCACCACCTTCACCACCTCAAATACTTACATCGATCAACCGCTCGACAAAGCGGTGAAAAGAATTGAAGCTCTTGAAAACAACTACCAAATCTGCTGATGCCCTTGTGGATCGTGTCTATAGGTTGGAGCACCTCAACTTTGATTAAGGGTTGCGACGCCATTGAAGCCGGGTTAAGGATGCTGTGGAATGGGCAATGGAAGCTCCACCGCTAGACGGTTCAAAGATCTACCTATTGAAGATATGAGAGTCAGACTTTCGGATAAGATGTATGAAGTGGCGAGCATAAGCATGAAGTCCATAAGAAGCTATATGAGGCTCTCAAGAATCAATTAACACGACAATCATGAAAAGTTTTTGATAGACATTGGAGAAAGAGAAGCAAAGAAGAAAAGGAGGACCATAGTGTTGGAAACATTGCGTAAAGGTCCTAAAGATCCTCCTCCACCTCCACCTCCAACTGGGGTGCCGGAACTCGAGCTAGTGGATCTTCTAAGACAACCTCTACACCTCCACCATCATCACCACCAAAACCTTCCAATCAATCTTGTCCTACCGGAGAACAGGAACTCAAGAAATATGTCGCACGGACGACGGTTGATTCAAGGTTCACACCCACAATCTCTTCAATTCTCGAAGATCAAATGGTTCATGAAGAGTCGTATGTCATGGCGTAGTCGAATCGATGAAGATGACGCATCCACCAAGCATATTCCCAAGCCGCCGGAAGATGAATGGTTTGACTCATACGCGGGAGAACGTACTAACACATCTAGAGTGGCACCATCAAAGGACACAATTCTAAGTTGGCTACCCAAGAGAGACCTCATTCACCGTAACCCTCATGGTCTATCCCAGACCGACATGATGATCCCCGACAACAACCGGGCTTTCACAATTTCTACTAACTATGAAACTCCGTGATGAAGATTTCTACTCATGCCCCTAGAGATATGGGCGCTTCATCAAGTGGTTTTGTGAATGAGGGAATCTTGTCAATCACTCCAAAGGATCTTGAGGACAAGCTTTTGAAATTGTCAAGGTCTTTCACTCGGATGCCTATCACTCCAATACCGATGGAAGAATGTCATAAGATGTCAATGATCAAGTCAAGGAGCGATTAGTCGATTCAATGTGAACATGCCTCTTCCGCTCGGTGGTGAACCCGACAGATTACTATTCGCCCGAGTTCTTCTTCAACCATGACCTTGACTATCTTTGTGGCCATACTATCGAAAGAAGACCAGCCTTATCAATCTCAAAGATGAAAGTCGCTACCTACTATGATCGTGGTCTTGAACAAATGGTTCCGGATCAATTCAAGCGCACAAAGAACAAGAATATGACATCGAGGCCTCGACGGAAACTCTCATTGGTGGTTCAAGAAGAAGAATTTCTACATTGAGAGACATGAAGCTAAAAAGATTCGCAAAGATGTTCGATCCAAGCTAAGAATTTTAAGTGTTGTTCGAGTAGAGGTCTTCCCAATCTATGGCTATGAGTATTTGAAGAAGATCGTTCTTAAAAGAGCAGACCGGAAAGAATATATTATTAAAGAAAACGACTTTAAACATCTCCTTCCAAATGACTTTGAAGATCTGTATCTTCTGAATCTTCAAGGACATCTTGAACACCAACCTGTTCGTGAAAAGAAAGCTCTATCTGCCGTTGTCATTCTTTGGATTAGAGGCTTAGTCATCCAAAAACGGGTTGAGGACTTTCAGCTTGGGATAGAAAGCTACCGACTCGAGTCAATTTAACAAGGCCACAATGGGATACCAAAGGACAAGAATTTCGTCACGACTACCGAAAGTGCTTGACACCCCTGAGCCGCCCTCTTCCACGATGTGTATGGAACTCGCATGTTGATGAGATTGTGCGAGCTCTACAAATTCAAATGATGGTACTCTCAAGATGGTTGAAGAAGAGTTGTACTCGAGTGAAAGAAATCGAGTTGATATGAAGCCGTGGAACAAAACAAAATTCGTCTGATGATGACTTGATGAGGTGCGAAGATTTCATTATTGCAATCAGGCGAAGAATTAAGACTTGAATGATCTTCCGTAGCCTTGAAAGTTTTGTTGGTGGTAGACTTCGTGATGGTCATTACAAACTACTTCAAAGAACTAAGTAAAGTCATCTTCCGCAAGTAGTTTCTGTTTTGTACTACTTATGTGTAATATGTGGTGTACATCCTATAAACAACTATAATGTATGTAATAGTGCTAGGTTGTGTGTTGTGGTTTCTTTTTTTGTATAAAAAGGAACTTCGCCTTATCCACTTCAATCTTATAAAACCGCACACATTTTCTCCTACAAATGTTTTGTTTCATACATATTTAATTACTTGAGATCCAAAATCTCAAAGGATTTGAAATTTTTGATCGGGGGAGAAAATGTGACATAAATATGAAAGATGATAAAGATTACCACCTTTTCAATGTGCATACTGTTCTCTCATATATGCTAAATTATTTTTTAAATCTCGAAGCATGTATTAAGGGGGAGCATTTCAAAACAAATTCAAACCTTCAGGGTACAAAGTTTTCCATGCTTTTACATAAGATACCTTGATTGTGTGTTAAATGGTTTCTAAATGTTTGGTGATCATGGTTGTACTTCAAAGAACTTCCCTCTTATATGTGCAAAACTCTTTCAAACCTCGAGGCACATATTGAGGGGGAGCAAACTTTTGAAAACCTCATCCTTCCAAAATGTTTTATCTACTTAATCTGATAAGGGAAGTGATGTTGATATATTTTAGAAAATGGAAATCAAAGAAGTTAATTCTTCCTCTTGCCTCCGTGTGCTAAACGATTTCAAACACATGATGCACATGTTGAGGGGGAGCTCTTTTTCTAAAAATATCAAAAACAATTCAGGTGCAAAATGCTTTGATAATACATCATAAGTATTCGGATTGATTTTCAAATGGTTTTCAATTGGTTCCAATGGCGATGAACAATACCAAATAGACCCACCAACTTTACTTTATGTATGGTGATATAAGGATGATAAAGTTAGGTATTTGTTCCCATGATCCGCTGTAATCGGAGGGATCTACCAGGACAATCCACTAGATAGTTTAGAAGTCCTTAGGTATATTGAAAAAGGAGAAAATGAGATATGGGAAGAGTGCGGACCGAGTCTCGAGCTAGTATCGAATAAACCCAACAAGGTTCTAGCTATGAAGTCTCGGTAAGCATCAAGGGGTTGAAGAATGAAAAGAATTGAATGAGAAAGGGTGAAAACAAATAGCCCTCTAATTATTCAACCTTAGGGCGTAAACCGGTTCAATTCATTTGCTACCGGTGGTTACCAAGGTAACATCGGTATTGAAGACAAGACGTCATGGACCCAAAGGACGACCGCACTTCAACTTCCCAAACCACTCAAGTTCCTCTTAAAAGGACATGTTTCATTCTCAAAGGAACCGACATTATCTATCGACTTTCTCTTAGAGATTGTTGATATCAAGAAGGAGACCTCTCCCAAGTCTCCGATACAGATCCAAATATGCACAAATTGAGTCTAGAGCCACGAGATCATCAATAAATCTCATTAGGACACTTTCAATGAAGACTCTCTGTCACACAATGTGGAAAGAGAGATTATATCTTGAGTCCCACGATTATCCTTGTGGTATTGCCGTAACATTCGAGTGATATGCAAACATATTCACAATGAAGATGGAAAGCCTTCGAGCCAACATCAAACAAGCTCTCGGTAGGTGGCATGTGAGATCTATTCTATAGATCAACCATGTGACAATTGAATGAAACAATGGGGCGATTCAATGTTTTGAATCAATCTCGTTCGTGTTATGGATTGACGGATACCTTTGAAAACCGGTCATTGTGCTTAAAAACTCTTTTCTTTAGCACATCGACCGTGTACTAATATTTCAAATCAAAAGGTGTTTTATGATTGATAATTGATTTTCATTAAAACCTTCGTTGTATTGCAAAAACAATTTCTATTGAGCAATACACGATTGTTTTCAAATCTCTTTTCATTAATCGGTGAATCTCTATTCATTTGGTTCACTCACTCCGTGTTGTCTTCTTTGAGACGTTCGGTTTGAGAACGACTAGAGCATTGCGAAACCCCATCAAGGAAATTCTTCATAATTTCACCGATCACAGCAAGATTTGTAATCGATCAACGGGAACCGTGGGCGTGTACCTCAATTCAACGAAAGTGATCAAAGACACTTTCGTGTGCTTTATTGCTAAATGTTTTATGCATGTATGCCCAACATTTGCAGCTGATCAGAATGAAGCGGTCAATCCATAGCCGCATGCTCACACACAACACCTTCATTTCTAAAGAAATAATGATTAGTGCATCAATGACTCTGATATTATCACTCCATGCTTCTGCTACGATGCTTCCAATATCATGAATCAACAAAAGCTTCCGCTACCCTGATAAGAAGAAATCATGATCCAGAATGTGAGCATGTCGGTCCAATTGTCACAACATCATATGCTGGCAACACAACAATGGGTGATGCTGAGATTTGCAGTGGCTGATGATCTCTAGTAATGCTCAAAAGGTCATCATGGTGGATTAGCTCAACAACCTCCACGAAACATACATCGTAGTTAAACAATGATGAAATCAACATGATGCACATAGTTTGAATACTTTGATGAAGAAAAGTCTCATGAGCTCAAGATCAAGATTAATTAGAATGCTAGGATTCAAAATGTAAAACATTGGGTGACCTCCTTGGGGAGATTGTTAGGAATTAAAAACTCCATAATGAAGTATCGGTCACCCCAAATACTATCTAGCATAAGTTAGCTCATAGACATTACGTTATTTACTAAGTTATTTAGTTAGCTATTTAGTTTAGTGCAACACCGTGGAGGAAGGACGGTCTTTACCCATTGTATACCGATCCAAAGGCCGTCAGAGGTCGCTTATTTTGTAACCTATAAATACCTCTACCTTGCAAGGTAGAGGGTTGATGTTCATTTGGAATCTAATATTCCACAAGTTTCTCTTCTAAAACATCCCACTTTCTCTCTAGAAATCATCTATACGCCTATGTGTGTTTGTGTTATGATGTGTATTTGAAATCCAATATGTTACAGGAAAGAAAGAATTCAAGTAAGCATCGAATCCTTCTAATCCTATTTTGCAAGGGAATTGCATGTTAAAGGGACTATCTTTCTCAATTCTACACCTAGGGTCAAAACATTGGGAGAGGTCCTCTTCCGTTTCAAAATTAACCTCATTGATGACTTCCCCATTATCAAGAGCTTCACCATAGTCAAACTCCTCATGGGAATCCGAGTCATAGAAGTAACTATGTTGTTGCCAATTTATTTCATCATGTCCTAGGTGATTTCCAAAGTGGTGAATGGGTGAAGGGTTTTGTGGGATTACATTCTCAATTTCAGGATTGGGAGGAGGATTGGGGGCGGGTAGTGTGAAGGCTCTACGGCAGAAAATGCGAATCATGGTGAGGGATGGTTTTTACAAACAAAGTCACGAAGAAGGGGGATAGACTACCATGAAGCTAAAAATAAGAAAAAACTTACTTGATAGGAATCAAGCAAGGAAACCTAAATGAGGTAAACTCCTAACTAGCTATTCTATTCCCCGGCAACGGCGCCAAAAACTTGATATGCTTACACAGCGCGTTCGAGGTCAAAGGAACTTCCTTTTCATCGAGCAAGTTTTATAACACCCTAGGCAGTGAACCTAATCGTTGTAGTGTAGTATTAGGGTAAGCCACGGGTATTGATATCGTTCTCTAGGGGAATAGGAAAGCTAGTGAGAAATTACTACGCTAAGGTTGGGGTTGAGGAAGATTATTTTTTAGCTTTTTGTATTTTTTAGAAAATAGAAAGGTACGAATCTCGGGGTTTTGGATTTGGGGGTTGGTATTTCTACCGATTACTCTACTATTATCTAATCTAATTAACTAAGCTAGGGGTAGTCTATGTCTAATTGTTGTATGCTCGTTTGATAGTTAAAAATGTATTTACTTAGGTTTTATTACTCCCTAGTTATCTCCTATTGATGGTTGAAGTGTCACGTCCTTATTCTTAACGCGTTGTGTGTCTAAGGTTGTAGGGTATGCGTTTATCCCTAACTCTTTGAAGCTACCAAAGTTTAATGACTACAAAATCTCTAGGATTCATAAACTTAACACTAAGGTATTCTTTGGATGTTTAGGCTACAATTCCACTTGTAACTATATGCTAAGGTTCAACAAAGATTAATCAAGCATTAATGACACAACGGATGACCTATCGCAATACTAGGTCAATAAAAATTAAGATAAGAGACAACCAATCAATATTCAATAACTAGGTTTCATATAACCTAAGCAAACACACAAATAAATTAGCCGGACATGGAGAACAAGCAAGCATACACACAACCAATTGAAGACATAATTGAATTAATAAAGTAAAACACTTATCTTGATGTAAGATAGGGTATGGAACCCTAAAATACTATACAAGACAGCCTTGGTTCGGTTTAGGTTTTTACTTCACAAAACTACCTCTCTAAAAACTGAAAAATTCGGATTCTATATATAATGTTACAATCGCGACGGTGTTACTCTTTAATTGTGACGCCGTCGGGTCGCTGTCATTAAGTTTTCGTCTTGGCCACGTTAACATTGTGACGGCCACCTTATGCACGTGTGCCGCCGTCGCCTTCGATCTCGACGCTCGATCAAATCTAGGCCGTCCGAGTGCGACGCCTACTCTTTTAAAACCCGGCCGCCACTTGATAATTAGCAATTTAGCTCGGGGCGTCACAAAACATGCACGACGGCATCATCATTTTGGCCGTGACGCCGTCCCTTTTGTTTGTGACGCCATCTCCTTCGGCCCAAAGACTTAAGTGTCTCGATTCTTGACTTTGGCCATTTTCTTCAGATATTCGCGCCTTTTCGTCCGAATAAGTGTCATTCCAGCAATTTGCCTTCAAGAGACCTAAAAAGTGAAAAGGAACGAAATTAAGTAATAACGGATACAAAAGTGATCAATTAAGGGCTTAGATGACCCCTCAAAAGTGTACCTTTAAAATCCTTATCACTATCCCAGGCTTGGTACAATGTTTCGCCGTCTTCTTGCTTGAAATTATGTATCTCCAAAAGCTGGTTAGAAATCTTTGATGGCGGACAATACCTCTGAATAAAGTGCTTTTTGAGTAGAGCCCAAGTATTAATTGCCCCGGCGGGAAATCTTTCAATCCATCTTCTGACAGCTCCAGTAAGAGTCATTGGGAATACCCTTAGCATAACAGCATCATGAGACACACCCGGAATGTTGAAAAGGCTAGCAATGTATAGGACATTTTCAACGTGCTCATATGCATCCTTGTCCCTGTTTCCTGAAAAAGGGTTAGCACGAAGCTCCCTCATAAATTGGTCTTTGATTTCGAAACGGACATCCGCTCCACTTGCCGGTCTTACGAGACTCGGCCCTTGTTCTGCTCTTGTCAACGCCAAATATTCCTCAAGAGTGAGGTCATCGATGTTAACAACTTCCATGGTACCTGAAAACTCGAATAATGATCGTGAGAATAATAAAAAAGTTTAAAACGAAATGAAAGACTTAATATTAATCCTAATATAACTCTCCGGCAGCGGCGCCAAAAACTTGATGCAGTTTTATCGACTGTGTTTTAATATTTATAATTACTCGTTATACCTATGGTCTACCCTAATGCACTAACGGGCAGTGTACCCGGTCGTGTGTAGTGTAGTAATTGGTAAAGCCGAGGTCGTCCAAAGAGCTATGTGTGTTGGATTATTACTAAGTCTAGGTGTCACAGATTAATAATGGTTTCGATAAGGAATTAATTATTTAAACAACTAAAGCAGATAAAAGCAAATAAAGGGTAAAGGGTAAATCAATAGAGGAGAGTAGTGCTAACCTAGTTAATCCTCCTAGCTAGTTATGTCTATGTCTACTTACTTCCAATTACTTCAGGTGGGGTCAAAGTCGAGAGGACAAAGATTTGGTCAATTCGCCCTAACCTATCAAAGAAAGATGCCACCACAGAGAAGTCGGTGTCCCTCATAAGTCCCGCTATTCCCGGTCCCCTAAGCCAAGTCATTAAGTACCGCTACATGCTAGATTTATAATAGTGAGTGCCGGCATTAGCAACTTAAACACTCACCCCTAATTCTTAAGTTCATCCAAACGATAGGTGATCGGTTGGTCAAATTACACAAGTAGAAAGTGGTCGGTTGGTCATATCTTACCCTTCCGTCTCAGTCCGCTCACCTAGGTTCATTTGGTCATATCTCCTAGGCAATTGGCCTCACCGCCATTCAAAACTACCAACCAAGGGTGGCTACCAATAAACTATGCATGCATACACTTAGAAATAATTGTACGAAGTAATGTAAACGCAAACAAAACAATTATGAATCATAACTAGGCCAAGACCAAGAGGTGCTTAGCAGCTCATATTAATCATACAAACTAATTCAATATTCAAAGGTACGAAATACATGAATTGAAAGTAAAGAAAATATGAAATGCTAATGCTTATCGTAGGGGAGTGATTTCTCCTTGGAGACAAACCAGATGCTCCTCTAGACCGCCTTGAGCTTTTCCCACGCTCTCTAGTTTTTGTGTGTGGAATGGGATGATTAGAAATGCTGGAATTCGTGGGTATTTATAGGCCAGATCTGGGTTACGGCGTAACTAATATAAGAGTTACGTCGTAACCTTCAGTTCCTTCGTAATAGCACTAGATCTGCTGGTTACGGCGTAACCTAATGAGTGGTTATGCCATAGTCTTCAATAAACTTGGTTACACCGTAGTTGATGATGTAGTTACGGCGTAGTTATCAGTGGCGTGGATCCTCATTTGACCTAATATAGTTACGTCATAGTCCATGGGAAGAGTTACGCCGTAACCTTCTGATGAGTTGGTTTTCTGAGTCACGCAATAGTTACGGCGTAATGTGAGAGAAGAGTTACGCCGTAACTTCTTCAAAATCAGCATACTATGATAAATCTTTTGATATTTCTCCAGTTCCGCGTCTCTTTAGCTCTAATGCTCATAATTTACCTGAAAGTGGAAAACAATGGAAAACAAGCGTAAATCCATATAAATGATATAAATTACAAGAATTATCGGGGGAAATTGACACTTAATATTCAGGACTATTTGATGTTATCAAAGGTCATAAGTCACCACCTTATCAACAAACATTCTTGTGGCTTCTTCCTCGATGGCAACATTGTTTGAGAAGACTGCTGCTGGGATGCTAAAGGTGAGTGATGTAGCGTATTTCTTGCTTACATCGCTACCGTGTTGAAGAAATTCCAGGTCGTTGTTGAAGAAGTATTGGTAGGGAATCCTGGGTTGATCAGTTCGACCAATGGTGGGTAGTGGCTTGGTCCAGTCAGTGAAGTATTAGCCTTGTCTGGTCTTGTGAAGTCAATGTTCGATTCAGGGTTCAGCCAATCGATGTTGTTGGACATAGCTCGTGCAATGTTATCTAGCTGATATTCTACTTCAATAGAACTATCAGAGCTGTCCTTTAGCAGTTGAAATGCTTCGTTTGTTATTCAGCGTAATTCCAATTTCATCATCTTCTTCACTTTGAACTTTTCTTGAATGATCTTAACGTGCTCCATAGTTCGACCATCTACCGGTTCCTCGCCGTCCGGTAATTGAAGGTGGCATCAACAAGCTGGCTAAACCGTTTGTATTCATCAGTTTCATCTTCATCTAACCATGATACGACAGAGCTGGATCTCTTCTTCTTTGGTTTTGATGATGATTCAGGTTGCTACTTTGTTGATGTTGTAGATGAGGGCAGTTGTTAGGCTCAGGAATCTCTTCTTCGTCACCACCGGTGTATTGGAAATGATCACCAGTTTTCTCAGATGGTGGTGGAGACTCATAGTCCTGAGGTTTACCAGAAGTAGGAGGTTGTTGAGTAGAGCTTGTGGTGGTGGTGGTCCTTAGGGGTGGTGGAGGCATGGATGAGGATTCACCTGTTTGCTTTTGATGTTTAGGCTCGGAATCCTTGTCAGCATCGTCATCATCTATTGGTTGCTTAACTTGACCAGCCGACTCTTTACACGATGTCTTGAGTTGATATTCCAGTAATGCCTCAAAAAGTTTTGCTTTGTCTGAAGTGAAAGTTGCAGATCACTGAGACATTTGCATAACCAGCTTAAAGATCAATTCAGCATCAGAGACAACAGGAGACGGAACTGGTTTGATTTCCATGACCGCAGGGGTATTTGACAGTGTATGCTTAACTAATGCTATGAGATGTGGATAGAGTTGTCTTGCGTACATCTCTCTTGTGACTCCAGGGACGGTGTCGAGAAGAAACTTATGAGTATATTCCCTGATCGTCTTATCCATTTCCCCTTGAATATCTCGATTGAGGAATTGCTTGATCTGATCTCTTTCCTCTGAGAACTCGTTCAACACATCTCCAAGTAAGTTTACTCTGTTGGCCAGCTGATTCAATTTCTTGTTAACTACGTTTTGTTTCCTTGCTTGCCTGACAGCTTTGACAATCTTGGTCTTGGCACGTGATGCCCAAGTGTCGGTTGGTTTCTTGACTGATTTGGATGTGGATATGGTGGGAGAATCTTTGGATGGTGGTGGTGATGAATGAGATGATGAATCAGATGATGATGATGAGTCATGAGACGGCTCTGGGTCTTTAGGTGGCTCAGAAGTTTCTTCAGAGTTATTTTCAGGATTATCGCGAAGATAACTATCAGCTTCCAGTTTAGCACGTGTCTTTCTCGAATCCTTTCTTCCTCAGCAGCTTTAGCCCTAGCTTCTTCTTCAACCCTTTCCCTAGCCGCTTCCTCCACGTCTTCATCAGTTATCTTCTCATTCTTTTATTGTTCAAAGTCGAAGACGAGTTCATCCTCCTGCGGCTGTTGATCTATTGATTCTCGAGTGGTGATATCAGTTCCTTTAACGGATTGATTAACCGTATCGAGAACTGGTGTGGTTAGTGTACCACCACTGGAATCTCCATGGCCTCTTGATTGTTGAAGATTAAATTCTGTAGCAGCATGTTGAATCCTCAGATGCTGAAGTGTTTTGTGACAAGCCTTCTCTTCATCCTTTGGTGGAATATCATCATCAGAGCTTTCTTCTTCTTCCTCAGCAACTGGAGTCTTTCCTTTGTCCGATTTGGGACCTGGGTGGTTTGTCGCCCCGACCTCGGTGAGGTTGTTTCTTCCATTGCGCTTGAATAACGGCCACCTCTTCGCACTCAGCCTCCTCGTAGTCCTCGTCCTCAGTTTAAGTGCCGATGTAGGATTAAGAATGGCACCCTTAGATGGGACTTTTCTTTCGCGGGGAGGATTCCTCTTAGAATACTTGAGGGCACTCCCAGTGCTTTCTACACTTCCAGTGCTACCAGACCTTTGTGTCTTCCTGGTAGGAGTAGCAGAGGTCTTTTCATCCATAAACCCGACTTTACCTTTGCTCACAGCTTCTTGGTATCGACGATATGATTGAAGACTTTTGATGTCATCAGTGAGAAGGCAGTCAAATAGCACTGCACCCTATTTCTTGGTTGATGAGTCTTTAAATCTTATTGTGTTTAGTGTGGGCTCATACAACGCAGAGTGTTGTTGGGGTCATTGAGTCTTAATGGAATATCATGGTTATTCCCAAGAATCATTTAGATCAACAGCTTGGTGTATCAGATAAAAGGAACCTTTGTCTCGGGCTTCTTGAGATGGGACATCATGTCTTCCCATATCAGACTAGCAAAGTTAATGTGCAGCTTGTTGACCATGCCCCAGAAGATTTGCAGATGCATAAGTTTAGGATGCTCATGACCGACGTCTCTACCAGACACAGATTTGGCAATCATGATATACAAAGTTCTCCAATGTGAGTGATGAGTGTCTAAATACTCATCATTTTTGTACAATCTAAACTGCAAAATCATCTGAAAACACTCAAAATGCATCAAATTGATGAAAATATCACAAATCGTTGTTTTATGTGTTTTAATTGCAAAAGATCAAAATCGATGAAAATGTATCAAGTTTGCAAATTGGCGCTTTAGTCCCCAAGTTTTAAAAGTTGTCAAATCTAGTCCTGGAATATCAAAATGTGGAATTTTATCATTCAAGGTCCCTAAAATATTCTAAGTTATCAAAATGATCCTTGAATGATTCTTTGGTCAATTGGCAAGAAAGGTCCTTAAACTTTGAAAATTTGCAAAATGGTCCTTGGATTTCTAAAATGGGATTTTATGCAAAAGGGTCCTTGCACTATCAATGTTTGTCATTTTTGGTCCTTGTTATAAGTTTGGAAAGTTGGCATTTTCAGTCCTCATGTTTGGCAGATTTGCATTTTTGGTCCTTGTGCTTAAATAAAACCAAACGGATCCTCATTTTAATATCAAACCCAATCCAAGTCCAATACCAGCTGGCCCAAACCTTAGCCCAATCCCACATGAACCTTGGACCTTGAGCTAGGTCAAAATCCACTGACCGCCACGCCCTGACCCTCCCCATTTTCGACCTCCTCGCTTATTATTAAGCTACGGTCAACGAAAGTCAAACAAAGAAAAATACCGCCTCCACCGTAGCTCTCCTCTCCACCCCGATATCCCAAAACCACCATGGTTTTCCATCTTTTCTCCAACCCTCACCTTACCTTGTCCCTCCACCTCCACTAACACCAAAAATCCTTAATTGATTGAAACCAAACCCATTAAAGCTCAAACCTCCTCATAAAGAAATTTGGCGCCAAAAATCCACTTGTATGGTTCTGATGAATTAGAGAGATCCAAGGGCTAGAAATTGGTGGGAAACAATCAGAGGTCAACAAAAGAGTGCTAAAGTCTATAAAAGAGGAGGAGGATGCAATGTATATGAGTATCTAGTGTAATCTTTAAAATTTCTAAGTCGTTTTAGTTTAATTTTCAATTTCAGTGTATGTTTTAATCTTAAAACTCAGATTTCAAGTTCTTATGTTATAATAAAGCTTTTGTGAAACCTCAATTCAAGTATCAAGTTAAATTTCGCTTATGCGACTTTGAATCTCAAAATCTCATATGAATCAATTGTTGTTGTAAGATGTTATCTTGGACTAAGTAAGTCACATAAGCTCCTAAATAGCTTTTCTAAGCTATTAGAAACTCTAAAATTCAGCTTTAGAAGCAAAATCAAAATCACCAAAATACAAATTAATTAGTGAAAAATCAAAATCCATTGAAATGATGTACACAATTTGAGCAGGTAAATCTTGGATGGCCTTGGGTTAGAAGCTTAGTGGTAAGCTAATAGGGTAATAATTGGTCCCGGTTCTCGATTTGAGCTTGGAAGCTTTTGTAAGCCTTTTGTTCACTTTTGCATATCACCGTTATAGTTGTTCATTAGCTTTAATTTGCTTTCTTAGTGATCACTAGTTATACTTAAGTATTTTTAAAGATTAAAATCGCTTCTTGTTCTTTTAAATTAGTATTTATCAAAAATCTTATCTTGATGCTTAAAATTGCTTCATGGTCATTTCGAGTTTTATGTTGTAATGGTTGTTGTTTAATACTTAATTAGTCCTAATAAGTAATTATATAAAGTCCAAATCAAGTTCATGGTCTAAATTTGTGATTTGCTTTGTAAAACATCAAAACAACCATCAATAGTGGTGTTTGGTTCTTTGTGTTTAAAGGTTCTCGGTCATTGGACTTATTTGAAGATTGTTTAACTTGGCTCTAATAACTAATCTCACCATAAAACCAAAGGCTCATAAGCAAAAGTCAAAATTCTTTTAATCACATATTGTGCAACATCGTTGGAATTTTAAGATCTAGGATCATGATTTTGTGTTAGCAAGTTGTTAAAATTACTCAAATCGCCTTAGTTCATCTTAAAACAACATATTCAAGTATAGAATCAAATCAAAGTTCATATAAGTCAAACTTAGTTAGTTTTAGAAAAGTCAAAATTTCCATCTTGGTCGCTTTTGATTAAAATAGATAATTTCATTGTGTGTTCAATATTGAGTTTTAGCTTAAAAGCTCTTAGGGTATTAAAGTTCAGTTGCTTAACAAAATTAGAAAAATACTATATCTCTTTGAATCAGCTTATAAAGTGCTTTTTAATTGGCTTATTGTTGGTACCTGTTCTGAAACCATGCCTTGTGCACAGTTGGTTGGACCAACTTGATAAGCTCACATAGAGCTTATTAGTTGCTCAAATGTAGGATCGTTATTTTTATTGTGTTGATGATTCGGGTGGTCTTGGATGATCAAAATACATGTTTGCCATATTTAGAGAGAGAAAGTAGAGAGAGGTGTTCTTGCTAGAGGTTTACACAAATGAAAGGTTAGATTGAATGAGCACCACCCTTCCATGGATGGAAGGGTATTTATAGTTAAAAGAAATACGACCTCCTATCGGCCTCGTGGATCGTGGATACAGTGGGTAAAGACCCGTCCTTCCTCCACGGTGTTGCACTAAACTATTTTACGCCATCGACTAACTAATTAACTACATAATAACATAAACAACGACAAATCTACGAGCTAACATATGCTAGACCATTATTGGGGTGACCGACTCTTTAACATGGAATTTTCTAATTCCTAACAATCTCCCCAAGGAGGTCACCCCATGAAATACATTTTGCTTCCTAACATTCTATCTTTGACTTCGCTCGAGCTCAGACTTGAATTCTTCAATTTCGCAATCTTTGTGCTTTTGTAGCGACTCTTCAAAGTCCGCATAGTTTTGTACTTTGAGTGGAGGTCTTTGAACCGATCCACATCTTTGATGATCTTCGAGCTTCATTGAGATCATCACCACAAGAAATCTCTAGATCACCCTTTATTGTGTTGCCATCATGTGAAGTTGTGACTTTTGGACCGACATGCTCACACTTTTGAATCATGACATCTTTCCATCGTAGTAGCGGAAGCCTTCATCGGTTCATGATATTTACAGCAGTCAAGCATAAGCATAGTATGAAATATCGAGCCGTGTTATGTAGATATGCACCACCATGATTTCTTCAAATTAAGTGTGGAAGCCGTGAGCATGCGGCTTTGATTGACACCTCAATTTCGATCACCGCAACCGCCCATGTACCGCAAACAAAGCTAGCAATAAAACACACGAAAGTGTCTTTGATCACTTTCACCGAATCGAGGTACACGCCCACGGTTCTCGCTGATCAAGACAAGTACGCTCTGTGATCGTAGGATTCCTAAGAATCTCCTTGATGTGGTTTCGCAATGTTCTAGTCGTTCTCAAACCGAACGTCTCAAAGAAGACAACACGGAGCGAGTGAACCAAATAATTGAGATTCACCGATTGAAGAAAAATTGATTTGAAAACAATCGCGTATTGCTTAGAATAAAGAGTTTTGCAATACGACGAAGGTTTTATGAGAAAGATCAATTTTCAATAAAAACACTTTTTGTATTTTGAAAATAGTACACAATCGACGCGCTAGCGAAAAGAAGAGATTCGACATCGAACGGTTTTTCTAAAAGTATTTTTCAATCGAGATACTTTTGAATTTGAAAACATAAGTACACATTCGACGTGCTAGAGAAAAGAAGGTTTGCACATCGAACGGTTTTTCCAAAAGTATTCGCCAATTCCATTCTCGACCAAGGTTGATTCAAGAATGAATCTCCCATCGCTTTCTATCCGCTTGTCACAAGCTTGATCTTTTGCAAGATTTCACATGTCACCCACCAAGAGCTTGTTAGACGTTGGCTCTAGAAGGATTTCCATCTTCATTGTGAATATTTTTACATATCACTCGGATGTTCGGCAATACCACAAGGATAATGCGAGGACTCTTAATATATACTTACTTTCCACATTGTGTGAAAAAGCAAGTCTTCAAGAATTTAGTGTCCTAACGAGATATTGTGGATGATCTCTTGGCTCTAGACTCAATCGCACATTTGGTTCCCGTGTCGGAGACTAGGGAGAGGGTCTCCTTCTTCAATATCAACAATCTCTAAGAGATAGTCGATAGATTATGTCGGTTCCCGTGAGAATGAAACAAGCCCTTTTAAGAGGAACTTGAGTGGCTTGGGAAGTTTAGTGTAGTGCATCACCGGGTCCATGACGCCTTGTCTTCAATACCAATGTTACCTTAGTAACAACCAAGAGTATATGTATTGAACCCAAGCATCGCCCTAAGGTTGAATTGATGGAGGCTATTTCTTTTCACCCTTTTCACATTCAGTTCTTTTTCATTCTTCAACCCTTCAATGCTTACCGAGACTTCATAACTAGAACCTTGTTGGGTTTATTCCAAGACTAGCCTGCCTCATCCGCACTCTTCCCATATTCTCATTTTTCTCCTTTTTCAATATTCCTAAGGACTCTACACTATCTAGTGGATTGTCCTCGGTAGATCCCTCCGCTCGGCGGATCGTGGGAACAAATACCTAACCACACCATCCTTATAACTCCATACATAAAGTAAAATGGTCGGTCTTTGGTACAGCTTCATTCTTCCTTGAAACCAATTGAAAATCATTTGGAAAACAATCAAGGTACTTGTGATACGAGATCAAAGCATTTTGTACCTTAACAGCTTTGATCATTTAGAAAACCTCCCTCAACATGTGCATATGATTTAGAAATTGTTTAGCACAAGGAGGCAAGAGAACTTTGAAATATTTTCTTTGATCACAATTTTCATACTGAAAAGCCATTTGATTTTCATTGGTAAATTCTCCCTCAATATGTGCATAGGATATTTGAAAACATTTTTATCACATAGAGGCAAGAGTTCTTTGAAGCACATCCACAATCACAAAATCCATTAAGAAAACCATTTGAAAACACAATCAAGGTACTTTATAATCTCTTTAAAAACTTTTGTACTGATGGTTTTGCTCCCTCAATATGTGCTTCGAGATTCGAAAGCGCTTAGCACATACTAGAGAGCACCTGCACAATTGAATCCAAACGATCACCTTTATCAAATTTCATTATTAAATCACAAATTCTCCCGATCAAAATATCAAACCCTTTGAGATTTTGGATCCCAAGTGATTTAATACGGTTTATAAAACATGGGAGAATATGTGGCCGGTTTAAATACTCATCATGTTTTGGATAAATCCTCCTCCTCAACATGTGCATTGTGTATTTGAAATCGTTTGGCACATGGAGGCGGAGTGCCTTTGAAGGACTAAAACCAATTCCATTAAAACAGATTTGAGATTTAAATCACGATCTCTCCCATGATCAAAATTTCAAACCATTTGAGATTTGTAATCCCAAAAGATTTAAATTATTTAGAAAATTTTAGGGAAAGACGGCAAGATTTAATTCGAAAGATGATGATAGGAATGATTTAAACATTAAAGATTGTTAGTGTCGTATGATTTGTTTAAAGAGACCTTTAAGTAAAATAAAACAATTTCACAATCAAACAAGAATGTAAAAGATTTCATTTAGATGATCTTTGAGTTTTAAAGAAAACCATACCATGACATAACATTAAATCTTTAGATCACCACATTTTAGCATACAAACGGACTTTTATGAAGTAATATTGTTTGAAAATAATTTATTCAAAATCACTCTCCCTCAAACCATGACAAGAGTCGATGATTGAGTGACTTAAGTTTTGATAAAATGAAGTCCGTGATTTTCAAAATTTAGTCCAATATATTTTCAAAACAATATTTTTCATTTTCAAAAACAATATTTTTCAAAGTTTTAGAAAATGGTATCATCACGATTATCCCGCACAAAGATATGTTAGGTGGTTGAGAAGCTTCGTTGTTGTTGTAGGGCTTGAAGAAAACCGCCTCGCCAATGCAAGGAGACTTCTTCTTACGTTGCATTTTGAATGCCAACCTGGGTCAAATTAAGCTCCGCTTCTTCAATCACTTAGAAGAAAACCATCCACGATGCAAGGAGACCTCTTACGCTGCATTTATGCCAACTCTATTGAAGTCCAATTAAGCTCCATTTCTTCATTTGTCAACCCAAGATATAGTTACCCTTTCCTTTCGGCATCCAATCATCTTCAATTGTGGGATCCGGATCGGAACATTCTTTTATACCAATATACCGCATACGTTAGTGAAAAACATACAAATATATGGTGGTCGACATCACCCAAACAACAATCGACTAATTAAAGTCAATTCAACATAACAATCGATCATATAAGGCATGGGGTTTATGTGTTAATCAAACTCTAATCATCTAAACCTAACAATCATATCCTAAATTCCTAGTCCTTCTATTACGTGCAAATATCAATTTTAATTAAGCACGAGGATAATTAAGAAAGCTCGTTAGATGATATAGATTTGAAAACATTCTCCCTCAATCAAAGACTCATTTTTTTTTTTTTTTTTGAAATATTTTTAAAAGTGTTGAAGTCATCGATTGAGTTTTATAATTAATACGAAAACTCCGATCCGTATTGATTTTCAAGCAACTCATTTTACCACCATTTTGAAATACAACAAATATTTTTCAAGAATTTTAGACGGAAAAACATTTGTGTAGGAACAAAGATTCTTCGACATACTTTCCTTGTTTTGTTTTAGGATAAGTGCACGAAATATGTGAAAACGTTAAGCCTAGCACTTTCCTTCCTTTTGAAGAGCGGGTTGCTATCTCAAATAATAGCAAACCATTGTTTAAGCCAAGTTACAATCAAGTAATCGCAAGCCATTATTTGAAGCCCGGTTTACATCCCAAATAATCAGAAGCCACAGCTTGAGACATGTTTTGAAAAGAATATTTACACCTCCTGCCGAACTTCATCTATGGTCCCTGCCATTATTGAATGACATTTCTAAGACCGTAGATGTTATCGATACCGTAAGACATGTCATGAGAAAACAATATTTTTGGTATTTTCAAATTTTCCGATTTTTATGGGTTTTGTTGGTTTTATATTTTTCTATTTTCTTTTGTTGGTTTTATATTTTCTATTTTGTTTTGTTGGTTTTATATTTTTGTATTTTGTTTTTCGATAAATATATACAAAGATAGAGAAGATGATATAGTTAAAGAAGATGATGATACGAGTACCGAGATAAGGATATCGAAAGACGTCGTAGAAGATAGAAGTCATCAACTCTTAAACATTCACCACCAAAGCTTCCGTGGCTCTTGAATCAAGAAAGAAATTGAACCATCTCGAAGTGAGACTTTGGCGCCTTCCCCAAACCGAAAAACTTTAGCCGAAAGCGATTCAAGCTCTATTTCAAGCTTGCCTTAGCAGTGCACAGAGAAGCACACCATTATCATAAATCCTGCTGTTCTTTCAAGAATAATCACCGTGATTCTTCGCTCGAGGTTATATCATCAACAAGAACAAGAACGATCATCCCACGATAAATGATCTTCTCAAATTTCTTTTCCATTGAGGTCCAAGCAATCCATTCCAAAAGGTGTCAAGAGAACAATTCCCCAAGTAGTTGAATTGATGCGCCGCCTCTTTGTATAATGCTCAAGAACTCTCCGAATACACATCATGAGGGTAATGAAGAACACCTCCCCAATGTTCACATCTTTCGTCCTCGATGATCGTGTATGAAGCTCAAGAACCAAGTACACCACTATCCAAGAACTCTCCGAATACACATCATGAGGGTAATGAAAACACCTCCCAATGTTCACATCTTTCGCCTCGATGATCGTGTATGAAGCTCAAGAACCCAAGTACACACATTCCCACCGAAAGAATAACTGATAACACCTCCTCATGTTATACATTTATCTCCCCGAATATGTCATACTTGTGTACCTCTTTTATCTTCGTAAACTTTCTTACATCTCTTCCCCACGTAGTTGGAATAAGAACACTAAACGCTTTGATGAGTAAAACCTTGAGTTTCTACGGTCATGACATTTGTTTTCCCGGATATCTTCAATCACTTAGAAGAATTAAGTTCATCAAGTTTACTCGCCATGAGTCAAACCTTGAGTTTCTCATGTAATAACATTCGCCTTCCCGGATATCTTCAATTTCTTAGAAGTATTAAGTACATCAAGTTTACTCGCTTAGGTGCTTGACTCTTCCTCTTCCCGGTTTTGATACTTGTAATCAAGAACTCTTTGAATGCCCAAATACTTGAAATTTGTTGAGAAGATCGCTTGAAGTCTTTGTGAGAATCAACTTGTCAAGACTCTCTCGACTATTTATATCAACCCTTCAGACAATTTGAAGTGACCATCAAGAAGAAAACCCGCTATACCACACTTGAAATCAAGTCACTTCCCACATTTGTATCTTAAGCTTGCACCTAATGATGGAAGAACGTGTAGAGAATTTATGCTTCAAGCAAATCTCTAAGTACTCACTACCCAAACAAAGTATGAGACATTAACACCTCTTGCGCTTATCCACACCGTCATATGCGTGTGACACTGGTAAAACAAAGTAACTCCTAATAGTGATAGTTAACTGTGTCTTCAACCATCCACCTCGATCACCGGTAACTAGATAAGCCAAGTCTTCAACTCAAATTCTTAAGCCCGAGCAAGTTATCAAATAAGAACACGCCTTTGTGAAAGTCAACTTCAATCTCAAATAAGTGATAAATGATTAACTCAAGTAATCACCTTGTGTTAAATGTCCAACAATAGTCAATATCAACGCCTCGAGTAGTCATCGCTAAAGAATATGAGCAAGTCTAATTGGGAATTGAATCGACTTATAACTTTCTCCCAATTAGTGCTCTCCCTAAACCGACAACTGTTTGATAAATGCCCAAATTAAGAAGAAGTCTTTATATCGTTAAATGCAACACGCCTTTAGTCTTCTAACATGTAGCGTAAAATGTAGAATGATCAAGACTCGACCTTCTTCAAGATTGTGCGGTTGGAGAATAGATAGTTAACATCTTCAACTCACCAAAAACAAGAACATCACTAAAAGCATCCCAATCAACTTACATCTTGCAAATCCCTTAACTAAAATCCCTCCCAATCAAACAAGAATGTAAAGATGTTCATCAAGGAAATTAGCAATCAGCCAGAACGAACACACAAGATGGTAACACCAAACTACCAATCACATCAAACAAGAACAGAGATTGTTCGAATCATCATGTTGATGTATACGTGAAGCATTAACCGTAAGCACTTTGTCGATAAACTCATCAATCCGAGTGAAGATGTCAACCAACGGCTCTTAGAAGAGAAAACTCCATGTGAAGATGACCCGATAAGAAGAGGCTCGGTTCTTACATGAGTTTAGAGTATGACCATTTATATTCTCAAATATCAATCAACAATGCAAAAATTCACACTTTTTCTCCCCTCAAGAATTGCATACGGAGATGCCATTCTTGACTAAATAAGTGAAAATCATCCGAAAGTTCTATTCACACTTCTCCCGCAAAATCAAGACATGATGTCGCCATCTTCATTATAATCGAGCACGTGGAATGAGAAAACAATCTGGTCGCCGGCTCACTTGATGACCAAGCGCATGGAAGAAGTATGAAGCATGTTGATGAGAATGGTCATAATTAGAAGATTTCTTCTTCTAAGATAAAGCGATCGACACGCACACTTTTCTTTTCTATGAGGAACGAGGCATGAATCAAGTGTTCATACGTCATAAGAAGATTTTCTACTTTCAAAGATAATGTGCATCAAACGCACACATTTCTTTTCTTTGGAGAACGAGGCCCGAATCGATGTGATCCGACGTCATTAATCTCTCTTTCAGCTCTCTTAGCAAAACATGTAATCAACCCCATTATCATTCAAGAGGCCTTTGTCGTGACACCGATGGAGAAAACCCAATATGATGAATTTGACCTCAAGTAAACTAACCCGAACTCGTGACTTATACTTGTACATATGTAACAAAGAGTGGTGCCGAGACTTCATGCCCATTTGAATCTCTAAGTACTCTATACTCCTCAACCAACCAACCATCAAGTAATAGACGACATTACCTCTTGAAAATCCACAATTGAATGTGACATCGAGCACTACAACGTAACTCCTTTAAGTGATAGTTATTTTGTGGTGGTAATAGCCCAATTCCCCCAAGTGGTAAAAGAAAAAGTAAAAGCCACCCAACAATAACTAGATTCCCAAGTCTTTGTTTTTGATAATAAGCTCGAACAAGGATCATGAAGAATCTTCATCCATCCATCCCCAATATCTTCAGATACTAAGTACACTCGCCCGTGATAATTCACTTCAACCTCAAATAAATAATAGTGAATTAACTCCGTTGTCACATCTTCTGAACTGCTCAAATTGTGACAACTCGCAATTTCAGGTCATTTCTCAAGTTTCACAATTTCAGCATTTATCGTAAACTTGGTTTACTTGTTCCAAATTGCAGAACCTTTAAGGTTTAGCGGCTAATTCATGATCATATCATCACGTACATTTCATATGGACTAAGATTAGTCTACATTTCATTGACATCATTTGCATCACGTTAATTCATTCATGACATTTCATTTCACATTTAACGCGTAATTTTTATATTTAATTAAACGTTATCGCGTGAGTTATTATTTTGAATATTTAACTCACATTTCAAAAAAAAAAAAAAAAAAAAATGATCCCGACATATTTTTATACCTACTTTTAGTTGTAAAAACTATATTTTGAGTTTTACTAGTGTTTTGAATTTATTTCGTATATAAATCGTTAAAGTTAAATTATTACGACGCTTTTCTTAAAAACTATACGATAATTATTTTATCACTCAATTTTCACAAGGAATGTATTTTTACAATTTTTATTATCTCATTACACTATTTTGACCTATTAAAAACTTACTTGTACCAAAAATTTCCATTTACCTTTACTTGTACATTTTCTACACAATTACTTACACTTTTCTTAAAATTATACAAATAATACACAAGTTTATACAAATTATGGAAAAAAAAAATAATATATCTTACATCCCTCCCCCCTTGGCCGACCAAGGGGGAGGGTATTCATTTAATGATGCATGGCTTGGTGATTGATAATAATTCATACTCTACTTTAAAGTCTTAACTCAATTATTTTCTCATACACTTCATTCATATTCAAGTGTTAGTAAAACATCTTCTTCTCTCTTGTTTCTCTCCAACATAACCGGCCACATAGAGGAATCACAAAGGGATCAAAATTTTTTTATCAAGTTCAAGTATAACAATCTAGTTAATACTCTTTATAAGGTTTTGAAATAAAAACCAAGAGTGTTTAGGCTTAACCTTGTTACTTGCACCTCATCATATTCACTTGTAAGCATGTTTCTATCATTTTTCATGTTTCCTTTTCATTTCATATGTATCTTTTCATTTTTGGAGCAACATGCAAGACATATGTGATTTATACCATTTTTTCATGATTTTAGAGTTATATATATATTATGGTCATCCTATAATTATCCCCTTGGTATTCATTGGTCTTGATGATGTCTAGGAACCCATGACACCCTAAGAAGGTGTATGGTAGGATTAGATTAGCTTTGGAGTTGATTTGAAGGGATTAGAATAGGTTTTGTCCGCGAAAAACTATTTTATATACGTATAAAATAGGTTATGTCCTTGTTTTGGTTTTCTGGAAAATCCGACTGTAGGCACGACATTTTGGCCTTGATATTTAGAAAATATACTTTAAAACGAATCCGTGGCCGCTTGAACGGATTAAAACGGACTTATAACGAAGAAGTTATGGATTTTACAAGATTGACGGCGAAAAATATAGTTTTCTGAAATTTCAGCATGCTGTTTTTGGTTTGTTCGAGTCAAAAACGAGCCTTAAGCTTCACAAATTATTTCGACTTATCAAAAATATATTAGTATAATTTGATACGAAGCTAAGGACGTATTATACGTAGAAAACGGATTTGAAACGACAAAGATATGCACTTTTTCGTGAAATTGCCGTAACTATTATTTTCTGAAAAACTATATTATTTTTACGATACAAGTGTTACGGTAGCTGTAACGTCCATGTTGGAGGCTGTTTTTAACCATGATGCAAAACTTTTTGGAACGAATTGTCTTTTAATAAAATCAAGTTCACCGATTATATTTTTCAAAACGACAAGCCGTTTGTATAGCGGAGTTGTAATAAATTATTTACGGATGTTTAAACTTGGCGAAACTCATTTTTTCACAACATTTAGCCAAAATCACTATCTTTAACCCTTATTATCTATATGTTCGAGACCTTTTGGACGAAAACTCCCGAACTGAAACTTCTAGATTTCGATACAGACTTTCTAAAACCGTCGAGTTCGTTTTCAACGATCGACGACACCATTTTACGACTAGTTTTTCAAGCCATTTTGTCACTTTCAAGAAATTTCCGACGACATTGTTTTGCATTTAAAAGTGACAATTTCACCATAAATCATTACGAAACCATTGTAGGATGACATTTTGACGTAAAACTTGTAAAGTCATTTTGAATGGTCTAGACGCCAAAAGAGTATTTTTTTTGACGATTTAATAATATTTTCAAAACTCGCAAATGGTATAAATAACATACGAAATGCATGCATAACATTACATTGCAACTCATTACATATCACATCATTCGTAATAGGTCCGGATTAACGTATCACGCTATACCTCGCTGTACTCACTCTTGTCATCATACCGCTTATCAAGTGAGTTTTCATAGCCCCACTTTCAATTGTTTTGTTCTGCTTTGGGGAGATACATGCTTAACTATTTTCATAAGTACTTTAGATTTTTAAGGCTAAATGCTACCATGATTACCATTGTTTATAAATCAAAGGTTATACTATATCAATTGTTTTTGTTTATGCGTTACGGTTCTACGTCAGATAACGCTCTAAATCATTGACTAACGATACATTGAGTTAGGTGCTATTGATTATGTGCTATGGTTCTACGTCAGATAACGTTCTAAATCGCTTGACTCATCGATACATTAGGTCTAGTTTTATTGATGAAGTGCTATCGTTTCTATGTCGAGTTAGGTACTATTGTGAATTCATTTGAAATCATATGTTTGAACATAAACTATACACATTTTGGCAAAGGTTGTGAATACACAGTTGCAAGTTTTGTATGGGCGAACTTGAACCTGGGTGGATTTACAATGCCTTTCTTCGCATAAACGATTTTGGAAGGCTTTACATTTCAAAACAAACTCTATGAACTCACTCAACCTTTGTGTTGACACTTTTAGCATGTTTTATCTCGTATCTAAGGTATTCACTTCATGGCATGCATTTGACACATCATGGAGTCGCGATGACGACGTGTCTCACTTGGGTTTTACGATTTTAAAACATCGCTTGAATTGTAACAAACTTATTTCCGCACAAATTGATTTTCATTTGGGACCTACTTTGTAAACTCGATTGTTTTATTAAATCAAACGATGTTCTTTTCCAAACGATACTTTAGGTCGCTCAATATAACTGTGATTGTGATGCTATGACAACAATCCTCGTGAATTCCATTCACGCAAAATGTAATTTGGGGTGTGACACAAATTTAGCCTTCTTTGACATTTAAACGAACTTTGATAATGGTTTTCATCCCGACCATAGTTTAAAAGCATAGAACCCCGTAAAACCAAGCAATAACTAAACCGCCATGACGAATATCCAAACACACATCCAATTTATGAAGTACACCCTTTATCCTTCTTCAAATGTAACCCGTAATACCAAAGATCGTAAGATCCGTAATTACACTTTCTCTTCTCCAAGATGGTTCCATCATTACGGATTTTATAACTCTATGGTTTAAACCGAGAAATAGTTTCTTTTGCGGGATTTTACAAAACCAAGAATAAACCGTAAGATAGATCCGGAAATGTACTTTACTAATACCAGGATGTTTCCATTGTCATGGGATTTTACAATTCTATGATTTAAACCGAGAAATAGGTTCTTTCGCGGGATTTAACAAAATCAAGACAAAACCGTAAACAATGTCAGCTTGAATGTGTTATGACAACTTTGGTTTCAGTGAATATCTGTTTTCAGGTGAACATGCAGCGGTTCATCAACGGTCCATAATTCAACATCATCAACCATCCAATCAACACTTTGGAAAACACATCAATCACGCAATCTGTCGGCTATTGTAATGACCACATGGAGAAGTAAACCAGATATACCAAACTTGATCATGAAGTAGAATTTCCCAGATTTGTTACTTAACCTTGTACTAATCCATGTGAAGAAGAAACGGTGTACCCAATGTACAAAACCTCTTAACATTCTCAAAAGAGTGAGACACCGAAGTGATAGCAACGTTGTTAAGCGAGAAAGAATCACAAACGTAACTACATAGCCAAGTCTTTATCACCCTCTTTAAATGCCCAAACAAGTCATCTTCGCGGAAGGGTAGAAAGAAAGAAGACGAAAATAGGTAAACGAGCCCGGAAAAACCTCACTTCAAATTCAAATAAGAAATACCGTCCAAACAACCCCGTAGTCAACATTTTCAATAAATACATCAAGCCGTGACCTAATAACTTTCCTGATCATGTATAACCAAAGTATCAATCAGCATGACACAACGAGTCTTATTTCATCAAATCTCATTATCAAGTATATTTAACACATCACATGATCAAATCTCATCGGCGCATCTCATATTAGCCCAGTCTCATAAGAGCAATCCAGTATTGAGAAGCCCATCTGTCAAACATCAAATTTTTTTAGATGCAAGCTCGGTTCAAATGAAATGAGATACCCGTCCTCCAAAATCTTCTCATTTTAATTGAATATTGTACTTGGTCACATTTCGGTTCATATAACTAACATCAAGCCCAAATACAATATAAACTAGTTCAGCCCACATATCATGCATATTGATAATACACAAAATTGTATATCATCTGATTTGAAGAACAAGTATTCGGCTCATCCCAAAAAAATTAACACGATGCACATCTCAAAATCACTTATGGCCCAAGATGAGATAGACCTATTGTAAGTCCAAATACCAATCATTTTGCCCGTGTGATCGCTCTAGCCCACGAAATCATCAAATGATTAAAATAACTCATGCCCTAATTAGAGGGTTATATAAACACATCATACTCCAACCTTTACCCTAAAATCTCCCATATCAAACCTAATTACTCTCTGATATCCGCCCCCCTCCTCATGAACGCCTACCACCTAAACTTTTTCTCCCAAAGAATCTGAGAAGAAAATAAATACACCACACCATTATCGATCATCACAACTTCTCCATCTCTATTCATCATACAAATCAATCACTCTTTGATACACAAAAATACGCCCTTTCTTTGAACAATATTTTAGCCTTGACAAAACAACCAACAAGAATGATATTAATCATATGTTCCTTGTTGAAGAGAGTCTTCAAGATCTCTAAACGAGGTCTCAGGTAGGGTGCATAATTAATGTGAATCGTTTAGGATTTTTTCTTTACCCTTTTTGAACGAAATAAAGGAATGAGATAACATAGTTGTTATACTCATTCTTTGTCTTCGAATAGTATCACATACAATTGATCAACGATGAGGAAAACGAATCAATTACAACAATCTTGAAGATTGCAAAAGAATTTATTCGAATATGAGATCGATTAGAAATTTTTGTTTTTCATTTGATTGATGATATGGGGTATGAGTTAGATAGTATAGTTTTGATGTTTGATGTTGGGTTGGATATCAATTAGATGATATAGATATGTGTTACGGATCACAGGACACATCATGTCTGTTATATGTTACAGTTTTGACATGGACCTATGATGTAGAATATACTGAGGTCGAGTAGTATGACTTTTGGTATATGGTATATGTTTAGTGGTCTTGGTCTAATTGTCAAATCTTCTTCATCATTTCTGTCACAAGGTCAAGTCGCTAGTGACAATGGTCTTGAGCCAACTCGCTAGCCAACTCGCTAGCCAACTCGCTAGCCAAGTCGCTAGCCAAGTCGCTAAGCTAACTCGCTACGACTTGTTAAATAACAAGTCGCTAGGTCTTTAAGTAGGCAAGTCGCTACAATTAACTCGCTATAAAGAAACAGTTTAAGACAAATCGCTAACAAGAAAAAATTGACCTTTTTACTATATCCAGCGATGTTTTCGACCATGTTTTAAGACCACCTTTATAATAAACCCAGAAAATCTGCTATACGACCTGCTTTGTATGACCCATTTGACCACTTTGACAAACCAGAAATGACCATTAGACAATCCAAAGTCACGGTATGGAAATACAAAACAGTTTACATATTGATTTATCAGTTTGGACCAAATAAAGAGACAATACAAATATGCAACTATTGATAAACCATGAGACTTATTTGACCAAAAGCAATACACGAGCCTTTTAAAAACTTAGTACCAACTGCTTTTGACCATGAAAACTGCTTATCAAAAGATGAGAATTTCGACCATAAAAACAAGAAAAAGCAGTTTAGAAACATGTATCAGCAACAACAAATCATCAAAACACAAAAACCTTGGCTCGTACCAATTGTAGGATCATTATTTTTATTGTGTTGATGATTCGGTGGTCTTCCATGATCAAAATACATGTTTGCCATATTTAGAGAGAGAAAGTAGAGAGAGGTGTTCTTGCTAGAGGTTTACACAAATGAAAGGTTAGATTGAATGAAGCACCACCCTTCCATGGATGGAAGGGTATTTATAGTTACAAGAAATACGACCTCCTATCGGCTGTGGATCGTAGATACAAAGGTAAAGACCCGTCCTTCCTCCATGGTGTTGTACTAAACTATTTTACGCCATCGACTAACTAATTAACTACATAATAACATAAACAACGACAAATCTACGAGCTAACATATGCTAGACCATTATTGGGGTGACCGACTCTTTAACATGGAATTTTCTAATTCCTAACATCAAATCTTGTGATCTTTGGTTCTTTGGGTAGCCAACCTAGCCATCTTGAGGTCTCAAGACTTATTTTTCATTTTGAAGCTTGTTTGGTAGGGCTGCTATAAGCTTAAAGCTTGTCCCATTTATGTTTTAATCATAAGTGCTTATTGTCTTTATAATAGCTTTTCAGTGTTTTTAATTGATCTTTTTAGCTTCATTTCTGTTTATCTAGCTTGTTTTTATCTTATTGGAGCTTTTGTTTCAACTTGTGAGCTTGTTTGAGCTTATTTCACCAAATAAGCTCAAAAGCACAACTCATGGCTTATAAGCTTGTTAAACCGCTTATTTGTGTTTTGTAAAATTTTGTCTTTGTTAAAGTTTCATATTTTTAGTATTTAAGTAGTTTTCAAAAGAAAACCAAAAACATCAATATAAAAATAGTTATAGCGCTTATTTAATAGTTTTTAGCTTTTTGATTTTTCTTTTAGCTTATTAATAAGCAAATCTTGTTTTATATTTTTCTTAGTTTTCTGTCATCATATAGTATTTTTAGAAAAAGTTTCATAATTTTCCTAATCTATTTAGTATTTATTATAATTTTAAATAGTTAAAATAGTAATTAATTAGTAATAAATAATTAAAAAGCATAAAAATATCTTTTCAGTTTTAAAATTAGTTTTATCATATTTTAGATTTTTCCAAGTTAAAATTTCATTTTTCCAGGTTTATTTTATATTTTCTAGTATTTAAGTGTATTTTAAATAATAATTAATTAGTAATAATTAGATAAAAAGTGTGAAAAATATATTTTAGTTTTAAAATTAGTTTTATAATATTTTAGGATTTTCTCAATCATAGTTTTATTTTTCTAGCCTTATTTTGTATTTTCTTCTATTTTAGAGTATTTATTAAATAGTTAAAATAGTTTTAATTAATAATAATTAATTAAATAGTTGTAAAAATAATTTTCTTTTTCTAATAATTTTCTTTTATTTTTAGGATTCCAAAATGTTATTTTTATATTTTTAGGTCTTTTATTTCTTAGATTTCACTTTTTATTTTGTACGCAGACGTAGTTTTTAAACGTAAGTTTTACGCTTGTTTCATCCGATTGTCGTGCTTTCCAATTGTATTCCATTCCATTCTAATCAATCAAGAGTGTAATAATTCAATCTAAATCCTCATCGATCACTATCCTTAGTGATCATTCTATCATCCGATCAAGTTTTGACACACCATTGAGTCTCCGTGGGACTAAACGACCCGGAATTCATTCTATTCTCGTGACTTCATTGTATTTGTGTTTTAAGCGCTTTAAGTCTATTACGGTTAGCCATTCACAAGTGGCTAGCTTGTGTGATTAGACTTGACTGCTTTCAAAGACTGCATCATTGAGGAATATTCTTGATTCACGGAGGAATGTATGGTATGATCCCTGTAGCTTCATCATGTCCAATGTCGATCATGAATTGTATGATAGCCTCTTCACTTGAAGTTGCCACATAGTTTGCGTGCTTAATAGCGGGTAGAAGAAGAATTGATCAAGATCCGCAATGATTCATGGTGACTTCTTTGTGATTGAGAGTCACGGTGACAGCATCTTGACCATCCACTTTTTTCATTGTGTGTCAAAATTGGTGAATGTAGATTTCTGGCACAGTTGCAGAGTTCGTAAGCATGTTGTTGTAGGGATGAGATTTGAGAATGTCCACAACAATCGGCATGAAGACTCTGAGCAGGTGAAGTTCTCAAAGTCAACCTTGAGGTTGTTCTTTCCAATCTTCATGCTGTAATCAGTAGGGAATATCTCTTCCATTGTGAGCTCATTTGGTGCATTGACATTTTCCATGGTGATGTCCATATCAAGATCTGAAAGGTATTGAGACAAAAGAACCAACATATCGAAAGACATTGTGCTAGTCAAAAGTTGATTTTATTGTCCAATTATTGAATTTGTTATGTTAATGAATGTTACGAGTCCAAAGTTACATTTTGTCCATTAGTCCAAAGTTGGCGTGATAAGTTACGTGAGTATATTAATTTTGAATTTTAAAGTCCAAATTTTCACTCAATCACACAACATTTTAACAGTTATTTCTTATTTGTGACATTTTGGTCTTGTGACGTTATGAGTAACTTATTACAAGTTTGTAAGCGTAACATTTCATAAATTTAGATACAATTTTGGCTTAGGCGTAGGATAGTAAGCTTATGCGTAAACAGTGTAACCATACGCGTGAGGATTAAGCTTATGCGTAGGAGTCACTTGATACGCTGCACAACGCGCTCGGGGTCAAAGGAACTTTCTTTTCGTCGATCAAGTTTTTCAACACCCTAGGCAATCGAACCTAATCGTTGTAGTGTAGTATTAAGGTAAGCCTCGAGAATTGATATCGTTCTCTAGGGAATAGAAATGCTAGTGAGAAATTACTACGCTAAGGTTGGGGTTGAGGAAGATTATTTTTATTCTTTTTATATTTTTAGAAAATTGAAAGGTACGAATCTCGGGTATTGGATTTGGGGGGTTGGTATTTCTACCAATTACTCTACTTATCTAATTATCTAATTAACTAAGCTAAGGTGAGAGTAGTCTATGTCTATTGTTGTGTGCTCTTATGATGATTAAAAATGTGTTTACTTAGATGCTATTACTCCCTAGTTATCTCCTATTGATGGTTAAATTGTCACGTCCTTATTCTTAAAGCGTTGTGTCTTCTAAGGTCGTAAGGTGTGCATTCCCTAGCACTTTGAAGTTACCCTTAAGTGTAGTAAACGAAATCCACTAAGTCATTCATAAACTAACTTTGAGGTTATCTTTGGGTTTAGTAAAAGAAATACACTAAGTCATTCATAAACTATCAAAGATTTATCAAGTATTAAATACAACGATAGCCTAGTCGCACTCCTAAGCCAATTACAATTAAGATAAGAGACAACCTAACAATAATTAACAACTAGGTTTCATAGATCTAAGCAAACACACAAGAAATTTAGCCGGAGTTAAACAAGCAAGCATACACATAAACAATTAAAGACATGATTGAATTAATGAATTAAAACACTTATCTTGTTGTAAAATAGGGTATGGAACCTTAAGATACCGCTTAAGATGCCTTGGTTCGGTTTAGGTTTTACTCCACAAAACTACCTCTTAAAATTGAAAAATTCGGATTCTATATATAGTGTTACAATATGCGACGGCCACTCTTTAATTGTGACGCGTCGGTCGCCGCCATTAGGGTTTCTTCTTGGCCACTTCAACTATGTGACGGCATCACCTTATGCTCGTGACGATGTCGGCTTCAATCTCGACGCCGGGATCCAAATCTAGGTCTTCGAGTTGCGACGCCCTACTCTTTTAAACCTGATGCCGTCACTTGTAAAATAGCAATTTGCTCTCTGAGTCGTCTCAAGATGTGTCGCGACGGCGTCGTAAATAAGCCGTGACGCCGTCCCCTTCATTTTACAGCAGCTTGAGTGTCTCGATTCTTGACTTGGCCATTTTCTTCATGTACTTGCGCCTTTTCGTCCGAATAAGTGTCATTCCAGCAATTTGCATTCAAGAGACCTAAAAAGTGAAAAGGAACGAAATTAAGTAGTAATGGATACAAAAGTGATCAATTAAGGGCTTAAATGACCCCTCAAAAGTGTACCTTTTAAATCCTTATCAAATATCCCTACACTTGGTATTTGCTTGTCCTCAAGCAAATGTGCTTTTAGCCTTATAAGTTAGGGGTCATGAAGCATTAGTTTAGAACGATTCACAACAAGTATAAGCCCTGCAAAAGTCATAACAAGCACGGAAATTACATACTAGCACCTCACAAGTGGTGTTTGGATGCTCTCATCTCTCGGGTGTATATGAAATATATCAAGTTGGAAATGGAAGATAAACACTCATTAACCGGTCCTAGTACATAGATTACCATAGGCTTGAGACTAGATCAAACCTCCATCGCTTTGGCGAAGCACCTAGGAAAACTATCCAAGAGGTCTTTTAAAAGGTTGTAACGTTAGGCTTACGGTAGGGAAACAAAGGGTTTGGTGGGATAGGCGATTTAGTGGTGGCAAGTCAAGAATCTTTATGTTACAAGCATGAGAAGAATGGCGCTGCTAAGCCAAGACTCGACACTCTAAACTCTAGATAAACCGAAACAAACGAACATAAATTTAAAGATAGATGTAGGATGGTAGCACGTTTTTTTTTTTTTTTTTTTTTACACTCAATTTTTCTTTTTCTATTTTTTTCATACACTTTTACTCTACCATCCTCTACGATAACATCAAAATAATAGGGATTTATAGGCACATCCTTACACTTGAGTTTTTATTACTTTAACACTAATTTGACCCGAATTGAAAAGATCAAAACACTTGGAGTACATTATTACGCAAATAAAGAGAATTTGAATTTAACGTTCCCTTCCCGTCATTTCATAAAATTTAACTTTTCCTATGAGTCCCAATCGTCGCAAAACTGTGTACAAAGGATATGACTCGACTTAGCAACTTATGCAAGTAACTAGATAATTGAACTAAGGGTTTAGTATGATAACAATAATGCACTAAAAGTGAGTGCATACAAGGTAGGCTAAGGCAACTTGGGTGTACATTTGGGGGTGGATTGTAAACAATGCTCTTCATTGATATTTCGGAAAACCAAAACATCACGAGAACCGCGAAAAGGATAGGCTCTGAGGGGTTAACTAGGGGTATCGTGTACTAAAGATGAGTACAACGCAAGGGTGTGGGGGAATTACTCAACCGATGTGGAAGAAGTAATTATATTACGGGGTATCAAACAAGGGTTATCCTAATGCCTCTAATCATTTAGTTATTCCTAACTACACAAGTATAGTCTCACTAGCAAAAATTAAGACTAATGGCCCACTCCTACATGTCATGAAAAAATTTAAATTTGGTGCCAAAATTACCCTAACCGATATTTCTCATGGTTTATTACACAAATAAAATTGGACAAGGCAAATAGTCAAGGATAAGCATAGTTTCAAAGTTCCGCTTTATTTTCCCTCCTACACTTAAACCGAACATTGTCCCCAATGTTCCACAAAAGTATCAAAGTTATGATAATGGAAGGTAATTAAAATGAAAGAAACTAGTACTCCCTGCTTAGCTCAAGAGGATCATGAGAAGTAGTGGTTAAATTCTTTCTTCAAGAAGAGTGAATGCGTGAAAAGCTTCTTCCAATCTTATGTATCTTCTTCTTGATAAATTAAACCCGCACACTTGAAGAAAACAAACGAAACCTTCGCTTAAAATCGGTGGTAACATATATATATGACTCTACTAAACTAGGATATAATGCTTGTGGAATGGATGTTTCTGATTTTACGGAAAATTAAGACCGGAAAATTCCAAAATTTTGTAAGTAGCTTAGAAAATAAGAAAATTAGTAAGCGCTTTACTCCTCCCGACGCCGTCAAAGTTATTCGACAGAATCGGTCGGTCTCATGAATTTTGGAAAAATTCGAAAATTTATATCTTTAGAATCGGAAAATTTCTGTAAAACATCCATTATGACTCGATACAAGCATTTGACTCGAACAAACACACATGTATATCTTTTAAATAATCGTAATTCTCATGTTCACGTTCTTTTTGAAAACGTGTGTAATCCTCCCTACACTTATCCCTTTTGTAAAATACCTTTATATGTAATTAAGACGAAGTTAAAGACAAAATAAAGCATTTTCACAAATTCAAACATGAGAACATACAATAATGAAAAGATATATGACACACAAATAAAAATGAAAAATAAATACACATGGGTTGCCTCCCAAGAAGCGCTTGTTTTTGTTCGAGTCACGAGCTTGACTCTACCCTTATTTAATGGATAAGGGGGAGGTTTTCCCTACACTTAAGTTTAAGTGCAGGTGATAGTAGCGATACACACCCTTAGGGTGGAAATTTGCTACGTGAGGAGAGGGTGATGGGTGATTTATATGCTCAAAGGAGTGTGCTCCATTAATTACAACCTTACCTAATTCTATTGGTATAGCGGGTGAATCAAGTATATCTCCTAGAAATGGATCATCTTCTATCAACTACAAAAGATTCTTAGTTAAGGATCCATCTTGACCTAATAAACCCGGTTTAAACTCATAATGTTTCTTGTTATCAACCATGAATGGGTGATATAAGTGTGTAAGGTCATGGGTTACTCCTGTATTAGCTTCCACTCTATATGGCCTAGAGTCTACCACCTTTATCAAGCAACTACCCGGATTATTTATTTTGATGGGTGGATTGGGGCCTAATTAAATTCCAAGATTCACATCTAAAGACGGAAAATTAGGTAAGGTTTTTGGTTGAGGCTCCGGTTCATCAAAATTAGGAACTCCCTAGGATTAAGAGAGAGGTCATGACAACAAGCATCTAAACCTACATTCTCTGGTGGCGTTTGGTCCAAAAGTTCTACATTAATCGGGGTTCCTATAGTCTCTTCTACTTCTTCCGGGTAAGTTATAGGCGATGTGTGTTCCTCAAGTGATGGTAGGGCTTGTGGGCTTGGAGTTTCTACCTCATTCTCCATTATATCTAGATATCCTAAAAGTTCATCATGTGGTTTAGTATGATCTAACCCAAATACACTCCTAAGTATCTCAAATCCTCCTTTAGCCATTTCAAATTCTTGGTCCGATTCATAAGAATCATTCTCAAAAATCTGATCACTATGTTCTATTTGCCTAAAGGATTCCTCAAAAATCTGATCACTATGTCACTATGTTCAAAAATCTATCCCACGCATGCAACTAGGTAGTTCAACTATAACCATCTCACAATCTTGTTCGGGTTTAGGTTCCATGTTCTTAAAAACTAGGTCTTTTTGATCATGATGCCTAAGGTTGAATAAATCCTCCTTATCCATTTCCTCAAGTTGTGACAACTGATAGTTTATGCTTAGGAGGCTTTTCTCAAAAAAATTCCAGAGGGTCTCACTAAAAGGAGTTGATTCTAACAATGATCGTTGAATAGAAGCCACACAAGCACAAAATTTATCAAATCCATCCAACCTTACACCCGTCTCCTTTTGGATTCTCTAATATCACTTACAAATTCATTAGAACAATAAAAAGCAATCCAATCTGTGAAATTTAATTGTTCCTCATTTTTTAATGATTCAAACGCAACTTCACTTGCCATAGCGACAAATGAAAAGGGTTTTACGAACACAAACACAAAGAAGGGGGATAGACTACAAGGAAGCTAAAAATGAGAAAAAAGTTTACTTGATAGGAATCAAGTAAGGAAACCTAAACGAGATAGAAATCTAACTAGCTATTCTATTCCCGACAGTGGCGCCAAAACTTGATACGCTGCACAACGCGCTCGGGGTCAAAGGAACTTCCTTTTCACGAGCAAGTTTTTCAACACCCTAGGAAGTGAACCTAATCGTTGTAGTGTAGTATTAGGGTAAGCCTCAAGGAATTGATATCGTTCTCTAGGGAAATAGGAATGCTAGTGAGAAATTACTACGCTAAGGTTGGGGTTGAGGAAGATTATTTTTATTCTTTTTTATATTTTTTAGAAAATTGAAAGGTACGAATCTCAGGGTATTCGATTTGGGGGGTTGGTATTTCTACCGATTACTCTACTTATCTAATTATCTAATTAACTAAGCTAAGGTGAGTGTAGTCTATATCTATTGTTGTGTGCTCTTATGATGATTAAAATTGTGTTTACTTAGATGCTATTACTCCCTAGTTATCTCCTATTACTGGTTGAATTGTCACGTCCTTATTCTTAACGCATTGTGTCTTCTAAGGTCGTAAGGTGTGCATTCTCTAACTCTTTGAAGTCACCCTTAAGTGTAGTAAACGAAATCCACTAAGTCATTCATAAACTAACTTTGAGGTTATCTTTGGGTTTAGTAAACAAAATCCACTAAGTCATTCATAAACTATCAAAGATTTATCAAGTATTAAACACTACGATAGCCTAGTCGCACTCCTAAGCCAATTACAATTAAGATAAGAGACAACCTAACAATAATTAACAACTAGGTTTCATAGATCTAAGCAAACACACAAGAAATTTAGCCGGACATGTTAAACAAGCAAGCATACACATAAACAATTGTAGACATGATTGAATTAATGAAGTAAAACGCTTATCTTGTTGTAAAATAAGGTATGGAACCCTAAGATACTGCCCAAGACCGCCTTGGTTCGGTTTAGGTTTTTACTCCACAAAACTACACCTCTTAAAACTGAAAAATTCGGATTCTATATATAGTGTTACAATATGCGACGGCGTCACTCTTTAATTGTGACGCCGCCGGTCGCCGCCATTAGGGTTTCGCCTTGGCCACGCCAACTCGTGACGGCCACCTTATGCTCGCGGACTCGTCGGCTTCAATCTCCGACGCCGTCGGGATCCAAATCTAGGTCGCCCGAGTTGCGACGCCTACTCTTTAAACCCGATGCCGTTACTTGTAAAATAGCAATTTGCTCTCGAGTCGCCTCAAGATGTGTCGCGACGGCGTCAGAATAAGCCGTGACGCCGCCCCTTCATTTTCCAACGACTTGAGTGTCTCGATTCTTGACTTGGCCATTTTCTTCGTGTATTCGCGCCTTTTCGTCCGAATAAGTGTCATTCCGTAAATTTGCCTTCAAGAGACCTAAAAGTGAAAAGGAACGAAATTAAGTAGTAACGGATACAAAAGTGATCAATTAAGGGCTTAAATGACCCCTCAAAAGTGTACCTTTTAAATCCTTATCATCACTCTTACGCGTAAGAAAGCTTACACGTAAAATATGCTCTTAGCATGAAGCTTATGCGTACGCGTAGGTTGGGAGCTTACGCGTAAGGTTTACTCGTAAGAGTAAGCCTTATGCGTAAGAATCCAATTTTACGCATATCCTTCATAGGATACGCGTAGTCCCTTTGTAGACCCTTACACGTAAGAGTTACGTGTGAGATTTCTCTTATGCGTAACATCTAAGCGTAAGGTTTTCCATAAGCGTAGAATCCGTTATAAACCTTGATTCTGAATTGGTAAGCGTAGAAGCCTGAAATAAATCAATCATAACACATCCATTAATAATTTATTCAACCTCTTTCATCCTCACATGATATCACAATTATTATCAGTTACGCGTAGAATTAGTTTTATGCGTAAAGTTAACACCCTAACAATTCAAATCCTACGCATAAGAAATCTAACCATGCAAATTCTACCAAATGATTTCTGGGATGTTTTAGGAGCATTATGAGATGCTTTCAACAAGTTTTAATATCAAACACCACATGAATCAAAAATACCCAAATGTTCGAATACTTAAACCCTAAATTTTAATTACACCATTTTGTAGTTTCTGGGTGAGATTCAAGGGTATCTTAGGTTAATTAAGCATGTATCAAACATTTATCAAACATCTAATTGTCCTAAAACACTCACAATGTAGAAAACCCAAATCCCACGCATAAACCCTAATATTAGAAAAGTGATTAAAACATTTTCTGGGTTGAGATTCTTGATGACCATGGTTATAAATCTTGATTTATACCTTGAAAACACAAACCATTTCATCAAAAACGACCTAAAGTGATTACTAGTTCATACGCTTACGCGTAAAACTAAAATCACTACTAGATAAAAATCAAACTGTTGGATTTTCAAACAATTAAAGACCAATGTTTGAAATTACTCAAGGAAGCTTTAAACACTTACAAATTTGATGTTTAGAACACGGATTTGAAGATTGAATTATGAGCGTGGATGAAGATGGTTGAAAAACTTAATGCTTGAAATAAATGTGTAAGAAAATTAGGTGGAGTGTTTTGTTAATTTTAAGTTTAAACATTTGACAATTATGGCCCTCCACCTCAACCATCTTCAACCACACCTATAACTTCTATTTTGGTTAAGCAAGAAGTGAAAGTTTGAAAGAAACTTGACGACACTCCCCTCGACTTTAGAAATAGTGAAATTTTACAAATTAGAGTCCGAGGAGTGTTTTGAAGCAAGAAATGTATCCACCATTATCAAAGATACAACCAATATTGGGTAACATGCAAGTACAAGGTTTTATGAAATGAAAAATATTTGCATTCTCCCCTCAACACTTGTCCGAGAAAATAGTGAAATGTTTGAAAGAGCAAAGTGTTGACGGAAAATTTGTACGTGCAATGTTGGAAGAAATTTAGATAGAAGAATATTTTTGAATTTTGTCAGATTTTATATTTCTATATTTTGTTTTTGATAAATTATTTACAATGAGGTTTTGGTGTTTGACTTGTTTTAAGAATGTGTCAAAAGTTCGCCCAGCTTCTTCCGAGTCAAATACCTCATACCAATCCGTGGATCAAATCAAGAAACCTAGAAGGAGCTAAGGCTTTGGTAAGAAGATCCGCCATTGGTGTTCAAGACCTACAAAATATAATTCAACAAGACTTTTGCATGTGCTCCTTTATGAAATGATATCAAGATCAATGTGCTTGGATTTTGAATGTTGAATGTTGTTGCATGATATCGCAATAGCACTTCTATTGTCACAAGACACCGGATTCTCAAACACGTAACCATAGTCTTTGAGTTGTGTTCTCATCCAAATGACTTGAGCACAACACGACATGGCTACATATTTCGCTCGGTTGAGGAAAGCGATGTACAATCCTGCTTTCTTCGATTGCCATGACACCAATCACCAAGGAACCGCAAACCACCAAGTACTTTTCCGGAGTCTAAGCATCCCGCATGATCGCCATCGAAAATGTGATTAGTTTAAAACCAGATCCTTCGGATACCGGATCCCCAAATTAATGGTTCCCTTTACGATCGGAGGATTCTTTTAGCCTCGCAGAGGTGTTTCTCGCTTGGTCTCGATCGATAACGGAGCAAAGATATCTGTAAAAGACAATGTCGTCTCATCGTCGTTAGATACATGAGAAACCCAATGATACTACATTATTTGGTAGGGTCAACCAATTTACCATGTAAATCAGCATCCAGTTTGTTGGTGTGTGTCATTGGTGTTACATAGGAATCACAACTTTGCATTCCATGTTTTTTTAAAATTTCAAGAGCATATTTGGACTAACTTAGAAAAATACCACGAGGTGACTGATGAACTTGTAGTCCTAGAAAGAACGTAAGTTCACCCATTATGGACATTTCAAAATGTTTTTCATTTGTCTTAAAAAGCGTTTGAGTACTTTTTGTGGGTAGACCCAAAATGATGTCATCCACATAAATTTGAACGATTAAAATGTGAGCCCGTGATATTGAATGAAAAGTGTTGGGTCGACCGATCCTTTAATAAAATTATTGGCAATGAGAAAGGATGATAACTTATCATACCACACTCGAGGGGCTTGTTTGAGACCGTAGAGAGCCTTTTTCAATTTGTAGACTGATTTGGGAACTCAGGATCAACAAATCCTTCCGGCTGGCTAACATATAATGTTTCTTTCAGTTGACCATTCAGAAAAGCAGTTTTAACATCCAGCTGATAGACCGTGATGTTCATGAGAGTCGTGAATTCCATAAAAATCAGTACAGCCTCAAGTCTAGCAACCGGAGCAAATGATTCTTCAAAGTCAATACCCTCTTCCTGTCTATAACCCTTAGCCACCAGACGTGACTTATTACGAATAACCGTACCATCAACATCTAACTTGTTTTTCCAAATCCATTTAAGACCAATGACGTAGACCCCTGTTGGTTTTTCAACCAATTCCCATACTTCAAGACGTTTAAACTGATTGAGTTCTTCTTGCATAGATTCAATACAGTTGTCATATGTCATTGCTTCTTTAATGTTCTTGGATTCAGATTGACAAATGGTAAGTGCATAAATGAAGTGTTCACCATCAGTCTGAAGGCGTTGTCTGGTTACGAATGGTTGATTCGGGTTTCCAATAACGTTCACAAGAGGATGGTCTTTAGTCCAACGATGTGTGGAGGGTTGATGTTGATATACATTATGCAGATTAGGTGGATTCAAATGGCTTTTAGATGATTCTGCAACATCAGAAGTTGTAGTTTCATTTGCGAAAGGGTTGAAGAACGCATTTGGATCATAATCTGCGGGTGTAGGTACTTCATGATTTAGAAGATCATCACCGGCATGTCATTGGATGCGCTTTGTTCGATCGTTGATGTAGAGTCAATTGAGGTGCTTCAAAGAATAGAAGTTGTGGTTTCGTGTGTATCAAGTATTAGATTATTATCGTGTTGAGCAATGGAAACAGTTGATACATCCGGTGCACGTTGATCAATATCATCACTAAACAGAGGAGCAAATAGTTGTTCCATTTGACTGCGAGTAATCCAAAGCTTGGTTCGGTGATGATGGGGTTTGGGGAAGTTTAGACGGTTATGACCGGGTTCCAAGTCGTTTTGCTCGTAAGCCATTTCAAGAAGTTCATCGAAATGAGCATGAATCGCTTCCATAATCTCCTTGTACGACAATTCCGGATCCGTATCCCTTTGAGTTTTCACAATATCCAACGAAGACTCCAATATCAGCTTTGGCCTTGAGCTTTCAAAAGTCATCAGGATCATTATTTGGATAACAAAGAGCACCAAATACATGAAAGTGTTTAAGATTCGGTTTGCGGTTATGAATAAGCTCATAAGGTGTTTTGTTATGGCGTTTGGTTATCATAGAATGGTTCTGAGTGTAGCATGCGCTGACACGGCTTCGCCCACAAGTAATCCGAAGTTTTGCATTGATCAACATTGTTCTTGCAGCTTCCACTAACGTACGGTTTCGTCTTTCAACAACTCCGTTTTGTTCTGGTGTCCGTGCAATTGATGTTTGATGCTCAATTCCTACTTTCTCATAGTATTCACGAAGAGTTTGATTCACAAATTCAGTTCCTCTGTCGGTTCTGATTTGTCTGACTGTGTTTCGGAGCTAAATTTAAATTTTCATGAGAAAGGTAATGATCATTTGAGGAGCTTGATCTTTACTTCGAAGAAAATAAACCCAAGTCCATCTTGAGTAGTCATCGACAATTACTAGAATGTAGCGTTTGCCATTGATCGTCTGATAACGCATCGGGCCACACAAATCCATGTGAAGAAGATAAAGCACATGCTGAGAGCTATGTTCCAACTTTGAAGGAAAGTGAGCACGAGTGCTTTTCCCTTGTTCACAAGCTGAGCATAGATGATCTTTATAATATCGAAACCTCGGAAGACCTTTAACAAGTTTGTATCGTGCAAGATTGGTTATGGTTTGAAAGTTCAAGTGTGAAAGACGACGGTGCCATAGCCAAGATTTTGTAGATGTTGCCTTCGAAAGTAGAGAGATGGGAGATGAAGCAATCATGTCTTTCATTGAAATTGTGTAGAGATTTGATGTGCGATTTCCAGACATAAGATCGTTTCCTTGTAGATCACTAATGAAACAAGTTTTCTCCCTAAAAGCAACTTCTAAATCTCCATCACAAAATTGACCGACTAAGAAGAGATTGTGACCGAGACCTTCCACATAATAAACCCTGCTAATTTCGATGTTCCCATTGATGTAGTCTCCGTAGCCCATGATAGCTGCGAAGTGATCATTCCCGAACCTGACAGTGCCGATGAACTTTGAAATAAAGTTTGATAACAATTTGAGATTGCCTTTCATGTGCCGGGAACATCCGCTATCAAAAATCCAGAGGATGGTCTGTATCACCTGCATTACACACAGACGAGACAGATGGAATAGAATTAGAGGTGTAACCCGAAGAGTTAGAGGGTTCCGTTACAGTTACAGTTGAAACACACATATTCATGATTTTAGGAATCCATTTAAAGCCTGGTATGTTCGGTAACCATCTCTGCCAAGTCCAACTAGTCTTAGCTTTGGTCTTAGTGAATGCACTAGGTGATATTCTCTTCCTAGGATGTGAAGTGGGTTCTAAAGGTACATCAATGATCGTAGCTGAAGCATTAGTAGGCGGTTTACCTGGCACAGACTTAGAGGCATTAGTGGGCCTAGAGGTATTCTGTTTTCTATTGTTTCGCTTACGAGATAAGATATCATTAGCAACACATTTATCATGACAACCAGAGAACATACAAGATGCTTCAAACATAACATTCAAAGTACTTAAAGATTCAGCATTCGTTACATCACTTCTACTTCAGAGGCCTTTATTGTTCTTCTCTTACGTTGCAACTTCCTATTCTTCCTGGTTTTGCTCTTAAGCTGTGAAGTGCTAACATTGGGAAAAGAGGCAACTATTCTGTGTCGATTGGAAGGAAACACATTAGTATCTTGTGGTTTGTCATTAGACGCTCTATTGTCAATTTTAAATTTTTCGGTGCAAGAACATTCGCCTTACTAAACTTATCTTGTTCATACTTTCTTAACTTTGCTTTCAACTCAACAACAATTGTGTAACAAATTTTGATTTTCGAGCTTAATATTTCCACTAACGCTTAAGACTTCTTTAGTGTATGCAAGATGATGATCAAGTTCTTATGATGTCAGAGTACGAGTCTTTTGAGCAAATCAAATATGACACCATATTCGCTTTTGACGTGGCAATTTCTTGTTCATATTTTGAAATTTGACACTTTAGAGACACGTTGTCATCATCCGCTTGTTCAAGTTTTAGTTCAAATATTTTCACGCAACTAGTTGATTTTGTTTTGCAAAGCAAGTTCTCGATTTTGACAATCTTTTGACACCATTGAAGACGACGTTTTGCATTCGAAAGTTCATTTACCAAACGCTCATTTTCACATTTTAAAGACTCGATTTGTGAAATAAACAAAGAATATAATCAAATGCATATGCAGCAGAATGTAATAACACAACATTTATGGTATCAAGACAGATAACTTCTTCCAAGAATCGGTCAACATGATTTCGTAACATTTTCTTTTACGCTTAGTATTTGAAATCGATGTTTTGTTTTCTCGAAAACTGCTTTCATAAGACCAATCTCTTTCTTTAGTTCCCATTCCCAATAAATTGCACACATTTTAGATTTCGGACATGTGGTAAAGCCCTTTCGAAAAATATCCCTTTGTTTTCGCAAGAAATGGCGATTGAAAATGTTCAGCTTTTATTTCAGAATTAACTTCAATTGCATGTTCCAAAAGTTTGATGTCAGACATAAAAGTGTCAAAATATTTTAGAACTTGACATCGTTCAGCTAATGGCTTTATTTCACTAAAAGAAGGTAAAGGACCATTAATTTGTGCAATATTGGAGTGGGGACCATCATGAGAGGAGGACTCAGGATTAGGTGTGAGAACCCATGGTGTGTTAGAAGTATCCTGTTGTTTGACGAAAGTGATGGCGTTTGAATAGTTAAATGGTTTGTTATAAACAACATTTTTTAATTTTGACCGACTCTCGTCTTACGCATCTAATTCCTCAATACGATTATATTCAACAACACTCATAATTGAGTCATCAATTCTATGTTCTACATCGTAAACTTGAGGATTTGGTTTGAATGCTCTATTTGAAAACGTGGTTTGTAATCAGCAAGAATTGGTCCATATCCATTTGGATTTGGTTTAAAAGTAAACTTTTCAATTGTTTTGATTGACTCACCATGTTTGTAAACAATATTTCGAAACTCTTCGATTTTGTGTTGTAAGTCGACAATTTCCTCAAGATAGTCATCTATTTGTTTCCTCGAATGCTTTTTGTACTCACAAAACTGTTTTTGACAAGTTAACAACTCAGACTTGGCTTTTTGAGTTTCCGAAGTGAGAGCGTTAAGTTGTTGTTTATGATCGTATTTTAATTGTTCTATTTGAGAAAGCAATGCATTCTTTGAGGCAACTAGATCACATATCTGTTTTTCCAAAGATTTTTCATTTTGGTATGATTTTACAAAAGTGACTTCAAAACCTTTTTCACGCTTTTTTTGGTTTCAAAAATGTTAAGTTGGAACTTATAGCATTCATTGTCCTTAGTTAATAAAGGCAATTTTATCTTGCAATTTCTTATTGATCTCATTGCACTTTTCCGCTTGAGATTGGTTGGTCTAAATTAATTTGGTCATGAGTTCAAGATCTGGATTAGAAAAAGGTTCATCTTGTTCAACTTGAGTCTCAACATAGTCATTATTTAGATCCTCAAATATGATCACGGAGTCAATTTGATTATCAATATTAACCATAAGGTCATCTTGATCGTCAAATGTAACTACGGGATCTATTTGATTTTCTTCTGAATGAGATGTGGATAACTCATGTTGAACACTATGAGCCTCGTCGGATGCAGATGTTGATGGAGATATCAGATCATGTATAAGTATATTAGGATCCGGTACCTGAGATAAGCCATTAGTGTCATACATTGGGCCTGTGTCACTCATGTGGAGCTCTTGCATGTTTGCCATTAACATCACTGCTGCATTAGCTTGCAAGTCTTCCATATCATCATCAGAATATGCATTAGCCATGAAGATTTGTTCCTTGTTGGTAAGTGTTCCACCAGTTTCATCCTTGAGAGCCAAGAGTAAAGCCTCTTTGTGATAAGCGCTGCCTCTTGTCCTTGGCTTTGGGCATGCATTAGCCAGATGACCCTTCTCATTACAGTTATAGCATCGGAGACCATTAACCCTATTCTGAGCATTTCCCTGTTCAACCACTTGAACCCTTTGTTGTAGAGCACCTATGTTATTCCTTCCAGTGACATTAAACCCTTGACCACTACCCATTTGACGACCATTTCCATGAGTCTGAACTTCAACTCTTCCATTGTTAACAACAGCTTGATTTCGTGTGTTGGATGAGGTACGAATACGATTGTTGGATGTGTTAACAAATCGAACGAAGGCCTAGCAATCATGACAAATCCTTGATTCAATGCATCGAAGGCCGCAGCATCCTCATCTGGAGTTTCACTATAAAGTGTTGAATCAATATTGTTGTTGTAGGGAACCAGTTGAGTTTCTTGTGATTGTTGCTGTGATGGATCATATGGTGTGATCTGAGCAGTTGGTTTTGGAGGGTTTGTGAAGACAGTTTGCAAAGTTGGAAATTGAGGATAACATGCTTGAGCCCATAAAGCAAGAGTTTGATTATTCGGGAGTGAAGGCGAAGCAGGGACTCCACGGATGATTCTTTCTTTGTCAACTTCCTTTTGGTGGTGCTTCAAATAGTCATACAACAATCCATAAGTAGCTTGATGAAGATTCTTTGCTTGATGGATGAATGTAACATACTTCTCCCAATCGGGACCAAGACAACTCAGAACTTTGTGTTGATAGCAATCCTAGGCATAATGATATTATGTTTATCCAAGTCATTGATGATGTCTGAGAACCGATGATAGTATAACTCTAATGATTCCCCTGGTTCAATCATGAAGTTTTCATATGCTAGATAGATTTTGGATTCCATGTCTTCTTGATTGAGTGTAGTGCCTTCCATTAGAAGATGAATATGCTCCCACATTGCTTTAGCAGTCTTCTGAGCATCAACACTACGAAGTATCGGATTGGGTAAACCCAAAAGGATATATTGCATTGCGATTTCATCAGCTTCTAAGTGAAGAAGTTGATCAGTAGTAAGTTGATCGATGCCGAAAACGTTGGTAATATCATCTCTTGGTGGAGTAGCATTCGGATCTCTGGGTATAGTGATAGTAGGCATCTGAAAAGGACCTTCAAGTATTACCTTCTTCAAAAACTTACCATGTGGTTTTTTGAGATCACAAAACCTAAAAAACCTTATCACCCATTGATCGTAGTTAGCGGGAGTAAGCATTGGAGGTCTATCAAGGGATCCAGCTTCATGAATTGATTGTTGGCTACTTAAAGCTTCACACATCTTTGCAAACCAAGTAGGTTCCTTTTGCGTTGTGACATTCATAGCATACTTGGCTGGAAGCTGATATGGCAGGTAGTTACCTTGTTGACGAGGGTTAGGTGGAGGCATATGTGGTGGAAGAGGGTTTGCTTCTTGATTAAAGTACATTTGAGATGGTTGTTGAGGTTGTTGTTGATAGTATTGATGTTGTTGTTGTAGTTGTTGTTGTTGTTGAGGATACTCATAAGGAAAGTAGCTAGAGTATGGTGGTTGAGACATCTTGAAACTTGTGTTGATGATGGATCTTTGTAGTCGAATGAAACTTCGTTGATGAAGTAATGTTAAGCGTAGAAATCAACTTAGGCATAAGAATAACCTTACACGTAATACCCAACTTACGCGTATACAAGAGTTTACGCGTAGTCACTTCTTACGCATAGACTTGAGACAAACTTAGCTTAGGCGTAAACTCAAGACTTAGGAGTAGAAACCTTATGCGTAATACTTTCTTAGGCGTAAGACAAGCTAAGGCGTAAAAAAAGGCTTAGGCAAAGAGTATTCTACGCGTAAGATTGAAGCTTAGGCGTAAAACTAGGGTTTTGCCCAAAAATCCTTTACACTTATCCAAGTGTAAAAGATATCCAAAGTCGAAGTATTTTCAGGCTTATCCAAGCAAGAAAACACTGAGTAAACCAACAGTTCTGAAGATCAAATGATGAAATGCTTACGCGTAAACTGAGGCTTAGGCGTAACATTGTGCTTACGAGTAAGAATAGGGTTTTGTCATCCGATCACTTCTTATCTATTTCTTACATATTGATGCTTGTGTTACATTATGGTGACCTAACAGTGGTATCAATCGCCATCTAGTTGGGTGAAACACTTTTGTTTCTTGAAGTATTTCTTCATACGCGTGAGTTTTTATGTACCAAATCTTTCTTACGCCAAAAGCTTTATTTTTTACACTTCAAAACTCAATTTTTTGTGGTTTAAGCTTTATTTAGTATTAACGTTTAAGTTTTTAGCATCAAGTTTCAAACTTTACGTGTGTAGAATAGTGTTTGATTGATTTTGAGGTCATGTAGAACTTTCTACGCGTAAGGGATAAATTGGTTTTGAATCAACAAGTTTCAAACTTTATTGTTAGTTTGGTGATATTGAAGCTATTTCATCATTGAAATCAGGTTTCTAAACACTTGTGAGCATAAAAATCAGTTTTGGTGATTGTCGGTATTTTTTACTCGACTAAACACAAACACACGAATGAGAATGAACAAAAGTTATTCATAGGTATTATGTGAAAAGTGAACAACCAACTCCCAAATGGGAGTTTACAACATTATTTATAGGGGAAGGGACTAGGGCAACACTACAAGTTCCCTTCCTTCCTTATTGGACTTGGGCCAAGGCTCATGGACTTTCTACATAAGCCTTGCCATTAATACTAACATAAAAGCCTAATTAAGCAACCTATTACATATTGATTACTAACACTTGAAATATAGTTTAGGAGTGATTCCAACATCTTAGTCGACAAGTTAATGCCAATGATGGTAGTCCGGATATCGTCCATGAATCATCAAAAATAGATTAACACATAGTTTCTTTTATGTTAAATCATATATTGTAATTATTGCAATAACACACAACAATCAAAATCATATTCAAGTTTTAAATTAAACCGTTCTAGATTACATCTTTAGATAGAAAACTATAAACCAAAGTATCCTTTATACACCCTTTTATTAAAGTATATTTCCTCAGAAGCTCTTCCTTCTTAAAATCAGCCTTCTCCAACACCCTTTGAGAGCCATGGCCGGATTTGAGCATGTGCAGAGTAATCAACCGCACAGGGCCTCCAATTTTGTAGGGGCCCTCAGTTTTCGCCATAAGTGTTCCTTTGATTCGATTTTCAGCATAAAACTCATAGAAACATGGTCTAAAACTTAAAATATTTTAATTTAAAGAAAATGTTAGAAGAAAATCGGTTGATGTAAGTGAGTTTCAGAACTTTGTATGGACAGGGGATATGGACAGAAAAGGTCGTGAGGAAGATGATAAAATTATCATCATTTACACACTACACCCTTTAAGTTTAAAGTGTTTTAAGTTTGATCATTATTTTGAATCTTTCTTTTCAAATGTGTAAAAGAGTTTAAAAGTTGATAGTTTTTGCCCTAAGTTTGAGAAAATAATTACAAAATATCCAATACACTTTATAATTGTATAGCATTTTATGTATTGGAGAAGAAGGATATAAAAGCTGTTCAATAATACTAATGTGACATATGTAGACCGTTTGCCTATTTTTTGATTGTTTAGATTTGCCTAAAACAATTTTCTCCGCTATACTCAAACTTATAATACACGCATAATGTTTTCGTGTTCAAACATACATTGTAAATTTAGCACAGGGCCCCTAAAAATCACGGATGGCCTGTTGAGAGCCTATATTCTCCACATCAGTATACGCTTGCAACCTTACTATATCAGGAAAGTCCATTAACACCATCTTCACAGTCAGCTTAACTGCCTCCGTGGCGATCCCTTGACCCCAATACTTCACTGCCAAGCCATACCCTATGTCAGCCTTGTGTCCATCATCATAGAAAATTTGACATGAATCCTATAGAGCGGTCATCTATGCATATAGACCGATGCCATCTATGAGGTATGCATACGTCCTTGATGAAAGTCAAAGCTTCGACTTTTGTATTTAGTATTTCTCAACGTAGGAACTTTGTGACTTGGTCGTCACCAGCGTATAGGAGGAAATCATCGGCGTCAGAGAGTTTGAATGGACGGAGAGTGAGATTGGTGGATGAAGATGAAATGTTCATGATGGAAGTGGAGTTGTCTGTACACAAGTCTACTGATAGTGGTTTCTCAAGCGCTTAATTAGCAATTTTTTAATGATTCTGGTGACCAAACATTTCATTTTATTAATGTTCAATTATTGGTCGGGTTGCGAAAACGGTAAATGTGTAATTATATATTCCGGCAATCAAATGCATTTATGTTATATGTTTTTCGTGAGAATATCCTTATTGATCAATGACTTTGCTAAAATATTGTATGGTGATGAATAGATGATTGAGACTTTGTAATTAGTAATGGTATTATGTGTACTATAACTTTGTAACATTGGTGTCAAATAACTCTTATGTAGTATGGATTTTATTGTTAGCTGAAAAAATGAGATACTATTGATTAATATGCCAGGTTAGCTGAAAAATATTAATGAAAATCAAAATTAGCTTCGGTGAAAATATTGAATGATAATTAAGGGTAGTATAGTCATTTTACTACGCTGAATTTTTATCTTTTAACAATGTAGTTCGGTCTTTATATGTATTACAGATTTGAAGCTAAACAAATTTGGTTCATTTTGTTGTTATTTGTGATGTCAAAACAACAAAAATTAATCCTTGGACTGGGCGAGTATGAATAATTCATAGAGGAGCAAGTGCAAATGTTATGAGTTAAATTTGGATATAACTGACGATCTTTGCATTCTTAATAATTTGCACACAAGAAAAACATTTTGGGTGCGTTTAGTTGGGGGGAAAACACCTTTGTTTTTCACAAAATGTTTTGTGGAAAACAAGAAAATAGAGATCGCGTTCAAATCAACATTTTTCAACAAAATGTTTTGCAAAACATAAACTCCCATATTTCCTAACTTAACAAAGAAAATTACAAAATACATTTTAGTTATTTTTCGTGTTTTCCTTTGTAACCCACAACCCTCCCTCCCCATATTCAAAATGGAAAATATAAACATCAATTAAACGTGTTTTCTATATTTTCAAGTGTTTTGTGGAGATAAATTTCCTTTCCAAAGTTTTAAAAACTATAGATGGAAAATAAAAGAATTTTTTCTCCAACTAAACGCACTATTTACATTTTAAGTAAATTCTTATTATTATACACCTTTTGTTGTCACTTTTTATTTTACTTGAGGCCATATCTTAATCTATTGAGAAAATCTTTACATTCTTTAGTGTCTGTGACATCCAACCAAGAATGCCTTTAGTCTAACATTCAGTTTGAAGACTTGATGAAACTTTCTTTTACCCTTTCTCTTTAGCCTTACCCTCAAAACTTACTATCACTAAAAGGTGATATGTCATTTACTTTCTACTAGCAGTGTATCTCGCGTGATGTCATTTAAGTTTTTATTGTCAAGGAAAACTAGTTTATTTTATTATTATTATTATTATTTAATTATGTAATTTAAACATAGTATAAAAATAATATAAAATAGATTTTTAAAATGTAGAATAACATATACACATTTATACTTAGTAATTTTATTATAAATAGGACTTTGTGTATTCGCATATAAAGTGTGGAAAACTGGAAGGATACAATAATAATAACAATAACGTAAAAATGTCATTAATATTCTCATTAAAACATGTAAAAAGACAAAATTATCATTTTTTAATAGTAAAAATGGTAGGGATCAAACCAATTAAAGGTCGATCGTTAAAAGAATCCAAAAAAATAATAAAAAAAAATCTAAAGACGTGACAAATCACATAGACAAATTAATTAAGAGGTGTCTAGCAAATTAAGTGATTCCATATGAACCACTTAATTAGCCTTTTAAAGAGGACAAAACTTTAATGAGTCTCCTAATTAAATGAATTAAAAAATTAGGCCCACATTAAATTGGTTCGTAAAAGAAACACCCTCTAAGTAACTCCCGCATTAATTTTCTCTATTTTAATTTTAATATGTTTTCGGTCAAAAACAACTACTAAAGAAAGTCTTTCCACATTTTCGTCTTTTACTCTCATGAGTTGACTGTCAAACATCTATGTCTGTGACGAGGTTTGGTAGACAATAGATGATTGTGCGGAAAAGGATTTTAATCTATTTCTAAAGTCAAAGCTCCTCCATAAAAATTATCACTAAAAGTTAAAGGTCAACTGGAAGGCAAAGATACCAAGATCAAACACAAGATAAATATGTAACAAGTCGAAAACGGACAGATGTTATTGCGGTTGGCCACCCTAGTAGTGGTGGTGGTTCTCATAACCATGGTAGAGCCAATGACATCACTGCCGACAGATAGAAATAGAACTCTGATGAGCTATATATGCAGTCAATACAAACGTATGGACGAAAAATATTTCTTGAGCAACCTTAACACCACCCTAACTAGCCTTTGTCGGCAGTTAACCACAAACGGCTATGCCATAGCACACACTTCGTTCAACGGAGAGTCTTGTAGGGACTTGCTTCAGGGACGGATCTAGTTACTTAGAATGGGGGCAAGTGCCCCCATGGCTAGCCGAAAAAGTCGAGATTTTAGTGTAATTTTTTTTTAATTTTGATTTTTTTCGAAATTGCCCCCACCCAACATTCAACACTTTAAAGCTTTATAAATCCTTCATTTCAAAGTAAAAATACTCGATTTATCATTACGATTCTAGTCTTTTCTTCCGCATTTTTTTTTGTTGTCAAAAATTTTTTTTGCCCCACATCTTTTTTTCCTGGTTCCGCCACTGCCTTGCTTCGTGTAGGGGGTATCTTTCCATTCCACATTGCCTGGATTGTTTTGACTGTGCGGTTGAGCATGCTATTTACAGCGATTGCGATGTCAGGTGCATATGTTCTTCTATTCCCCTGGATTTATTTTGGTTGCAACTTTCGAACGGAACACTGGTATTTTGTTTTTCAAATATACTCATCTATTGCATTTAATTGATATAGAATCTATTCCTTTTTGGTAAAGACAGAGTCATTAAAGATGGTTTAAACTCTGATGCATATTTTTAATGACAAGTGGTGTCGTAGTGTTATATATCATGTATTCGAATTTTTCTAAAAAGGTTATGAAACTGGATACTTATAATGTGAAGTCCAACTACTGTTTTGCTAATTACATAATTGGGTTGGTGTAATTAAAAAGATTCAACTTCTCGGGTGGCCAGGTGCTGAGATTCACTTTTTCTTTTCAACTATAATACTACTATTCTATGTTGATGTCATGGTTTAAATGGTGATGTGATGCTAGTACAATTATTTTGATGTAGGTACGAGTACAATAACTTCTTCACTGAGTAAGCGGGATTTCACACTGTGTTATGTGATAACATAATGTCACCTCAATCCAAACAATTCCAAAAAGCAGTAAAAAAGTTATTACGAGACCTGACAGCTGCTGCACCAAGAGCATCAAATCTCTATGCAGCTTCAACTAGGCAAGAAGGTGATGGTAATGCAACTGCGTATGCCATCGCCCAGTGTAACCTAAACATGAGGCAGAGTGTTTGTTTAGAGTGTTTAAAGTCGAGATCCCTTGATCTAGATAATTGTTTTCCTGCAACTGCTGGGCGGGCAATGGACACTGCATGTTTCATTAGGTATTCTAGTATTCCATTTTTCGGACAAAACCAGACAAGTGATATTTCATCTCTGCTTTGGGATGGTAAGACCTGGCCTTTAGTCTTCTACCAATGATCCATTTGATTATTAGTCTGTAATCGTTATGTAAACAGCAGTTTTAATAGTTTGTTGGTTTCTCTCGTTGAATAATTTGCACATCTATGCCTCACAAATGATTTAAACAAGAAGAGATCAATAATTGGGGGAGTTGTTGGAGGTGTAAGCGTTCTATTGATTTTACTTGCTATATTCTTATGGCATGCCAGATTGAAAAAGATTGGTAGGGACCGACAAGGTAAACATACAGAATTGTGAGCAGATAATCTCGTTCATTGCTCCATTTCGAAAGACATAAACATGAAGGACCAAAGTTTCTTATTATAATCTTAATAACCGATTAGCGGTTATGATTAGTTAGTTATGGCAGTTATTACCGAACCATCATGTCGGTTGGTAATACCTATTCGAAACCTATATATAGTTGTAAACATGTTACAGAAATCTAGTTTTAACATTTGATAAGTTATCTAGTTTTATTGCAATTTCATATATTTGTTTTTACTCAACATTTGGGACCAACAATTGGCATCAAGAGCCTTGCCTGTACATACTCGTTACACCGTTACAATCATCTTTCAAACACAAGAATCTTGTAACCAAAAACCAGAATCCTTGTTAACGAGTACCATCACAAAACCAGAAACCATTCTTGAACGAAAAGAAGGAACCAAAAAGACATACGCTGAAACCTTGTTTCAGAAGAAGAAGAAGAAGAACGCAATGTATACACCATACATACGCTGCCTGGATAACTTGAGACGTAAGGAAAGTAGTGCACGACCGTACTTGTGTAGAAATTGCATACGACAAGGCACCAAACAAAGTGGTGATTTGATATTTTGCGTTGGTTTGATCCTGAACGCAACAAGAATAAGACGAAGGAAACTTTGTTACAGATTTTTTGGCTTTCAATCATACAATGAAACAACCACTTTGTCGAGACAAAGGTGGAGAAGAAAGAAAACGTACGTGAAAGAATAAGAAGAAAGACGTTGCTTGGATTGAAGAGAAGGGTATACCGAACGAGAAAACAATCGAAATTATTTTGGAATAACGCTCACAATACAAAAAGGGACAACAACAGGAGCATTTTGATCACTTGCTCGCAAGGATACCGTCGGTATTTCTGTAGGTTGTTGTAGATAAGGTGTGGAATAAAGAAGAAGTGGTATTGTGGAACGCGGATAAGCAACGAGGGCAACAAGGACATCACTTGTTGACATACTACCGTCGAGTAGTAGAACAAAGACAAGCAATTCGCTTGGTCTTTTTGGAAAGAATTACCGAGAGTAATTTATGAAACGTTTGTGTTTATTCGAGGCTTGGAGATAAAGAAAGCAAGTCGACACAAAAGAATCTGAGACTTGGAGATAAAGAAAGCAAGTCGACACAAAAGAAAGGACAACGTGGTACGAGGAGTGGTATATTTTTGAAGAAAGCAAGTAGACAACATCAAATAAAAGGTGTACCGATTGCTTTGGAATTAAGAACGAGGGAAAACATAGTTGGTAAATTCTAGTACCGACAAGAAGGGAAACGCGCGTGACAAACACATGTCACACAAAAAAATCTTAAACTCTTGGATTTCCTTACATATTTATAGTATAGATACTTAGTTTATACTATTAGAAATCCATAGTTCCATATTAGGATTGCCGGATAACTATTTACTTCCGTAGTGTTAAGTGATACCACTAGTTAGAAATCCCCATACAAATTAGAGTGAAGATCATAAGCACTATCAAAATGCCGGTGACGATGCAAGTGGCGGTAACATCGCACCAAAACCCGTAACCCCTATGACACAGTATCAATGCCCTAAACTCAAAACCACAAACTACACAGTTTGGACTATACAAATTAAGGTGATACTAGAAGTACAAGGATTATGGGAAGCAATAGAACCTAAGGTTGATACACAAGTAGATGTTAAGAAGGATAAGGCAACAACCGCCTTCTTATATCAAGCGTTAACCGAAGATGTGATCCTACAAGTAGCAAGTTGCAAAACGGCAAAAGAATTATGGGATTCGTTGAAAAAGAGACACGTTGGAGAAGAAAAAGTGCAACAAGCACGATTCCAGCCAAACTGAACGGCTACGCCACTAAGGCTAAAGAATTAGGAAAAGCATTGGATGAATCACTTTTAGTATGAAAACTATTAGATTCCACACCAGATAGGTTCATTCAAATAGTAGCATCCATAGAACAGACGAATGATCTTGGCGACATTCGTTAGATGAGATCATTTGGAAAACTTAAGGCATTCGAGGAAAGGATAAAACTCGAAAGGGAGGACAAGTGAAAGCCGGGACAACTTATTATTCGCACAAGGCGAACACTCTAGAAATAAGAAACGATTTACCAAATATAGAGGTAGATCAAACTATTCACGTGGGCCGCGAGAATAAGGAAATAGAAACAACTCGAATAGAAACTCATCCCACTCGGATAAATCAAATAATGGAAAACAAGGATGGGATAAGAGTAAAATCACATGCTATAATTGTGGAAAACTCGAACATTACAAGAAGAATTGTAGAACTCCACCAACAACTCAGAACAATCAAACCTTATCTTAGAAGGCGATGAACCATCATTACTAATGGCTACACAGGCTAAATGAAGAAATCTTGTTAAATGAAGAACAAGTACAACCCGGAAATATGCTACAACGAGATGATAGCATATGGTATCTAGATAATGGTGCAAGTAACCATATGTCAGGCACCAAAGGCCATTTTAAAGATATTGACGAAAGCATCACTAGACGCGTTCGCTTTGGAGATGGATCGTATGTAGAGATAAAGGGTAGAGGTTCAATACTATTAGGATGTAGAAACTTAGAACAGAAGATGATTTCGAATGTTTACTACATTCCAAACCTCAAGAGCAACATACTTAGTCTAGGACAACTTAGTGAAATAGGTTGTAAGATCATCATGGATGGAAATTTACTGACTTTGTATAATAAGAACAAGAAGTTGTTGATGAAAGTAGAACGATCTAAGAATCGACTTTACAGTATTAGATTACATATAGTAGCACCTATATGTCTTTTAGCAAACGTAGATGACCAAGCATGGTTATGGCATGCTAGATTAGGTCACCTGAACTTTGACGCAATAGATAAAATGACAAGGAAAGGTTTAGTGGATGGAATACCAAGAATAAAACATGCAGGACAAATCTGTGATGCATGCTTATTAGGAAAACACATCAGAACACCATTTCCAAACCAAGCTAAATTCAGATCAAAGAACCCATTGGACTTAGTATATGGAGATCTTTGTGGTCCCATAAGTCCAACAACACACTCCGGAAATAAGCTCATCTTCTTATTAGTAGATGATCGCACACGTTCATGTGGGCTTACTTTCTAAACTCGAAAGATCAAGCGTTTAGCACATTCAAGGAATTTAGACACGGATCGAATCAAAGTTGAAGTTGAAAATGAAGATCCTAAGCGATATAGAGGTGAATTTACATCACATGAATTCACCAAATAATGTAAGGAGAATGGAATAGAGACAATTGTGACACCATACTCACCACGTGAGAATGGTGTAGTAGAGAGGAGAAATAGAACAATGTTATCAACGACTAGGATTATGATGAAAGCGATGAAGTTACCCTTAACTTCTTGGGCGGAAGCAGTAAGGCACGCCATTTACATACTCAACAGGGTACCGACGAAAGCCCTGGAGGACAAAACACCATATGAAACCCTCTACAACAGAAAACCAAACCTAGAATACCTAAGAATATTCGGATGCACAACTTATGCTAAGGTATTGAAGAAGCTAGATTGTTAATACAAATATCAACATTAAACTTTATTTATATTTTTGATCTTTACCTAAGTTTTGTTAACGACAAAAGTAAATTTAATTTGTATAAAAGCTTAAAGCTTGTCAAGTTTAATAGATATTAAAACAAGCTTTTTCAAACAATATATTCATCATTCAAGCATTTACATTTATGATTAGTGACATCTTGATATGACTCTAATCATTATGTATGATAGTAGTTTTTAGAATATGTTAGGTTCTTAAAACCAAACACTACTTAAGTACTTGCATATTTCTAAAAATAGAAATACTACATATGACATCATGTGATGCATCATGGAAATCATTGGAAGATTTTATTAGATATTTTGTTTGGATTTGTACTCTTCATATCTTGCACAATCTCACTTAGATAGAGTTGACTTTGGCAAGATTTGATATATTGGCTGTCAGACCCGGCGGTACCAAATGGGTACACGGGCGGAACCCTTTAAAGGGTTCTGCGGTCCGTGGACGCTCCTGTCCATTTTGGCTATAAATAGTAATGCCAAGCCAAGTAGTTTTTCATCCTTTTCTAATATACTCTCATACATATCTTCTCTCTAACCTTTCTAACTCAGTTTCATATCATAGTAGTGATCTCTTTTGTAGCAAAGAAGATCAAGTCACATTCAAGCTTCAAACGAGAAGTTGGAAGTCTTGTTTGTTTAGTGTTGTATGATCTAGTTTTGATTCATACTTCATTGTTGGATTAAACCATCATAATCTTGTGAGTGTGAGTGGTTAGTATTTTAGTCCTCAAAATACATTGTGTGTGGGAGTAGTTGTACCCTTGGAAAGAACTCGACATCTAGCTTAGTGTCGGAAATTGTGTGCGAAGTGTAAAGGTTTTCTCCGCGGTGAAAGGAGCTTGTTGACTAGTGAAGTTAAACTCTCGAGTGTGAGACTTGGGGAGTGGAGTAGGGCAAGGAAAAAGAGTCCTTGTGGGCCGAACCACTATAAACAACGTGTTGTGGTTTGATCATTTCTTTCCTTATTTACTCTTTGCTTATTGCTTACATATTTCATCAACATATCCAAGATCAATATCAATTGATCTTTAAATAAGTTCAAAACAAAGTTTTTAATTAGTAAACTATTCAACCCCTTCTAGTTTTCTACAATTGGTACGAGCCTCGTTGCTCAAGAATTTCTAAAATAATTTGTATTTTATAAACTTGAAGCGATCCATGGATTACGAAAACTTTAAAGAAGGGCAATCTATGCAAAGACCACCACTCTTTGAAACCAATGGATTTATCTATTGGAAAACCGTTTTGAAACATATGTAAAGTCAAAAGATATAGATCTTTGGTTTATTATTGTTAAAGGGATTTTAGTTCTACAACAAAGGACATCTCTGTTGATGAACAAAAGAAATTAGTTGCTAAAAATAATGAAGCTAAAATGATGCTTTACAATGCTTTACCTAGAAAAGAATATAAAATAATTTTTATGTGTGAAACCGCCAAAGATATTTGGGAATCTTTGATTATTACACATCAAGGTAATTTACAATTCAAGGATAACAAAATTGATCTTCTTGTTCAACAATATGAACAATTTGTTATCCCTGAAGATGAAACCATTGATTGTGGATTTGCTCGCTTTAATACTATTATTACATCACTTAAAGCACTTGATTAATCTTTTCGTAGTAAGAACTTTGTCGGAAATTTCTCGAGCACTCCATCCTAAATGAGAGCTAAAGTGACCGCTATTGAAGAATCAAAAGATCTCTTAAAATGTCACTAGACAAGCTAATCGGTAACCTCAAAGTACGAAATGGTGATGGAGAAAGATTCGGAGATCATCAAAGGAAAAGGAGAAGATCAAATCCGTTGCTCTAAAAGCAAAGGTGGAATCAAGTGATGATGACGAATCTTGCTCGGTAGTGAAGATGAGGAATATGCCATGGCCGTTAGAGATTTTAAGAAGTTCTTTAGAAGAAGAGGAAAGTTCGTAAGACAACCTCGAGAAGAAAAAAGCCATTCCGAAAGATCGGGATGACAAAAGGGTAAAGGTGAAAGAAAGTGTTTTAGATGTGGTGATGCAAATCATCTCATGGGAGAATGTCCCAAGCCACCTAAAAGCAAAACTCAACGAGCTTTCGTAAGTGGTGCTTGGGTGATAGTGAAGACGATGAAGAATCAAGCAAGGAAGAGATCACTCTAATGGCACATGAGTCAAATGAGGTACTTTCCGACTCTTCTTACTCTTCTATTGATGATGACACTTTGCAAAAACAATATAATCAATTGTGTGAGCTAAGTCTAAAATCATAACTAAAATAAATTTTAAAAACCAAAAGGAATTTTTGGAAAATGAAGTTTATGAGTTAAAAGAAAAAGCAAAACGACTTGAAAAGGGAAAAGAAAATGGCGATAGTTGTAAATCATGTTAAGAGCTTAATCTTGAAATTAAAAACTAAAGCTCACACAAGATGTTTTAATCGAAAATAATTCTAAATTTAAAGGTTTAACAAAACATTGCTCTTGCCGATGAAATAGTTAAAATCCATAAAACACCGGGAGACATGAATGGGCTAGGATTTAATGAAGTATTAATTCCAAAGAGTCAAAACAAAGCGGCCGAAAAGGACGAACAATCATCAAAATTGTCTGCGATGCAGCCACGGACGAGACGGAACCAAAATAAGGGTTCCGTCCATGGAAACAAATGGTGTCGTGGGTACTTCAACAGACGAATGTTCGTAATCTGGACCGTCTTGAATTTTCAAAGTAACAAATAAAACCAAGGATAGTGTTAAACTAAAACCATTTGTTACATCGGGAGTAGGACTTGCTAAAATGAATTTAGATAAAAACTATTCAACAACGATATAAAGCACATTTTGCCAAACGCCTTTCCTAAGAGCAACCACAACGTACAACCCAACTACCAACACAATAGTTGGAATCAAAACTTCCTAGACCATATCAAACTCCAGATTACATGTCATGGAACTCTTTCCCATCATTTCCATACATGAATCAAATAAATGGTATGTTTAACCCAAACGGACCCATGAGATATTGGGGACCAAATGCTTGAGTTATTTACTTCTTAGGTATGCTTGAAAGTTGGATTGGAACTGATGAATGGATAAAAGATAGTGGATGCTCACGACACATGACGGGCAACAAAGTCTCTTCTCATCATACCAAGAGTATGGCGGAGGTAATGTCACTTTGGTAGCAATCTCAAAAGTAAAATCATTGGCAAAGTACGATCGCTCATAACTCCCTAACTATTGAAAATGTTGCTCATGTGGATAGGTTAGGATTTAATCTACTTAGTATTAGCCAATTATGTGATAAAAAGTATAAAGTACTATTTGATGAAAATGGTAGTAAAATACTAAAGATGGTATCACCATAGCTAAAGGAGTTAGGAAAAATAACATATCGTCATGAAGATAGATAAAACATATAACAACAAGCTTTGTCTAACAACATTAGATGATAGCTCATCTCTTTGGCATAGGCGCTTAGGTCACGCTAATATGAGACTTATACAAAACCTATCTTCAAAAGAGCTAGTTAGGAATTTACCAAAACTAAAATATGACCAACACTTTTATGACGCTTGCAAAATTGGTAAACAAACCCATAGTAGTCACAAATCTAAAAATATGGTGTCCACATCTAAGTGTCTAGAATTATTACATATGGACTTGTTTGGACCATCCGCTATAAGAAGCTACGGAGGCAACTTATACACTTTGGTCATAGTAGATGATTACTCAAGGTTTACTTGGACGTTGTTTTGCAAACCAAAATGAAGCTTTTGATAAATTTGAAATTCTTAGCAAGAAAATTCAAAATCTACTAGGTGTTAAAATTGTGTCGATCCGAACGGATCATGGTCGTGAATTTGACAACGAAACTCAATTTGGAAACTTTTGAGATACAAATGGTATAACACATAACTTTTCCGCCCACGAACACCTCAATCAAATGGAGTAGTAGAACGTAAAAATAGAACAATTCAAGAAATGAGTAGAACAATGCTTAATGAACAAAACATTCCTCAAAAGTTTTGGTGTAACGCCGTTGACACTTCTACGTATATTTTGAATAGAGTCTTAATACGTCCTTTCTTAAACAAAACACCATATGAGCTTTATAAAGGTAAAAAGCTAACGTTAGGATATTTTAGGGTCTTTGGTTGTAAATGCTTTATTCTTAATACTAAGGATTACCTCACCAAGTTTGACCCAAAGTCTTATGAAGGTGTATTTCTTGGTTATTCTCAAACTAGTAAAGCTTATATTGTCCTAAACAAACAAACAATGATAGTGGAGGAATCGTTGAACATAACATTCGACAAAAGTCCACCTCCCTCTAAGACATCACCTTTGGTAGATGATGACTTAGTTGAAAGTCAAATAATAGAAAGTCAAATTAATGATAACAAGGAAGATGAACCATTAAATAAGGAAATTATAAACATCAAAGAATCTAAAAGTCATCCTTTAGAAAAAGTCATAGGACAACTTAATCAAAGAACCTTAAGGTCACAAGCCCAAAATCAAAGTAATTATTTTTGTTTTGTATCCACCATTGAACTGAAAAACATAAATGAAGCAATAAAAGATGAATCATGGGTAATTGCCATGCAAGAAGAATTAAACCAATTCGTTAGAAATGATGTTTGGAAATTAGTTCCAAGACCTAAAGATCAAACCATAATTGGAATGAAATGGGTTTTTCGAAATAAAATGGATGAAAATGGTATAGTATCTAGAAACAAAGCTAGGCTTGTTGCACAAGGCTATAATCAACAAGAAGGTATTGATTATGATGAAACTTATGCTACGGTAGCTAGACTCGAATCTATTAGAATATTACTTGCCTATGCATGTGCTTATGACTTTAAATTATTTCAAATGGATGTTAAAAGTGCTTTTCTTAATGGGTTTATTAACGAAGAAGTGTATGTTGCTCAACCTCCCGGTTTCACCGACTTTGAGAAACCACATCATGTCTTTAAACTCAAGAAAGCATTGTATGGTCTTAAGCAAGCACCAAAAGCTTGGTACGACCGACTTAAGACTTTTCTTATTGATAACAAATACTCTATGGGATTAGTAGATAATACTCTTTTTACCAAGAAAAAGGAATCACATATTATCATTGTTCAAATATACGTTGATGACATTATATTCGGATCAACTTGTCAAGAACTATGTGATGATTTCTCTAAAATCATGCACGACGAGTTTGAAATGAGTATGATGGGTGATTTAAACTTCTTTCTAGGACTTCAAATTAAACAACTAGAAAATGGCATTTTCTTTAACCAATCTAAATATATAAAAGACATGCTTAAGAAATTTGGTCTTGAAGATTCCAAACCAACTAAAACACCCATGTCCTCGGACACCAAACTCACCAAGGACGAAGAAGGTGAATCCGTAAATAACACTAAATATAGAGGAATGATTGGTAGCCTACTCTATCTTACGGCTAGTAGACCCGACATTATGTTTAGTGTTTGTCTATGTGCTCGCTTTCAAGAAAACCCAAAGGCATCACACTTAGAAGCCTTAAAAGGATTTTAGATACATTAAGGAACAACGTGTTTAGGATTATGGTATCCCAAAGGAGCGGTGTAGAAACCATAGTGTATCTTGACTCGGATCATGCCGGTGACTATGTCGATAGAAAAAGTACAAGTGGTATTTGCACTTTTGTTGGACATTGTCTCACCTCATGGTTTGCAAAGAAACAAACGGCTTTAGCCATCTCAACTCTTGAGCCGAGTACGTCTCGGTAGGAAGGCATGTCAACAAGCTCTTTGGATGAAGCAAGCTCTCGTAGATTACGAATTCATCTCAACGACATTGTGATACTGCGACAACAAAGGAGCCATCGATCTCAGCAAGAATCCCGTTCAACATGCTCGTACAAAGCATATTGAAATCCGTCATCACTTTCTTCGCGACAATGTTCAAAAAGGGAACATTTCAATTGAGAAAGTATCCTCCGAAGACAACATTGCCGACATCTTAACTAAGCCTCTTAAACGAGAACCTTTTAATCTTCTTAGACTTGGTTTAGGGTTAATGGAACCAAACATGTAGGATAAACATAGCCTAAAACATTAGAATAGTCAAACCAAAACAATTTTGTTTTATATATGCTACTGTAGCCACGGTACCAAACGACAACAAGGACGGAACCAAAATTTTGGTACCGTCGGTCCGTGGTGTCTCTGAACAAAAATACTACCTACAAAACATCTTCTTCCTCAAAACCCACTTTACCAAAGCGTGTAAAACTTAAACCAAGCTCATTATTGACACCTTCCTCTCACTAATCACGAAGATAACATCATTGTAAGTATCCTAACTACATTTTATCTCTCAATTCTGAGTCTAGGATTCTTATTTATGCACAAAACTATCAAAAATCATTACATGGGGTTTTATGTATGCTTTTATACTAAATATGAATTCAATTGGAAAATTGCATAACTAGTCATTGAAATTAGGTACTACATTATCATATTGCATAAACACATCATGCTTCTCACTAATCAATAGATAATAACTATAAGGCCTTATTCAAACAACCAAACACCCCATGTCAAAAAATTTGAAAAGCTTCTCACTTGTAGGAAAACAATTTTTCATTGTTAAATACAAATAGAAACATTAGACTTTCATCACTTGCATGCTCTTGAATACTAAAGGTATTGCATAACTAATATGCATTCCCGGGTATATTCAAATGAAGCCACATTGAATTAGGAGCATTTGGGTTATCTCATGGTATTTGCCAAACACCCACTAAAACCATTTTGTGCATAAAATGAGTCGAGATAACCGCAACTCAAATTGTTTTCATATAGGTACACACTAGAACCAAAAACGTTAAAATTTATTCTCATTTTTAACATATTAATTCTTGTCCTTAGGAATAACCATGGTAGCCGCAAGATTCTATGATCACAAAGACACCCTTAACTACATTCCCAAACACCACAAAACCAAAGAACTTACCAAGGATCAAGTAGAAATATTTAAGGGTATAGAATCAAGGTATTCCATGAGGGTAGAACCATTCACTCATCCTTCCTTGAGCATACCAATCTTCGTGAAGAACTAGCCGCCATTAAATTCGATTGTCTTCTTGACATCGATGAACCAATTGTCCTAGGTTTGTGTTAGAATTCTATGCTAGTGTGGCGGCTTTAGTGATGAAGAGCGATGATGAATTTTGTCTTAGATTTAGAATTAATCAAAGCGACTACACCATCACCTTAAGAAACTTTGCTCAAGTACTAGGAATTCCCAACCGAGGAACTTGTGTCTACGGATAAGTGGTCTCTCACGCTCTTGATGCAATCAATGACCGCACTTCTCCCTACCAAACCCGTTTGGCCGATAAGGATGTTATCCGTGAACACCTATTTAACCCAAAGGGTGATACAACCCGTGTTACCCGAAAGGAAAAGAGGTAAATCGAGATCCATATGGAATGGAGCTAAATGAACTTAAGCCGAATTTAAGAAATGGGAGGAGCTACTTAGAGCTAACGTCATTAGCACCATAGGAAATAGGGATCACATAAGCGCTTTCCTTTGTCACATGCTCTACAACTTTTCCACCCGACAACCATTCAATTTAGCCTATTACATAGCTAGGAGAATGATTGATATTCCAACTCAAGGATCGGTTGCTCTTCCGTGCGGGATGCTTCTCACCCGTCTCTATAGAAACTTTGCACCAATTCCACCAACCCCAAAGGGATGCACCTTCACTATGAACTCATCCTCACATCTTTGTACCTTTGAGTGATGAACGAGTTGCTAAGACAAAAGGCAAGAGAGCAAAACTTCCAACTCCATCATCATCAAATAGCTTCGAGGATGGTCTTCCAAGCTCTCGTGTCCCACCTCACGAGTATTATGCGTCTCTTCCCGAGAGTGAAAATGAATCAGCGGAATTCAAGCAAACTAAGGGAATGTTCAAGTTCCTTGGTAGGATGATGAACAAGATTTACAAGAAGTTGGACAAATGAGGGTACTTTAAGGAGTGTTTGGAACAATACATTATCATTAATGTTTGATACTATTTAGTTGTTTTATCTTGTAGGATGATAATATAACTTCTAAAAGCGATGTATGCTAACAATCTTATGCGGGGATAGCACAAGTATGCTATCAAATTTTACCCATTCTCACTATAATGTGAAAATCAATAAGCCTTGCTCAAAATCTATGCTCCACTATGTTTATACATGTGTTATTTACTTTTCCTAACTAGAAATGTTTAGTATAACACCTTTTGAGAAAAATTTCGGGTTTTGGAAAAGTGCGAGCACCTAAAACATACTGTCTTGTTTACACACTCACGGACGAGACGGCACCAACGATTTGGTACCGTCCGTTATGTAAATGGTACCGCCGTGCACATGCACAGGCGGACAGACGACACCCTTTTAGGGTTCCGTCAGTGTATGATTTTGGTGTCGTGGATCCTCCGGTAATTTTACGAATTTCGACTCTTCGTGATTCCAAATTACCATCCATTACTTATAAATCAATCTTAACTAGTTTATACTCTTATTAGAACTAGTATACTTCACTTAGGTATATAAGAAATCCATTTCCACCAAAATTCAAAATTTGAAAAATCCACCCAAGGAGCCCTTTGGCATAAAGGAAGGAACCAAATTTTGGTACCTTCAAATCCGTGGGTGATCGATTGTTAGGAAATTCCACTCATTAGAACACATTTATTGCAAATCTTTTCTTCTTCACTCCATCTCTCTTGAATGGATTGACTTAGGTGATATGACTAGCATTCAACCCACTTCCAAATCATTAGGAACCTCATCTCTTCAATGGTTTAACATCAAATCAAACACATTTCTCCATAATTTTTCACTTCTATAAATTAAGAAATTTTACCATGATCATCCTCACATCTTCTTCATTCTTACTATCTTCTAGCAAAGAAAAACCAAAGTCAAAAATGACAAAATCATCTCCAAAACCTTGCAAGAAGACCGCTAGAATTAGTGTGAGGCCTTGTTGCTTCGTTAACCTTAGCTCCTCATCCGAGTCTTCTCCACTCACAATCTCATCTCCCATCCGAGATGATACAAGTCTTACCTTGGCTACACCAAATCAATCACACATTGTGATCACCACTCCTCCACCTACAAAAACACCAACTTCACCTCCACCGGCACCCATCCAAACATCCAAAAGACCCTCACCACCTTCACCACCAAGGTCTCCTACTCTCATGCCTATAGAGTTATTCTCCACTCCAATAACTTCACCACATCCTTTCTTGGAGGACTTGGATGACTTGCCTCCTAGGCCAAATCATCCACCACTATTGCCATCCTTTGGCACAATTGAGCAAATATCTCATGAATCACCAAGGTCATCTTTTGACCCAAATGCCCCACTAGGGCCAAAACCTCTTCTCTTCCACCCCATTTACAAAGACATTCATGGTCCTTTGTATGGGGATCATCCACTCCCAACATCAATGTCCCTCATCTTGAGGACATTGAGGAGTGCATGTGGGATGCCAATCCCACTGAGAGGAGATTCAGCGGAACTCCACAACCTCCACCAATTCAAAGGCATGGTGGATTCTCACTAAGTGAGACTATGCAAATGCAAAATGCTTTGCTTGCCTCCATCATGACCACCCCAAACATTCCCAACACCACCAACACATCTACCATACCACCACCACAACCTTCCCAAACATTCTACCCTCCTAGGCATGGTTGCTCAACGTGTGAGCAAACAGCCCAAACCGTGGAAAGGACCCGGGTTATGGTCCATGACTTCAAAGAAGAAATGAGGTTCATCCTCAATCATATCCTTGAGCGCCTCAACGCTCTTTCTCATCCACCATCAAATTAGGATGGTCATAGATTAGCATTTCTAGTTCTTCTTTTCTTAGGTTTATTTCCTTTTCTTGTACTAAAACACATCATTGTGTTCCTATTTCAAGATCTTTATTCATGAAAATTTTAACTAATGAATGGTGTTTTTATTATAGTGTTGGTGCTTTTACATAGTGTTTGGAAATGCTTGTGAATGATCATTATTACTAACATTTTTTTTGTAGCTTTATTTTCACAATCCATGTATCTTCTCATTAAGTACCCAATTTAGGGGGAGCTTTGATCAAGGGGGAGATAATGGCTAGGGCTCATTACATTCCGCATCGCCACTTCTTTTGTTGAGACAAAAGGGGAGAAAATATAGAACTTGATTATATTTTGACTTTTACGAAAAGTCAAGCGACATTGACTTTACGAAAAAGTCAAGCAGGATACATCATTGACTTGACTTTTCTTAAAAGTTCCGACTTTCGAAAAGTCAACATCATGCATCAACTAGTGAATACTTTGACTTTCGGAAAAAGTCAAACATCATACACTTGCATTATCATTCTCTTTTCAAGTTCTAAAACTAATATTTTTATAACTCTTGCACAAACTTTGTATCTTTTATAAAATAAAATTTATATTTTGTCCTCAACAAAAGGGAGATTGTTAATACAAATATCATCATTAAGCGTTATTTATATTTTTATCTTTACCTAAGTTTTGTTAACGACAAAAGTAAATTTAATTTGTATAAAAGCTTAAAGCTTGTCAAGTTTAATAGATATTAAAACAAGCTTTTTAAACAATATATTCATCATTCAAGCATTTACATTTATGATTAGTGACATCTTGATATGACTCTAATCATTATGTATGATAGTAGTTTTAGAATGTGTTAGGTTCTTAAAACCAAACACTACTTAAGTACTTGCATATTTCTAAAAATAGAAATACTACATATGACATCATGTGATGCATCATGGAAAACATTGGAAGATTTTATTAGATATTTTGTGTGGATTTGTACTCTTCATATCTTGCACAATCTCACTTAGATAGAGTTGACTTTGGCAAGATTTGATATCTTGGTATCGGACCCGGCGGTACCAAATGGGTACAGGCGGAACCCTTTAAAGGGTTCCGCGGTCCGTGGACGCTCTCATCCATTTGGCTATAAATAACAATGCCAAGCCAAGTAGTTTTCATCCTTTTCTAATATACTCTCATACATATCTTCTATCTAACCTTTCTAACTCAGTTTCATATCATAGTAGTGATCTCTTTTGTAGCAAAGAAGATCAAGTCACATTCAAGCTTCAAACGAGAAGTTGGAAGTCTTGTTTGTTTAGTGTTGTATGATCTAGTGTTGATTCATACTTCATTATTGTATTAAACCATCATAATCTTGTGAGTGTGAGTGGTTAGTATTTTACTCCTCAAAATACATTGTGTGTGGGAGTAGTTGTACCCTTGGAAAGAACTCGACATCTAGCTTAGTGTCGGAAATTGTGTAAGCGAAGTGTAAAGGTTTTCTCCGCCGGTGAAAGGAGCTTGTTGACTAGTGAAGTTAAACTCTTGAGTGTGAGACTCGGGGAGTGGAGTAGGGCAAGGAAAAAGAGTCCTTGTAGACCGAACCACTATAAACAACGTGTTGTGGTTTGATCATTTCTTTCCTTATTTACTCTTTGCTTATTGCTTACATATTTCATCAACATATCCAAGATCAATATCAATTGATCTTTAAATAAGTTTCAAAATAAAGTTTTTAATTAGTAAACTATTCAACCCCCCTTCTAGTTTTCTACAATGATAGAAGCATTCTAATGATTTACTTAGGAGTTGAAGAAGGATCAAAAGCATGTAGGCTATATGATCCAGTTGGAAAGAAGAAACATGTTAGTAGGGATGTAAAGTTTATGGAAACAAAACCGTAGGATTGGAATAATAATGAAGAGGATACGAGTACTGAGGATACGTTTTGGACTAGCTTTGTAATAGATGGAGTTGACTATGATAATCCTACACCAGTCAACATAGAAAACACCGACAACACGTATCAAGAACAAGAACCTATACCAGATCCACCCTCACCAATCACACCACCATCATACACTTACAACCCTAACTCAAAAGATGAAGAAAGAGCTACTATAAGCTCATTAGAAAGCTCAGATCCTAGATTTGATCATAGACCTATACAAGGTTTAAAGAATATTACGGAAATCTACCAAACCGCACGTGAAGTAGAAGCGCCAAGCTTATTTTTCACAGAAGAAGAACCCCGTAATTACAAGGAAGCATCAAAAGATGAGAAGTGGATTGAGGCCATGGAAATTGAATTAGATTCAATCAACAAAAATAACACATGGACCACTTACCACATTGCCCGAAAATCGAAGGCAATAGGACTCAAATGGGTTTATAAAACCAAAGAGATGCACAAGGAAGGATCATAAAGTATAAAGCAAGATTAGAAGCAAAGGTTATGTACAAGAACAAGGAATAGACTTAGATGAAGTGTTTGCACCAGTTGCTAGGATAGAGACAGTTCGATTGATATTAGCACTAGCGACATATCATGGATGGCAAGTACACCGCTTAGATGTAAAATCGGCATTTTACATGGAGAATTGAAGGAAGAAGTCTATGTTACACAACTGAAGGTTTCATTCAACAAGGAAACCTAGGAAAAGTCTACAAGCTAACTAAAGCTTTGTATGGCTTAAGACAAGCACCTAGAGCTTGGAACGTAAAGCTTGACCAGACCTTGAAGTCCTTAGACTTTAAGAAATGTAATCTCGAATAAGCAGTCTACACAAAGAGAAGCAAGACTTCTACACTTATCGTTGGAGTATATGTAGATGATTTGATAATCACAGGCACTCCAAAGAAGGAAGTAGACTTGTTCAAATCCCAGATGAAAGATAAATTTAAAATGGCGACTTAGGGTTGCTAGCATATTACCTTGGGATAGAAGTTACAGACGGGAGGAGAAATTACGATCAAGCAAAGCGGATACATTAACAAGATCTTGAAAGAGACAAGCATGATGACGATAATGACACGAAGACACCGATGGATCCGGCACTAAGTTGGTCAAGGCGGAAGATGGAAACCCAGTTAGCGCAACTTATTACAAGTTTAATTGGAAGTCTCGGATACTTACGCATACAAGACCGGATCTTAGTTACTCGATCGGACTACTCGTGATTCATGCAAGACCCAAAGGATCATCACACGAAGGAAGTGAAACAAGTAATCCGATACATCAAAGGAACAAAATACCATGGAGTAATATACAAGAAAGATGGAAGTGCAAGATTACATGATCTGACGATGAGTTATGGAGTCAATACGGATCAAGGAAAAGGAACTCTTTGGAATAGTATTTTACTTTGGAAGTCACCTATTACACGGTGTACTCGGAAGCAACCGACAAGTAGCACTCTCATCATATGAATCGAATTCATGGCGCTCTGCGTGACATGTCAAGCCTTATGGCTAAAACGATTACTCAGTGAATTAACTGGATTAGAAGAAAAGAAGATAACGCTTAGAGTTTGACAATATATCAGCAATACAACTCGTAAAGAACCCAGTATTTCATGGAAGAAGCAAGCATATAGACATTTGCTATCATTTCATTCGGGAATGTGTAGAGAATGGTCATATCAACGTAGAACACGTAAACGGAGAACTTCAAAGAGCAGATATTTTAACTAAAGTCTTACCAAGACTCAAGTTCGTGACTATGCGACAAATGCTCGGAGTTCAAGATTTAGGACGAAGCAACGATCAAGATTAAGGAGGAGAATGTGAGCAGATAATCTCGTTCATTGCTCCATTTCGAAAGACATAAACATGAAGGACCAAAGTTGCTTATTATAATCTTAATAACCAATTAGCGGTTATGATTAGTTAGTTATGGCAGTTATTACCGAACCATCATGTCGGTTGGTAATACCTATTCGAAACCTATATATAGTTGTAAACATGTTACAGAAATCTAGTTTTAACATTTGATAAGTTATCTAGTTTTATTGCAATTTCATATATTTGTTTTTACTCAACATTTGGGACCAACAAGAATATTACATTTAATTAATTTCATCATATGGAAGACACCTGATTGTCTCTGTCGGCTATGTCAAACCTTTTAGACGCAGCAACACTAAACGGGGCAGTTAACTACAGTTATAAACAACAGCAGTTGGCAACCAATAATTTCAGTGAAGAAAACATTATCGGGAAAGGTGGTTTTGGTGAGGTATACAAGGTAATAAAATAGCTAGAGATGTTTTTATGTTATACAGGATTTCTAAAACTGCTTTCTAAAACTCATTCTTCCTCATTGCCAACTAGTGTAATATACACATGCATGCTCGTATATCATTTTAAAAACACATCAATAGCCATAAAAATTTGGTCCTAAATATAGATGAACGCTTTAAGAAAATCTAAAAAATCAGGTTTGCCTTGGTATATTTACTTTGCCCAGCTCGTACAGAAGAGTTGCATTAAGTAAACAATATTGATAAAAAAATTCTATATAGTGAATATTGTTGCAAGAGAAACTGACGCTTTAGAAAGCAGCAACATACCAGTTACTCGAGAAGTAGAGATGATGCAATTATTTGTCCATCTCTCGACCCATTCATACCCAAAGTCCTGCTGGCCAGTAACTATTCTAATGCCACAATAAACTCGTCCTATCACCCTCACATCACTTCTGGTACCATGCATATATAAACACCCACTTACACCTCGCCACCCATCTTAAATTGTTAGAATGTAACTTTGGAATTACAGGTTTGTATTTATGGGTCTTGTCAACTTTGGTAACACTACAAGATTCGGAGGTTTTAGGTTTTGGATAAGGTTTTGATATTCTCCAACTATGAGGGCTTTGGTATTGGCGGTCTTCATGCGTCTAACCTCGTTTTGGCAGGGAACCACAACTCCTGTGAAAATCTATATCCATTCATGTCATCCAAGGTGGATTTAACCTCTCCATCAGTCAACTCTCTTGACTGAACATAAGTCAACTCTCTTGGCTAGCGGCGTAGCTTGTTGCTCGTTTGCCTTCCACCTCTATTGTGTTTACAATTTTCAAACTCGCGCCAACATAGATTTCCACAGCTACAAAGGCACCTATATTAATAAGAAATCATAGAGTCTAATCTATATCTATATCTATACTATATAAAATGGAAAAATGGTCAAAGTGGAAAAAGTGAAAATGTTGAAAGTTGAATGTTGAAAACATGGTGATGGAGAGAAATAAATAATATAATTAATACTCTTATTAAAAACAAATTCTTAAAAGTCAATAATTTATTCACATTGTACACCCAATTAAAAGCACATCTACCAAATTAAAAACAATCAATTGAAACCGATCTGGGTTGACTGTTGAAACCGATACTGGGTTGACGGACCAACTTCAAACCCGTGGTGACGGTTTAATTTGACATTTTTGACCCAACCTATCGGTTTGACTTGGTTTAAATCGACTGTTTTTATCGAACGGTTCAACCAGTTGAACCACCCGGGAAATCGGGTTTCAAATTTGACAAAATTATATGAGAAATGATGAAGTAGTTATGGACCCGTGACAATTTTTTAAATGAAAGACCAAGTAATTGTAGTTTTGGTTTATTTTGCTTTGACACATATAATTTATTTTAAAAATGTTGCTCTTGCAATTTAAAGGGACTATATATAGATAAATCGTTTAAAGTTAATATATATTGTATAGCCTTTGTCAGGTGTATCAATAATGTTATGTAAGTTTATTAAAATCACAAAAATAAATAGTATTGTTATCTTTAGCGATAGTTATTTGTCAAACAAATAAGCTTTGAGCAATCGTAAATATCATCTGAATTGATAGTACAAAATAATCTTATATTGTGATATCCATTTTTGATTCTAATTTTAAAAGCCACACAACAAATGATAAACGCTACACATAAAAAAATAGTTACCATCGCTGCTAAATTCTTGACAAAGCAAAGAAAAAGCGGTCATGCGTGTTGGTATATCTCTAAACTACTGATATAATATTGCCATTCTCATAATCCGTTCTTTTTATAATCTTGAATCTATTATTACTAAAAATCTTAATAACTTAAAACAATCCTATTAGAAAATATCTTCACACTAGATCATTTCATAATTTATTTTAAAACTATATATTTATCTTCTTTATGCAACAACGCATCGAATTGTAGTTATTCGAAAGCGATTCTACAATCTACAATCTACAGTTTGTTGAAAGAAACATGGGTCGTCGGAGCTTTCTAAACTAAGCGTCAGCTACTTGCATGAGCTGGTCTTCGTCTAGTTTAAATAGTTATCCAAACATCTAAAGTAATCAGCAAACCAAACAGACTCTAAATTAACGAAACAAACAAAACAGCCCCTAAAGCAGTTTTGTAGTAGTTCCAACAACAAACACTTATAGCAATAAGCAGTCCAGGCAATAATCACATAGGACACATTGTATGAGTCTAATTTAAATTTTGTTTCCGAAAGGATATGATTTAGTTTCGTTTGAATCAAGTATGAAGCGTATATTTTTAATATCATCTTCAAAACTTTAAACTCATTATCAATATTTCGATCTCCATTGAAGAGAATCTCCACGTGTCTCATTTTACCATCTCTTTTACGCTCGTGGGCAAGCTAACGTATCAATTTTGCATCGTTGATATTTTTAAATAATTGTTTACATCTTGGTATGATGGGAAAATAACAAATAATGTAGCAGGTGGGCCATTCTTGGTCACATATGTTTTAACTGGTGTATTTTCTACGTTTTTACCACGATTCACAACATATCCTACGTACATGCATCTAGCTAGGTCATTGTCTTCATTCATAAAATTTATTAAACATCTTTTGATTTCCATTCCCATCAGGCATATCAATTTTTTGCTTGGTACGTTGGGGAATAAATTTTCTTAAAATGTCAACATTGGAAGTAAACGACTCATGTATAATCGTTTTTGTTATTTTTGTTATCATTTAATAGGCAGTTCTGGTATATAGGAGCAAAATCAGTATTCGAGAATGAAATCTTACTTATAAGTCTCATTCGTCATCGCAATCTTCTCCGGCTACTAGGGTCAAGTGAAGTATCTGATGCACTACTACTTGTACTCGAATACATGCCGAATGGAAGCCTCGATAAGTTCCTATGGGGTAAGCTGTCATCATTTCGCGTTAATAAGCTGTTAATGAATATCATCAGAAACTAGGAAGAGAATAGCAACACAAACTCGATATTTATAGAAATGAAGGGCAAACGGCAGTAGTAAAACCTAATTAAGGTACGTACACCAGGTGTCCTAATAGCACAATGGCCTACATACGACCGCTAATCAGATCTACACACTATGTCCATTAGTTATTAGTTGATCTTAAAACCCCCAGTGTTTATCCAAAGAAAAGTAAGCACCTAATTTTATCAACAATATTCGACCTCCATATCCTTTTACAATGAAAATAGTTTGGGTCTTCCACAAAACTCAGTGATTACCAGTCCTCATATATAGTTTGGTTACTTTACTACTACTTATATTGAATTTATTATAGGTGGTAAAAGGGGTGCCCTAAACTGGAAACAACGATATGGCATTATCTTAGGGATAGCTAGGGGTCTCGCTCATCTACACAAAGAATTTCATGTCAAAATCATTCATAGAGATATAAAGTCAAGCAACATTCTCCTAGATGATGATTTTCAACCCAAGATAGCAGATTTTGGGTTAGCAAGATTTCAACCAAATGACCAAAGTCATGTTATCACCAAGTGTGCTGGGACATTGTAAGTTTGCATTGATTTACATAATATTTTCCTTTCATTCTTTTATAGCATTTACTTATATTCTGTATTATTACCAAATTTTTAAATATTAGGGGCTACACAGCACCAGAGTATCTACTTTATGGCTCTTTATCGGATAAAGTTGACACTTTCAGCTTTGGTATCGTGATTCTTGAAATCATTAGTGGCCGAAGGTGTGCTTACAGAAACTTTGATGGACCATCCACCGATTGCCTTCTAGAACATGTGAGATACCTTTTTCTCTTCTCTGGTTTATTAAAATTAAAACGAGAAATATTTACAAGATTAAACATGCAAATCGATCTGGGCCGAATAGCCACTAAGAAAAGCAGTAATTGAATCTATTTATATGTAAATTATGTCACACACTCGCAGTAACTGAATCGGCCAGTGGTGGGTGTTTATATCGAATTTGTTTGAACTCTAAAGCTGTTTTGCTACACTTCAGTGATCATGATAGAAGGATTAATATGGGATCCTCACTAAATATTATCAGGAATGGTAATGTTTCCCAAAAGCATAAGGAAGTAGAGATGATCAGTGAGCATGCGGAAATTATTGATATTATTGAATGAAAATGAAAGCCATTACATTTACATGTTTGATAGTTTAGTTGGCCCAAACTCAATAGTGGTTTGGATATCAACAAAGTTAATGCCAATGATGGTTGTCCAGATATGCGTCCATGAATCATCCAAAATAGATTAACACATAGTTTCTTTTATGTTAAATCATATATTGTAATTATTGCAATAACACACAGCAATCAAAATCATAGTCATGTTTTAAATTAAACCGTTCTAGATTACATCTTTAGAGAGAAAACTATAAACCAAAGTATCCTTTATACACCCTTTTATTAAAGTATATTTCCTCAGAAGCCCTTCCTTCTTAAAACCAGCCTTCTCCAACACCCTTTGAGAGCCTATATTCTCCACATCAGTAAACGCTTGCAACCTTACTATATCAGGAAAGTCCATCAACACCATCTTCACAGCCATCTTAACTGCCTCCGTGGCGATCCCTTGCCCCCAATACTTCGCTGCCAAGCCATACCCTATGTCAGCCTTGTGTCCATCATCATAGAAAATTGACACAAATCCTATAGAGCGGTCATCTATGCATATAGACCGACGCCATCTATGAGGTATGCATACGTTCTTAATGAAAGTCAAAGCTTCGTCTTTTGTATTTAGTGTTTCCCAACGTAGGAACTTTGTGACTTGGTCGTCACCAGCGTATAGGAGGAGATCATCGGTGTCAGAGAGTTTGAATGGACGGAGAGTGAGATTGGTGGATGAAGATGAAATGTTCATGATGGTAGTGGAGTTGTTTGTACACAAGTCTACTGATGGTGCCATCATCATGGTGGTTTCTCAAGCGCTTAATTAGCAATTTTTTAATGATGCCTGGTGACCAAACATTTCATTTTATTAATGTTCAATTATTGGTCGGGTTACGGTGTTAAGTGTATTATGACTTTGTAACGTTGGTGTCAAATAACTCTTTATGTAGTATGGATTTTATTGTTGGCTGAAATTGAGATACTAGTGATTAATATGTCATGTTAGCTGAAAAATATTAATGAAAATCAAATTTAGTTTCGATGAAAATATTGAATGATAATTAAGGGTAGTATAGTTATTTTACTACGCTGAATTTTTATTTTTTAACAATGTAGTTAGCTCTTTATATATCTTAGCGAGTCTTCATGGCGTTGCGGTGGCAAGACGTTGAAATAAAACTTTTGATGAATAATGTATTTTAGTTTATTCGTTCTTTTAACAACAAATTTACGGATATCAAGAATTTAGTATAGCCCGTACCCGTTCGAACTCGAACCCGTTAATGTTTCTACTCGGGCTCGAGCCCGTTGGTCCACGCCCGTTCGGGCTCAAGCCCATTGGCCCGTTTCCGTTCGAGGCTGAATATTTGTATAATGTGCTTTATTATTTGTAGTAGTGAAATTTAATGTAGGAATTGTGTTTAATTTGATTGTACAATATGTTTGATAATTTGTATTTCTTATGTAAGGGGTGTTTTAATAACTATATTAATTGTATTTATTGATCAGTTAAATAATTTACTACATTAAATAGCATTAATGTGGTGTTTTGTTGTACACTATGTTTCTTATCTTGTACGTCTGAAAATTATGTGCATTAAAGTGTTGTACACTATGGTTTTTTTTTCTTGTAAGTAGTAGTCATTATAGTCATTAATAACATTGACCAATTTAATAGCATTAATGTTGTAAGTCTGAAAATTAAATCATACTTATTTTGTTGTACACTATGCTTATTTTGTTGTAAATATGAAAATTGGTTGCAGCTATTGTATATTGTGCTTAAATGGCTGTAATTTTTTATGAAGGGGTGTTTTTAATAGCATTAATGTTGTTTGATAGAATTTTGGTCTTAAAATGACACAACGCTTTATTTTGTTGTACAATATGCTTACTTTGTTGTAGTTCTGAAAATTGGATACATTAAAGTGGTGTACATTATGCTTATTGTCTTGTATATGTCTTAAAATTAAGAATGAGGTGCCTTCGTGCATTATATGTAGTATAGATTATAGATTTGAAGCTAAACAAATTTGGTTCCTTTTATTGTTATTTGTGATGTCAAACCAGCAAAAATTAATCCTTGAACTGGGCGAGTATGAATAATTCATAGACGATCTAGTGCAAATGTTATGAGTTAAATTTGGATATAACTAACGGTCTTTGCATTCTTAATAATTTGCGAACAAGAAAAAGATTTTGGGTGCGTTTAGTTGGGGGGAAACACCTTTGTTTTCCACAAAATGTTTTGTGGAAAACAAGAAAAATATAGATCGCGTTCAAATCAACATTTTTCAACAAAATGTTTTGCAAAACACAAACTCCCATATTTCCTAACTTAACAAGGAAAATTACAAAATACATTTTAGTTATTTTCCTTGTTTTCCTTTGTAACGCACAACCCTCCTTCCCCTTCTTCAAAATAGAAAATATAAACATCAATTAAACGTGTTTTCTATATATTCAAGTGTTTTGTGGAGATAAATTTCCCTTCTAAAGTTTTAAAAACTAGAAATAGAAAAAAAGATAACTTTTTTTTCAACTAAACGCACCATTTACATTTTAAATAAATTCTTATTAGTATACACCTTCTTTGTGTCACTTTTTATTTTACTTGAGACCATTCCTTAATCTATTGAGTAAATCTTTACATTCTTTAGTGTCTGTCACATCCAACCAAGAATGCTCTTAGTTTAACATTCAGTTTGAAGACTTGACGAAACTGAATGTTTCTTCTACCCTTTCTCTTTAGCCTTACCCTCAAAACTTCTTATCACTAAAAGGTGATATGTCATTTACTTTCTACTAGCAGTGTATCTCGCGCGATGCGATCAATGACAGATATAGGATTTTAGACCGCGTGTGGATTTTTCCCTTTTTCAAAATAGAAAATATAACATCAACTAAACGTGTTTTCTATATTTTCAAGTGTTTTGTGAAGATAAATTTTCCTTCTAAAGTTTTAAAAACTAGAAATAGAAAACAAGATAATTTTTTCTCCAACTAAATGCACCATTTACATTTTAAATAAATTCTTATTAGTATATACGCCTTTTTGTATCACTTTTTATTTTACTTGAGGCCATTCCTTAATCTACTAAGTAAATCTTTACATTCTTTAGTGTCTGTGACATCCAACCAAGAATGCCCTTAGTCTAACATTCAGTTTGAAGACTTGATGAAACTGAATGTTTCTTCTACCCTTTCTCTTTAGCCTTAGGGTATGTTTGGTATGATAAATTTTGAAATTTAGGGCTGAAATTTGAAATTTGAAATTTGGGGCTAAGGCTTTTATTATAAACCGAAGTTGAAATTTGTATTTTTGCAGACTTGTTTGGCAAATGGGTTGGGCCTGAGCCTTATTATTGCAAAATTACTAAAAAAGATATAATTAAATGAGTTTTATGGTATATGTTAAATATTTTTGTGGGTAAATATGTAATTTATAGTTCATAAGCTCCGAGTTAAAGTTTTTAGCCCTTTTATGGGGCTAAAGTTTTAAGCCCTTTTTAGGGGCTTATGATTTTATAAGCCAGCATAACAAACGAGACTTATTTTATAAGCCGGCTTATTTTAGAAGCCCAAGCCCCATAAGCCTCTCCCCAAACACACCCTAAACCCTCAAAACTTCTTATCATTAAAAGGTGATATGTCATTTACTTTCTACTAGCTGTGTATCTCGCGCGATGCGATCAACGATGGATACATGATTTTAGAACGAGTGTGGATTTTTCGGCTCGCATCGCTTCACGAATATTGTAAACTTTAAGTTTTTATTGTCAAGGTAAAACTAGTTTTTTATTTTATTTTATTTTTTATTTTTTTTTTTCAATCTATGTAATTTAAACATAGTACCAGTGTTGCAAAAAAAGGTCTACAAGGGCGATTAATCACCGATTAAGTGCTACTTGGCCATTGACCTTTCCGATTTGTGTAAATCGTTCAAACAAATCGGTCAACCATGGTCAACGGCGGTTAACAATGGTCAAACTTGCCGAAAACATGGAAATCTTACCGGAAATACCCTAAACTTGCCGTAAATTAGTTATAATCACTAATAATCATCGTTTATATCTATTACAAGATGTTTTTCAAGGAAAATCTTGCCGAAAATACCAACACTTGCCGTAAATACCTAAAACTTGCCAAAATGCCTATACAATTAATCAACGATTCGCTATTTTGCAACCCCGAACAAATGTAATCACTTATAGTCTTTGTTTATATCTATTACAAGATGTTTTTAAGGAAAATCTTTTCGTGTAATACCCAAATACAAAACATGCCAAAATATCAAAACATGCCAAAATGCCAATCCGATTAATCATTGATTAATCCCGCCTAGGCCGATTACAAGCAACGAAATTCGACCGCGCTCACTTCTGGATTCGCGATTTTGCAACCTTGCATAGTACAAAAATAATATAAATCTTTTCAAGATTTTTGAAATGTAGAATAACATATACACATTTAAACTTAGTAAATTTACTATGAATAGGACTCTGTGTATTCGCATATAAAGTGTGGAAAACTTGAAGGATACAATAATAATAATAATAATTTATAATAGAGGAAAGTGAATATGAGGTTGTTGGGCATCTAAGCTTACATGAAAAACTCACCAAAACTATATCGTATTGTTTCAAAATTATGTAGTTTTGATTATTAGCTAGACCTCAAACAAAATTGCCTAAATCCATTCAGCCATACAAATGCAAGTCTGTTTGTTTAAAAATGATATATGTAGAAATGTAATTCGTATCAATTGATCAAGAAAATAAAACCTGGTCCACCATTAGAGTTTTGAACACAATTTGTATTCTTCTTTAAGTATTACTGTATTTGTTAATCATAAAGATGGGCAATAATAATTATCATACGTTCAAACAGAAGATGATTTGGCAATGTCTAGATGTAAACAATTGATAGGGTCTATGATCGTTGTTTTGGTGGTCTAGATGAAGATAACTAGTATAATGAGAATATTCGTTTTGAATTTCAAGTATGACTTGCTCAAAATAATGTTGTTTGGTGGGTTTTTCAAGTAAGACTTGCTCAAAATAATGTTGTTTGCTCAAAATAATAATAATAACGTAAAAATGTCATTAATACTCTCATTAAAACATGTAAAAAGATCAAAATATCCTTTTTTAATAGTAAAAATTAACAGAGTGAAGGGACCAAACCCGGGTCAAAACCATTAAAAAAATCCAAAAAAGTAATAAAAAATCTAAGGACATGACAAACCACGTAGACAATTTAAGTAATTAACTCCCACACTAATTTTTCCAGTTTTAATATGTTTTCGGTAAAAAACAACTGCTAAATGAAGTCTTTCCACATTTTCGTCTTTTGCTCTCATGAGTTGACTGTCAAACATGAGTAAGGATCAAATGAGAAATAAATGTAGAATGAGAAGAATGAGAAATAACCACAGCCGCACATTTCAGATGCATTTACAAAATAAGATGCATCTCCGATGAAATTCTGGTTCTTCATTTAAAATGTGTGGCTACAAACATTTCTCATTCTTCTTATTTTATTTTCTCTTCTTAGTGGATCAATTCCCGTCAAACATCACCATCTGTGGCGAGGCTTGGTAGACAATAGGCGATTGTGCGGAAAGGATTTTATTCTATTTCTAAAGTCAAAGCTCCCCATATAAATTATCACTAAAGTTAAAGGTCAATGAAGGCAAAGATACCAAAATCAAACACAAGATAAACATGAAACAAGTCGAAAGCAGACGGATGTTATTGTGGTTGGCCATCCTAGTAGTGGTGGTGGTTGTCATAACCATGGTAGAGCCAATGACATCACAAAGCGAGATAGAAATAGAACTACGATGAGCTATGTATGCGGTCAATACAAGCGTATGGACGAAAAATATTTCTTGAGCAACCTTAACACCACCCTAACTAGCCTTCGTCGGCGATTAACCTGGCAACGGCTATGCGCGGCACACACCGTTCAACGGTGAGTCTGTGTGGAGCCTTGCTTCGTGTAGGGGGTATCTTTCCGTTCAGTTACTGGATTGTTTTGACTATGCGATTGAGCGGGTGAAGCGATGTGGGCTGCCGTTGGCGCACATGCTATTCTGACGATGCGATGTCGGTGCATGTGCATATGTTCTTCTTAAATCTTCTAGCTTCTATTCCCTGGATTTATTTTGGTTGCAACTTTTAAAGGGAACTTGGTATTATGTTTTCAAATTTACTCATCTGTTACCTTTTATTGATATAGAACTCATTCCTTTTGGTAAAGACAGAGTCATTATAGATGGTTTAAACTCTTATGCTATATTTAGTATATATAATAGGATTAATGTATTTAAAATGTATCTAACTTTCACAAATTTCAGGTATGTGTAACAAACTTTTTTTTTTTTGCAAATTCATGTACTAAACTTTCAAATTTCGTCACTTTGATGTATCTTCTGACCATTCTACCCTTCAATTTTTTAAGACTCTTTTTATCGGGGAGGGGTAAAATGGTCCAAAAATACATCAAAGTGACAAATTTGAAAGTTTAGTACATGAATTTGAAAAAAAAAAAAAAAAAAAAAAAAAAAGGTTAGTACACAAACATGGAATTTATGACAAGTAAGATACATTTTAAATACATTAACCCTATATAATAACAAGTGGAATTGTTTGTTATATTTTAGAAACGGTGTGGTAGTGTTATTTATCATATATTGAATTTTTCTAAAAGGTTACGAAATTGGATACTTATAATGTGAAGTCCAATTACGTATTGTTTCAACTAATTACATAATTGGGTTGGTGTAATTAAAAGATTCAACTTCTCGGTGGCGGTCTTTGAGATACCTTTGTTTCTTTTCAACTATAATACTACTATACTATCTTTGATGTCGGGTTTAAGCGGTGATGTGATGCTAGTGCAGTTATTTTCATGTAGATGCGAGAACAATAACTTCTTCACCGAGCCTCTTGAGCGACATGTGGTATGTGATAACATAACGTCACCTCAACCCAAAGAATTCCGAAAAGCAGCAAAAAAGTTATTACGGGACCTGACAACTGCTGCACCAAGAGCATCAAATTTCTATGCAACTTCAACAAGGCAAGAAGGTGATGGTAATGCAACTGCATATGCCATCGCCCAGTGTAACCTAAACGTGACGCAGAGTGTTTGTTTAGAGTGTTTAAAGTCGAGATCCATTGATCTAGATAATTGCTTTCCTGCTATTACTGGGCGGGCAATGGACATCACATGTTTCATTAGGTATTCTAGTACTCCATTTTCGGACAAAACCGGACAAGTGATATTTCATCTACGCTTTGGGATGGTAAGACACGGCCTTTAGTCTTCTACCAATGATCCATTTGATTGATGGTGCGTAATCGTTATGTAGCGGCAGATTTAGTTGTTTGTTGCATGGTTGTCGGGATCCGATCCGATCTTAGGATCTTACGATTTTACGATACTGTAAAGCAAAAACGATCCGGATCCTACATAGGATCTTTGCAAGCTTAAGATCTTATATAATCCCGATCTTGACCATACGATCTTACGATCTAATCTGATCCGATCTTACTCTTCTCGGATTACAAACTAAAAAACTACAAATTTATGGGTTGTTTGTTTGTAGAATTCAAAAAACAACATGTTAATCTTTTTAAACATTTTATAATCATAATTTAGGACAATATTTATATGAAACATTCATAGTATTTTGTGGTTATAATGTATTAGAATTTGTAGATTTGTATAAAATTACATAAACTATTAAGAAATAACATTAGAGTAGGATCTTAAGATCCCGATCCGATCTTACGATCACGATCTTGCAAAGACAAAATCGATCCTGGTAGGATCCCGATCTTGACAACCTTGGTTTGTTGGTTTCTCTCGTTGAATAATGTGCACATCTATGCCTCACGGATGATTTAAACAAGAAGAGATCAATAATTGGGGGAGTTGTTGGAGGTGTAAGCGTTCTGTTGATTTTACTTGCTATGTTCTTATGGCGTGCCAGATTAAAAAAGATTGGTAGAGACCAACAAGGTAAACATAGAGAACATTACATTTAATTAATTTCATCATATGGAAGACACCGATTGTCTCGTCGCTATGTCAAACCTTTTAGACGCAAAGAAGACACTAAGCAGGCGATTAACTCGATTATAAACAAGCTGCGGTTGGCAACCAATAATTTCGATGAAGAAAACATTATCGGAAAGGTGGTTTTGGTGAGGTATACAAGGTAATAAAATAGCTAGAGATGTTTTATGTTATCTGAGATTTCTAAAGCGCTTTCTAAAACTTATTCTTCCTCATGCCAACTAGTGTAATATACACATGCATGCTCGTATATTATTTTTAAAACACATCAATAGCCATAAAAATTCGGTCCTAAATATAGATGAACACTTCAAGAAAATCTAAAAAATCAGGTTTGCCTTGGTATATTTACTTTGCCCAGCTCATGCAGAAGAGTTGCGTTAAGAAAACAATATTGATAAAAATATTCTATATAGTGAATATTGTTGCAAGAGAAACTGACGCTTTTAGAAAGCAGCAACATACCACTTACTCGGGAAGTAGAGATGATGCAATTATTTGTCCATCTCTCGACCCATTGATACCCAAACTCCTGCTGGCCAGTAACTATTCTAAGCCACAATAAAATTGTCCTATCACCCTCCCGTCACTTCCGGTACCATGCATATTCATATAAACACCCACTTACACCTCGCCACCCATCTTCAATTGTTAGAATGTAACTTTGGAATTACAGGTTTGTATTTATGGGTCTTGTCAACTTTGGTAACACTAAAAGATTCGGAGGTTTTAGGTTTTGGATAAGGTTTTGATATTCTCCAACAATGAGGGCTTTGGTATTGGTGGTCTTCATGCGTCTAACCTCGTTTTGGCAGGGAACCACAACTCCTGTGAAAATCTATAATTACATCCATTCATGCCATCCAAGGTGGATTTAACCTCTCCATCAGTCAACTCTCTTGACTGCACATAAGTCAACTCTCTTGGCTAGTGGCGCAACTTGTTGCTCATTTGCCTTCCACCTCTGTTGTGTTTACAATTTTCAAATTCGCGCCAACATTGATTTCCACAGCTACAAAGGCACCTATATTAATAAGGAAGCATAGAGTCTAATTTAAATAGTTATCCAAACCATAGTCACATGGAACGGGGATCGATTCGGTACGGGATTGTGGATCGGGATCGTGGTTCGCTAGGCACCTAAAATTTGGTTCGATTGGAGGTAGGTTCATTTGGGATCACTTCGGTACGATGTACCAAGTAATGCGGTACAATGTACCCATGTAGCCAATAATTAATATATTAATTTGAAATCCAAACATTCATCATATAATACTTATCATATTCTCATAATTCATCCAAAGAAGCATATTATAAAAGTTTTATTAATAACATAACTTAAAAAAGCATAATCAAGATTCAAAAGAAAATAAAAATATGAAATACTAGATTTTAAACTTAGTCGAGCATGTGGATCAACAACATAACATAAAAAAGCATATTAACTTAAAAAATATGAAAAACTAGTTTTATCAGCAACATAACTTAAAAAAGCACCATCAAATATAACTAGAACGTGAATCGGTTTTAATTGGAGCGAATCGGAAATAAGCTGGAGCGAATTGCTATGTCCCGGTTCGAGATATCAATTAATTTACGGAGCGCTGTTGTCACCGATCAATTCGTGATCGGTCAATCCGGATCGATTTTGTACCATGTTTTGGATCGAATGAACTGGATCACAATTCGTGGATCTTGTAGCGAATTATGTGACTATGAATTCCAAACATCTAAAGTAATCGACAAACCAAACAGACTCTAAATTAACAAAACAAACAAAACAGCCCCTAAAGCGGTTTTTAGTAGTTCCAACAACAAGCACTTATAGCAATAAGCGATCCGGGCAATAATCACATAGGACACATTGTATGAGTCTAATTTAAATTGTTTCGAAAGGATTAATTAGTTTCGTTTGAATTAAGTATGAAGCGTATATTTTAATATCATCTTCAAAACTTTAAACTTATTATCAATATTTCTCCATTGAAGAGAATCTCCACGTGTCTCATTTACCATCTCTTTTACGCTCGTCGGCAAACTAACGTATCAATTTTGCATCGTTGACATTTTCAAATAATTGTTTACATCTTGGTATGATGGGAAAATACCAAATAATTATTCTTGGTCACATATGTTTTAACTGGTGTATTTCTACGTTTGTACCACGATTCACAGCATATCCTACGTACATGCATCTAGCTAGGTCATTGTCTTCATTTATAAAATTTATTAAACATCTTTTGAGTTCCATTCCCATCGAATTTTTGCTTGGTACGTTGGGGAATAAATTTTCTTAAAATGTCGACATTGAAGTAAACGACTCATGTATAATCGTTTTTGTTATTTTTGTTATCATTTAATAGGCAGTTCTTGATGATAACAAAGTTGTGGCAGTGAAGAAACTTAAAGTTGGGTATATAGGAGCAAAATCAGGATTCGAGAATGAAATCTTACTTATAAGTCTCATTCGTCATCGCAATCTTCTCCGGCTACTAGGGTCAAGTGAAGTATCTGATGCACTACTACTTATACTTGAATACATGCCGAATGGAAGCCTCGATAAGTTCTTATGGGGTAAGCTGTCATCATTTCGCGTTAATAAGCTGTTAATGAATATCATCAGAAGCTAGGAAGAGAATAGTAACACAAACTCGATATTTATAGAAATGAAGGGCAAACGGCAGTAGTAAAACCTAAGGTGCGTACACCAGGTGTCCTAATAGCACAATGGCCTACATACGACCACTAATCAGATCTACACACTATGTCAATTAGTTATTAGTTGATCTTAATTAACCCCTAGTGTTTATCCAAAGGAAAGCAAGCACCTAATTTTATCAACAATATTGGACCTCCATATCCTTTTACAATGAAAATAGTTTGGGTCTTCCACAAAACTCAGTGATTACCAGTCCCCATATATAGTTTGTGTTGGAAAAACATGGTCAATTATTAGGTTTGAATGACAATTGATGGTCATCAAATATACTAATGAGGTTTTAGAGCAAGATTAATGTATGGTCATATGTAATGACCAATTTAATTCTATGTTCATGAGCCATTAGTAAGATTTATTGTGATAATTATTTGACCGTTTCTTTCATTTCTTTTCCTATAAATGAGAGCTTTTCTCATATGTCTAATACGCCATGAAAACTATTTATATCCTCTCCTTTCGTGTATCTTGTTTCTTTGTGTAATCGTTAGTAATATAGGGAAGGCACATTTTGGTTCGCCTTGATAACTCGTTTGTGCTAACGGGTTATCCGTTGTTGTTGTATCCAGGGAGATAGACGTTCATGATTCTCAAGCACCGTGGAAGGACGAATCTCATCTTAAGGAAGCCGTGAGCATCACAAGCCTCAACATTTTATTTACTTGTGTTTTGTGTCTTAACAATTCAAAGATTTACGGTATCGTTCTCTACACTTTTATGTTTATGTTATGGTTTATTTGTCTCTAATAGCAACACGTAATATACTACATTCTTAAGACATATCCTTTTTTTGCTATTAGAGGCAATTCTTGATCGGATGAATAATTTGAAAACGATATTGATATTATTTGGTTAAAAAGAATAAAAACTGTTTGGTTTCTTGGTCAAATTATGTATTGACATTTAACCTCCATGTAAGTATTAAGTAATGTATAAATTACACAGTTACGGTTTTGAAACATGGAAAATAAATGTCTTTGTGATATTTGGACTCTATATGAGCAGATAAGTTTAGGAAAGAAGGCCATACTTATTGGGACCCATTTAGAACCAAACTAACTTGTTATGTTGCATTCTTGAACATATTTTGGTTGCAACTTATTTTGTATATAATAGGGATATCGAATATGTATATATACATTTTAAGATGGTTATTTATTTGGTTCGAAAAGAAATATTTGAGAATCATTTATGTAACAGTTTGATAGTGTCATGTTTCGTGGGCTTCGTGTTGCTATAAAAGTTTGATCTTGATGTGTTCATGTGACAAAACAAGATATATATTCAAAGCTTATTATATTGAAAACTATTTTGATTTGGTTTTATTGAAGAAAACTTAAACCGTATTTGTTTTCTTAGTTGAGTTATGAAATGAATATTATATTGTATTGTTAATGGATGATAGCTATCAATAAATGGTATATGGTTAATTAGGTATTTGAATGTTTGGTTTTGCTATCTTGATGGCTTATAATTGACTGATGAATAATAATATCATAAAACTATCTATGCATACAAAAGAGCATGAGCCCCAATTCTGTTAGTTAATGTTTTAATGAATTATGTGACCTTGATCTGTGTCAAAGAGACTAGAATGGAGATTTCTTTTGCTTGAAATGGATCTTATTCATATGAAACATTCGGGGATCAACTTTTTGAACCATTCAACATGACATTGATTCCACGTAAAAAAAAATAGTAGTAATTTTTTGAAATTTTATTTCATATATCACTTAAAACTATTTCGAGTTTCAATGTGCTTTTGAAGGTTTAATTTGGTATAATAGATAAATAAGAACAACCTAATGCTCAAAGTATGGTGTTTGTTCTGGTTTGAGTAACCATGATTGCTTTCAAGAAAAGCGTTCTTGTAAAATGCAAATTTGGTGTCATTGTGGCTCCAAGACACTTAATGTCGTAGTTGTGTAGTAATGAGTAAAATAGTTAATTACATACGAGTTAAAGAAATTGGTATGATGTTTTTTTGCTTGAAAGGTTTCATTATTGTTGTGACACATATATTTTTATACTAATATGCAATACAATTCGGTTGTATTTTATGGAAGCGAAAGGTTTTGAATCATTACATTATGATAGAACAATATAGTGTTCAAGCATGTTGACTAAAATCATGTCATGGTACTAGTTTGTGTAACTAGTATTGGTTTTCAATCATGACCGGATCGTAAAGATTAAACTCAATTGTGGAATGTGGACTTTGGTGTTAATTGGAATCCAAAGTCTTGGTTGTCTAACTACGCAATCGTGGGAAAATACATTGTTTGTTTAGTAAACTTTGGAGTTTTGTTTCCAAATTTACTTCAAGTGTGTAGCTAAGACATTAAAATGATTTTGAAAAATAAAATTAAAAAATAAAAATAAAATCAAATGGATGGGATTACACTTTTATTTTTGGTCCAAGAGTGGTCTTTGGACATACTACCTTAATCAAACGGGTCTTTGCTTTCGTTGAAAATGGTAAGTGTGATTAAACACTTGTGGTTCATGGTTTGAACAAAGTTTCTTATTATGGTTCATGGTTTGAACAAAGTTTCTTATTACTTTGTGTTGATCGCATATGTTGTTGAATCATAGGTTGATGTGTTTAAAGACAAAATGTCGATAATGAAGAATCAGACACTAGTTTACATGATTGATACACATTGTGGTGTATATAGTGTCATAAAAACAACGATGATATTTTATTTTTTTTTTGCAAATTGGTATTTTTTTAAGGTTGTTTGGTGCGGTGTTGTTTAACACTGTGCAACTAATTTTGTAACATGAGAATAAACAAGTCACTCGATTTTGTATCGAGTATTGGAAGTTTGGATGTTGCAAATGTTCTGTTGTGAATATTGTTGCGAATAATCAAACTATTTGTTATTCTAGAAAGATGAATAATCGTCAAGACTTGTTATAACTCATATTGCTAATAATCGAACGGTTTGTCATATGTAAGCAATGACTATGTGTTGAATATAACCGTGTAGGACATTGTGAAATGTCGAGAAAGAACACACATATAGATGACAATGAATTACGTTGGTTTATGTAACTAACTTGAACGGTGTGATTGTCATCCAATGTGAGCTATTGTCCATTCGCTAAGTTGGACACATTTTGATTGTGTAAAATGATTACACGTTGATTTTATGTGATTATAATCACATAATAAATTGTGATAATCATATAATGATAAGAGATTAAATGTGATTATATATAATCACAAGTGAATTGGAATGATATGTTATAAGTGTAGGACTTACACATATAACTTATGGGATCCTCCTAAAACATGTATGGTCATTTAAGGTGGTGATTTGTCTAAAAGAAGAATGTTAGTAGATGAAGCTATGAGTAATCAGAATAATGCATCTTCTGTCATACTCTTGATTCCTTGGTCTATAGCATGCTAGATTTGGAATCATAATTATGATCTGTAAAATAATTAACATAAGACATTCAAAAGTTTGCATACACTAGTATGAAACTTGTGAAGTGACGAATTACTAAGGATCTTGATGTCATATCCATGTGAAGAAAAAAAAATCTTATAAACAAGATTAATACATTGAAAAAGAGAACCTTTCTACAAAATTCTTGAGATAAATTCCATGTGGGGGATTCCGGCCTAGCTAGAGTTCAAAAGAACGTCAACAAACATGAAGTTCTTGCCTAGTTGGAATACTCAAGAATTACCTAGAGCATGATATATTTAGAGTTGCACGAAACTCAAATTTGTACAAACATATTATGTCGATACGACAACTACTCTCAGCATGGGTTATCCCTATTGACAATATGAAGTCATAGAATAACTGCGGATCCGCTTATGAAAAGCTAAATGAGAGTTAGTTAGCAAGTCGTGAAGAGGAATGACTAAAGCCCTTGAAAAGTTTATATGAAGGAAAACCTAACCCCGTGACTGGAGGTCCCAAGATCCGGGTTCAATAGGACAACCTACTTGTATAAACCGAGGTCACATGTGGGGAGTAATAAACTCCACATTTATTTAAGGAGTTAGTAAACTTCCTAGTCCATTCCTATAACAGTGACAATATGAGGTTACGCATATGGCTTTTAATGATTAATCGAGAATCACCTATGTGAGAGAGAAGTGGGGTCGCTTCTAAGGGAATTGTGTGGGCACAATTCTTAACAGCTCTCGCAGAATCAGGCTAATGTTCATGACCATAACGAACATAACTATGAGAACCAAAATGTGTCAAGGAGATATTTGTGTGAATATATATTGTCGTCTCCACAAACAGCGGACAGTTCAAAGACATCAAGTTCTCTTTGTCGCTAGGAGGCTAAGTATATTTCACGAGGAAGGTTCAAAGGGTAACACCTACCTATCCTATGCAAATATCAACTGCAAAACTCTATTACAACATCGAGTCATTGAAATTTGTTTCCTTTATCAATTTATTTCATGTGGGGGATTGTTGGAAAAACATGGTCAATTATTAGGTTTGAATGACAATTGATGGTCATCAAATATACTAATGAGGTTTTAGAGCAAGATTAATGTATGGTCATATGTAATGACCAATTTAATTCTATGTTCATGAGCCATTAGTAGGATTTATTGTGATAATTATTTGACCGTTTTCTTTCATTTCTTTTCCCTATAAATGAGAGCTTTTCTCATATGTCTAATACGCCATGAAAACTATTTATATCCTCTCCTTTCGTGTATCTTGTTTCTTTGTGTAATCGTTAGTAATATAGGGAAGGCACATTTTGGTTCGCCTTGATAACTCGTTTGTGCTAACGGGGTTATCCGTTGTTGTTGTATCCTGGGAGATAGACGTTCATGATTCTCAAGCACCGTGGAGAGGACGAATCTGTCTTAAGGAAACTGTGAGCATCACAGGCCTCAACATTTTATTTACTTGTGTTTTTGTGTCTTAACAATTCAAAGATTTACGGTATCGTTTCTCTACACTTTTATGTTTTATGTTATGGTTTATTTGTCTCTAATAGCAACACGTAATATATACTACAGTTTGGTTACTTTACTACTACTTATATTGAATTTATTATAGGTGCTAAAAGGGGTGCCCTAAACTAGAAACAACGATATGACATTATCTTAGGGATAGCTAGGGGTCTCGCTCATCTACACAAAGAATTTCATGTCAAAATCGTTCATAGAGATATAAAGTCAAGCAACATTCTCCTTGATGATAATTTTCAACCCAAGATAGCAGATTTCGGGTTAGCAAGATTTCAACCAAAGGACCAAAGTCATGTTATCACCAAGTGTGCTGGGACATTGTAAGTTTGCATTGATTTACATAATATTTGCCTTTCATTCTTATATAGCATTTACTTATATTCTGTATTATTACCAAATTTTTAAATATTAGGGGCTACACAGCACCAGAGTATCTACTTTATGGCTCTTTATCGGATAAAGTTGACACTTTCAGCTTTGGTATCGTGACTCTTGAAATCATTAGTGGCCGAAGGTGTGCTTACAGAAACTTTGATGGACCATCCACCGATTGCCTTCTAGAACATGTGAGATACCTTTTAATTTTCTCTTCTCTGGTTTATTAAAATAAAAACGAGAAATATTTACAAGACTAAACATGCAAATCGATCTGGGCCGAATAGCAACTAAGAAAAGCACTAATTGAATCTATTTATATGTAAATTATGTCACACACTCGCAGTAATTGAATCGGCCAGTGGTGGGTGTTTATATCGAATTTGTTTGAACTCTAAAGCTGTTTTGCTACACTTGGTGACAGGCATGGAAGTTATATGAAAATAAAAACCATATTATGTTAGTTGATGAAACATTGGATGCAAATGAATACGAAGACGAAAATGTGATGAAGATCATTGAGATAGCTTTGTTATGCACCCAATCACCAGTTTCTAAAAGACCGACCATGGCTGAAGTTTTTGTGATCCTATTAAATGATCAATCGTTGGGAGATAGACAGCTAAGCAGACCTAATTTCAATGATCATGATAGAAGGATTAATATGGGATCCTCACTAAATATTATGAGGAATGGTAATGTTTCCCAAAAGCATAAGGAATTAGAGATGATCAGTGAGCATGCGGAAATTATTGATATTATTGAATGAAAATGAAAGTCATTACATTATTGATATTATTGAATGAAAATGAAAGTCATTACATTTACATTGAAATGAAGAAGTATATATACACGAAAACTAGCTAATAACCGCTACTAACTAACTTTTGAATATATTTACATCATTGGTCCTTGTAGTTATTAACTCGACATTAGTAACCCTTATACTTCTATATCCTCCCCTCAAGTTGGAGCCTCAGTGAGACCCAACTTGTCAACAAGAAAGGAGTGTTGTTCTGCCTTTGTCATCAAATCTGCAAGTTGTAAATGAGTAAGGATAAATGTTGTTTGTAGAAAACCTTCTTGAACCTTGTCTCTAGTAAAGTGGCAGTAGTGTTTAGTTCTATCATGATAGCAGGGGTTAGCAGCAATTTGTTGTGCAGATTTATTATCACAAAACAGTGTAATTGGCAACTGAACTTGAATATGCAGATCCTTCAGCAGAAAACTTAGCCAAAGTAATTCACAAGTTGTAGCTGCCATGCTTCTATATTCTGCTTTAGTAGAAGATCTGCTAAGTATTGCTTGTTTCCTAGTTTTCTAAGAGACTAAAGCATGGCCTAGGAAAATGCAATATCCAGTGAGAGATATCCTTGTCATTAAGCATGTAGCCCAATCTGCATCTGAGAATCATGTTACCTTTAAATGAGGCTGCACAGGATAGAACAGACCTTTAGAGATTGTGCCCTTTAAGTACTTTAGCAAATGAATAGCAACCTGCATATGAGCATCTGTGGGTCTTGACACAAATTGACTCAAATGTTGCACAACATATGAGATGTCCGGTCTTGTCATGGTAAGATATATCGATCTACCAACTAACCTTCCGTGAGGACCAAAGATCGCTAAAAAGAGTACCTTTGTTTAGGGATAACACGAATTTAGTGGGAAATGATGATGGGTTAGGTTTAGCGGTTGTAAGACCGACATCATTAGCAAATCCAAAATATACTTCCTTTGGTTCAAGTGAGTGCCACATCAAGATTACTACAATTCAATACCAAGGAAATACTTTGCTAGTCCAAGATCTTTGATAGTAAAGTTTTGGTCTAATGTCCTTTGAGCTCGATGATGGTCCGAGTAGAATTACAAGTTAAGAGCATATCATGAACATAGACTAAAACATCCGTGAAATCCTCCCTTAAGTCTTAACAAACAAGGAGTAGTCATGTTTAGACCGAACAAATCTAAGCTCACCAAAACTTTGTTAATTCATGATTCCATTGTCTTGAGGCATGTTTTAACCCTAGAACTTAAGAGGCAAACTAGCATGCAATCTAATAGCTCTAGATGTATCAAGTAAGTGGCTATGTTTTCTCTCACTCTTCCATGTTGTTGTGGAGTATAAGGCATGGATCTTTGATGCAAAACACCTTACTCTTGGAAGAAAGTAGCACAAGTAGCATTAACTATTTCATCTTTACGGTCCCAACCTCGATCTAACAAACTTTGGTTGGCTTTAAAAGTGAGTTTTAACATAAGCAAAGAAAGAAATCAAGAAAGGGGAATCGCTCCTTTGAATGAACAAAATAAGTCCATGTAGCCCTTGTGTGATCATCCACAATGGTGAAAAGTTATGAGCACCATTCATAGCAGATTGCTTATAGGGCCCCACAAATCAACATGAATCAATTGAAAAGGATTGCTTCTTTGGTAACTTTCACTTTTAGGAAAAGGAAATCTATGATCTTTAGAAAGCATACAACATTCACAAGAGAAATATGAGAAATTCATTGATTTATACAATGGTATGTGGGATATTTTTTATATGATGAGTGACCAAGTCTAGCATGAAAGGTTGAAACATCTAGCACATTTTTAGACACAGTATTACGATAGGACTCTTTATTAAAAAACATGAATAGAATTCAAATGAGAAGTTTGAAAATCGATGTAAACATATTACGCTAGCACTAAGTTCGTGCAACCAAAGCTACGCCCAGTTCATGATGCAAAAAGTAGTCATACTAATAGGGGCCCATAGCGAGTGTTTATCCCATTACACTCTATTCCGACATGGTATCGTTCACCTTGACCTATGGTGGCCAACCGAATGGGAGAGTCACCCCAATAAATCTATTTATAACATTCGCTTCGGCATGAATTAACAGATTCATGAAGCGAGCCATAATAGTATTCAAGTAATAATTTAGGTCCATAAAAGTTTTGCATGTTTTCTCATTTCAAAGTTTAGTAAACAACTAATAGAAATAAAAGCTATAAACTCACCTCAACAAATAGCGATTCAAGGTGGAAATCTGACACCCACGACCTAAGTAAGTAGGGCAAAATTCAGTTCATTATTTTAGTTAAGACTCATAAGGTATACTTACTTTCAAAGGTTTTAAAATTGTTGAATTAATATTGCTTGTGTAATGGCGTTAGGTATTGAGTACATGAGCAAGAAGTCGGGATGCATCGAAAATGAACGAGTCTTCCGCAAAGGTGACGAAGAGATAATGACGGATATGATCCATACAATGAATTAGCTTTTAATAGTTTATTAACAAGAGCACACACACACACATATATATATATATATATATATATATATATATATATATATATATATATATATATATTATATATAACAGAGGCATTTGACATTAATGCCACCTCAATGCCACATAATCAACTTTCATGCCACATAAGCATTTGTTGTCCAACTAAGCAATTTTTAAATCCTAAGCACTAATTTTTAATTTAATTAGATTTTATTTAAATTTCGGATTTTTAATAATTTTTTTGTAAATTTCGGATTTTTAATAAATATTTTTGAAAATTATTTATAAAAAGGGGCCTTGGAATGAGCATTGGTTCATTAGGAATGCCGGTGGTATAGTGGATACAGGATTAGGTGTAGGTTGTGTTGTTGGTAAAGGGGTGTTTGGGATAACAAATTCTGCTTCCTCCAAAGGGTGACTGTCAAAAGTAGGGTATTCATGTGGTGTAGAGATAGGTGACGAGTTTATGGATTGCTTAAAAGGAAACATAACTTCTTCAAAAACCACATCCCTACTAAGAAAAACCTCTTTTGTCTCCCAATTAAGCAGTTTATACCCTCTTTGATTGGCAGGATACCCAAGTAGAATACACTTAATACCTCTGTTATCAAACTTATCCTTGTGTGGTTTAGTAACAGCAGCATAACATAAGCATCCAATCACCCTCAAATGATCATAACTAGGGAGTTCACCAAATAACTTTTCAAATGGAGACTTCCAATTAAGAACTTGAGCAGGCATTTTGTTGATGAGATAAGTAGCTGCTAAAAGGAATCACCCTAGAACTTAAGAGGCAAACTAGCATGCAACCTAATAGCTCTAGATGTATCAAGTAAGTGGCTATGTTTTCTCTCTACTCTTCCATGTTGTTGTGGAGTATAAGGCATGGATCTTTGATGCAAAACACCTTACTCTTGGAAGAAAGTAGCACAAGTAGCATTAACTATTTCAGTCCCATTGTCTGATCTAACAAACTTTGGTTGGCTTTAAAAGTGAGTTTTAACATAAGCAAAGAAAGAAATCAGTAAAGTTGGAATCTGCTCCTTTGAATGAACAAAATAAGTCCATGTAGCCCTTGTGTGATCATCCACAATGGTGAAAAAGTTATGAGCACCATTCATAGCAGCTTGCTTATAGGGGCCCCACAAATCAACATGAATCAATTGAAAAGGAACAGGAGCAGTACTTTCACTTTTAGGAAAAGGAAATCTATGATCTTTAGAAAGCATACAACATTCACAAGAGAAATCTGAGAAATTCATTGATTTATACAATGGTATGTGGGATATTTTTTATACAGATGAGTGACCAAGTCTAGCATGAAAGGTTGAAACATCTAGCACATTTTTAGACACAGTATTACGATAGGACTCTTTATTAAAAAAACAGGAATAGAATTCAAATGAGAAGTTTGAAAATCAGATACAGAAGCAGAAAATGAATTTGGATCAATAGTGGGTTTGCATGTAACACCCCCAAAACTGGTTTAGCGAAAGCATTCCGGTCATGGGGTGCTACTGAATTGGAGATCACAACACAAGTAATAAAGAACGGAATACACATTCCATTGAAATATATAAACATTTTTATCAAGTTTCATATTCGGAAAAAGTGTCCCATAAATTTAAGTTGACCCATATTTAATAGGTCACAGTTTTATTGTAAAATGCCTCAGAGAGTAGCCTATGACCCTTGCCTTGCCACGATCTTGCTTACTGAAGAATACCTGAGAAAAACATGCTAAAAGTCAGCAAAAAGCTGGTGAGTTCATAGGTTTAAATATTTAAACAGTATAGGACCAATTCAGATAACAAAATCATTTAACGCAATTGTAAACATATTACGTTAGCACTAAGTTCAGGCAACCAAAGCTACTAGCAGTTCTCGATGCAAAAAGTAGTCATACTAATAGGGGCCCATAGCGAGTGTTTATCCCATTACACTCTATTCCGACATGGTATACGTTCACCTTGACCTATGAGTGGCCAACCGAATGGGAGAGTCACCCCCAATAAATCTATTTATAACATTCGCGCTTCCCAGCACGAATTAACAGTTCATGAAAGCGAGCATTTTGGGATTTAAGGGCTTAGGCTAATCCGCATAATAGTATTCAAGTAATAATTTAGGTCCATAAAAGTTTTGCATGTTTTCTCAGCCCAAAGTTTAGTAAACAACTAATAGAAATAAAAGCGATGCTATAAACTCACCTCAGCAAATAGCAGTTCGAAGGTGGAAATCAAAGAGTGTTGTGTAACCGCACCGACACACGACCTAAGTAAGTAGGGCAAAATTCAGTTCATTATTTTAGTTAAGACTCAGTAAGGTATACTTACTTTCAAAGGTTTTAAAATTGTTGAATTAATATTGCTTGTGTAATGGCGTTAGGACTGAAATAGTCTTCAAATTTATTCGCATGTATTGACTCATGGGAGTACATGAGCAAGAAGTCGGGATGCATCGAAAATGAACGAGTCTTCCGCAAAAGGTGACGAAGAGATAATGACGGATATGATCCATACAATGAATTAGCTTTTTATTAGTTTATTAACAAGAGCACATATATTATATATAACAGGAGGCATTTGGCATTAATGCCACCTCAATGCCACATAATCAACTTTCATGCCACATAAGCATTTGTTGTCCAACTAAGCAATTTTTAAATCCTAAGCACTAATTTTTTAATTTAATTAGATTTTATATAAATTTCGGATTTTTAATAATTTTTTTTGTAAATTTCGGATTTTTAATAAATATTTTTGAAAATTATTTATAAAAAAGGGGCCTTGCAAGAATTGAACCTTGGTCATTTGGATAAATAACTTGTGTGTTTACCACTTAGCCAACAAGTTATTTTGATAATTATGTTGCATATTATAATCTATAAATGCCTATAATTATATTGGAATCCTATACTAAATACAATTTATCTACAAAAATTATATTAAGTAAATATCTTTTTAAAAACTTATTAACCTAAAAGAATATACGTAAAAAAAATCTGCACTTCATTCATAATATACTTTTCTCAAAACCCTAATATCATTTTTTTTCCTCACAATCTCTTCTAATGTTCGTTTAATGATTTTTGTGTTGTCTTCATCACGGTGTTTGCAACCATGAATTGGCACCGCAAGATTCAAGTTTTCTTGCACGTAATGTGAGTTTGGATTTACTTATTTTCTATTTGTACATGTAAGATATGTGTCTGTAACGACGTCATTGCAGGAATTCTTGGATAGGTTTATGCCAATGCGAAAAGGAGGAGTCAGTTATGCATCGACGATAACACTCATATTCTTCTAATTTGGTATGCGTTGAAAGTAAACATCTTAAATCGTGTTATTTTTAGTTTATGTTGGAAAGATCCCAACAGAATATGTGAGATCACATTATTCTAAAGATTTGTTATTCTCTTGCATAAACTGTATTTGAGCTTGGCCTAACCTTTTTAAAAGGTGCGTTTAGAATAATACTTTCAGATAGGGGTGGGAACACAATCGACGTACATTGGTTTACACGAAAAGCTGTACTTCATCATGTAAGTCCTCCAAATTATAAAATATCAGCTAGATATATTTTTCTTAAAAAGTGAATGTGTTTATGTATTTGTTTTTTTTTGCAGGTTTGGGATGATAGCATAATCGACTCTGCAGAAGATAGGTTCTATGGTTCTAACGTTGAGAATTATATTGATGCAATTCAAAGAAACATAACGGTACAAGATAATTTTCTTTTCCAATTGGTTTATTTACATTTGAGTCAATAGCATTATTCATAAATATCTAATTTTTTATGTCAAAACTCAAAAGCATCATCTATGGAAGTCCACTTCTGAGGATCTTTTGGTTATATAACGACCCAAACAAGATATAAAGCAATCTATTAGTGACATAGATGTACAAAATCGATACAGTGACTAAAACAATACTTATAAAAAACTAGGTTATATGAAAGATGTTTAGCTATTAGTTATAAGTTTTTTTTGGCAGAACGAATGGGCGAATCAGGTTGAAAAATGGGAAAACTGCAGCGGAAATTAGACGACTTGCCCAAACATGTACAAGAAATCATTCCTTAGACTATTCATAAATTATAACATGAGCATATAAATTTGTATCTTAAATATGAAAATTTTGAACATATATGCAAGTGAAGGAATAAAAGCTGCGTGTAATTGGGCATACAAAGGAGTTGCAAATTATTCAGTTCTTAAAGGTGAGACATTTCACACAACTTGGTTCACTTTTGATGAAATTCAATATATAGCATGTTTCCATGGAAGTCGGATTAGTTATGTCTCACGTCAAAGAAGATAATGGCTATGAGTTATGTCAAGGTGTTATGTCAAGCTCAGCCTTACCTTTCTTTAGTTGTATTTGTATTCTAACCAAGATTGTGAGATCATTGGTGTTTTTTGTTAATAGCTACTGACAAAACAGCATTACTCAATCTGACATTAGAAGCAAAACAACATTACTCAATCTGACATTACAAAGCTTTGAAGTTAAATCCCAAACCTATATAGGAAACCGGTTATACTCGCGGTGGTGGTGGTAGTAGCAGCTCACTTTCAGTCGTTTCTACTTCATCTGCAGGTGAAATCCAGGAGCCTTTGAGAGACACTATTGCTTCAGCTGATCAAGAACAAATATCCTCGAGTTGTTATGTCAGTGATATTTCTTTCATGGAAAAGACGGGATAAGTCCTATTTCTGATAGAGATTCTAAAAAAGACAAAGCTGAAGTTGTACCTCAGTTCAACCATTTAGCTGAAAGGGTGATCAGTTTATCAATGTTTGTGCTAGGAGGACCGTTCAGTTTTGCGGCTTTCTCAAGGAAACCAAGGACGCCAATTCATAAATTTGGTCATCCTAAAAGAAGTCATCACAAAAGGTTCTTTCATGTTTTGTTATAACTAAAAGTTAGATTTTCATTTTATACTGAACCATGAATACGTAGCAGAATCAAGATTGTGTTAATGTAGGGATTCTTTACTTTAAATGTGATCAAAACTGATGTGTTTGGTTGATTATAGCATGCTATGATGAGCTACGGGTTAACAACGCCTTAAAGATATTTGCATTCATTCAGGCCGTTGTTTTCTCTTCCAGGTTTTCTGCAATGACTCCGATGGGTTATTGGCATCAGTGGGTGTTTATGTACTATCAACATAGAGGACAAGGTATCATCTTATCATACTTTTTATCATTAAGATGTTTTATGTTATGCTAACACTTTATCGATGAAAATTTAGTATCATGATCGTTAATCATTTGTTCTTACTATTGTCTTTGAGATTGCGGGTTTACAAAATAATCCAAAGGAAATGGTCTTTAATCGCACCTTAAAGAAACCTCCTTCACATTCTCCTCCTCTTGATCATACTCACGCAAGCAATTCTCGATAATTGTGTTCCGTAGCATTCATAAATTGCAGAGGAAGTCCAGGTGCGTGTGATCCCTTCGTTTTAAATCTTTTGTTCATAGCATATATCCCTTAATGAATATCTTATGTAATTTAGTGGAATACCAAGATCATGTTTGACTTGGAAAAATTATGTCCGTATGGCTAACATATATGTGGGTTTAGGTATTTAAGTCCCATGTTGAGCATTTTCAATTCTTGCTTTTCATTAGATGATTGAATAGTTTTCGCACCACACTTTTGTTCGCGTGATCAAGACCGGAATTTTGTGGCTTAAACAAAGCAAACCAAATTAAGCATCGAAACGAAAAAGAACTTTTGGATATGATGTGTGCAAGTTGTGGATGTAGTATTATTAGAACAATCTTATGATTTCATTCAACTTAAGGATGCAAGAGCAGTTCATTGATACCTAGGAGATTTATACATGATTCCTATTTTTTAAAAAGTTCTGTATACTTATGAACAATACCTAATTGTGTGACTTGTATCACCAGAAACACCAAGGTGGCAAGGTGTATCTGTGGGCTTTTTCGCTTTCAGTCATATATGCTTTTTAACTTTCTTGAGTCCACTTGTCATTGAAGTTCATCATGGACCCATTGTAGAGACTCATGTTATAGAAGTCTCCCAATTTTCTAATTTGTTAACTACATTTTTTTTGCCAGGTTTCACTATTAAAAAGCCTCCCTTTGCGCTTTTATGCTACTAATCTGGCTTTTGAAGCTTTGCCGTTCAATACATGCTTGGAATGGACTTATGTAAGTTCCAACCATTCCTTTATTTACAAAAAAGGCAAAATTCGTCCTATTCTTGGGTGAAACTGAAGTGTTAGTTTTCTTTTGTTTCATTTCTAGATTACTCGATTACATTGCCTTTTACCATGGTGAGAAGAAGCAACAGTCGATTTCATAATTGATGGGGGATACAATGTTTCTTCACAGATCAACCAGGTTTTTCTTATAGAAAACTCTTTCTTTTTGTCATTGGTTTTATGCATTGACATTTTAGCTCAAACCAAGTATGGAGTATTTATCAAATCCAAATTTACATTTGCTGATTTTAGGTTTTCACTGAACTTACTTTTTACTGTAATTAAATCATTTCTATAGATTAATGCAATCATCCTTACATCCATAAAAAGCGCAAACAGATTCTAGGAGTAGAGAATATCAAGATTGACTTTTATGTATATGAAAGTTTCCCTCCCTTTGAGCTTAATTTTCGATAGGTTAGGAGTTAGATTTATGATTAGTTTTGTTGCAATCAATGAGTTAGATGTAAGATTAGTATATGTCTTTACTTATTTTGTATTTTGGAAGCAATTTTGTATCTTATTTATAAGCCCCAAAAGCCCACCTTGAGCCCCTTTGGTTCTGCTCTCAGCACAAACACCCTCGACAACTTATTTTTAAGCTTACAAGGACCCCTGCCCCACTTTTTATTTTTGGACTCAAGAGTGTAAAATTAATATTTCCGACTTCTTTTCTCATTTTGAGGCCTCTTAGCAGCTTATTTATAAGCTCAAAGTTGCCCATTTGTCCCGATGTGGGGTTTGTGACAACAACAAAGGCAGATTCTTTAAACGACTTTATTAAAATAAATGGTGTTTTTGATTTGGATGGAGACGGTGACTTCTTATTTTGCCTTATAAATGCGAGACGACTTTTTGGGTAGCGAACTGGACCAAAGACCAGCAAAGACAATGCAGAGGCTCTAGCTCCAACTCGCCATCCAGTGCATGCTACCGTTTCATCGAAATGAATCCTAGATATGTAATAGGTGTAACACCGCCAGATATTGCAAAAAAAAAGTTCCCGTTGGCGTCCAGAGTAGCAAGCTCAACAACTATATCTAAGCAGATGGTCAAGATACTAGCAATGTGCTCACCGTGCGATTCTATTAAATTTTGGCACTGACTCTCCTAGCGTGTCTTTTGAGGAATTTCTCTAAGAACTTACTTAAATTCATCAAATTTCAATATGCAAGTTCAGCCTGGGATGAGCTCAATCATATCACATAAGACAAGCTATTAGGTTCCTGGTATTACATCTATATGTTTTACATAGAGAACTGCTCCGCAATGGAAAGACTGATCATTTGATGAGTCCTTCAGCTTTAGCATCATGGAAGAGGCAAAAGACATATATGCCCCTGTCTTTACCCTCTCAGCCATTTTCTGCCTTGGGGGGTGGGATCCAAATCCCTAAACAGGTAAGTTCATTAAATTTGAATTTGAGTGTGATATAAGCTTATGGCTTTATACTCTTTGACTGATGGGTCATATTGAATCTGAAATTCAGTGTGGATGTTTAATGTTAATTATTCACACACATTAATACATATGTGTGTGAATCTGAGTGTATAGCAGCCATGCCTTAATATCGTTCCCCTCTCCTATAATCTCACAAAGATGAGTGAATTTAATCTTGATAGTTAAGTGATAGTATCTTGGTGAGTATAAAAATTCAAATCAAACAGTATTACAATTCATAAATCCGTAACATAAATGCTATCCAAATCCAGTTAAAACTATATATTAAAAGCATAAAACATGTAATGAATAAATAAAAAGTCGAACTAAAGCATGTTTAGATAATGACATTTTGTACATCCCATCCTTTTTAAATACAAACACAAAAAATTTCTATCTTGTGATGTTAATCACGAATACCAACAATTAAAAGCCTAATAAATTAATAACTAACATCTTATTCTCATAATAATGTACTACTACTAACATGATTTAAATGTGTTGGATCGTGCACATGATGGGGTGCTGCACCAGGATGTTGCCGTATGTGCTCTTGGTGGACTTGCCAATAATTTATCCGGCTAAAGGTGAGATGTTTCAAGGGTGGCAATTTAAAGTCATCCTCTTATGAATGGGTTGAATCGGGTTATGCTTTATCTCTAACGGGTCAAGTGGGCAAAAAGTTTAGCTATTCTGTAATAACATATAATGCTATAAGTTGAGTCTGGATAATAATATCGTAATACTAGAATTGACAATTTCAACCTATTTGCCGAAACGGGATAGAGTTGGGTTGGGTTATTTATGCAATGGTTCATATAGATAGAATGTTAACTTTTCACAAAAATGGAAACGGGTCAACGTTACTGAAAGTTATGTATGGACAACATAACATATTTAGCATGCCAATTGGTTAGGCTTAGACAACAAATAGTCAACCTACAAAGTAGCGGAGCTAGAATGAGTCACAGGCGACCCATGCACAAGTATATCTTCAAGTGGGAACTTCTTTGTTGTCATAGAGTAGATCAGATGTCTTATGGTTTTCTCGCTTTTAACTTTTTGCATGCATTAGCTGCGCACTCTTCAGTGGCTATTGGGATGAAAGGTGCCACTAAGACAATGTCATCAATGAATAAGGTGATATCCTCATAGTAGTATATTAGTATATTGATTTACTTGAATGAATTTTTACAACATAACAAACATAATATAATAAAGATGAATGAGTGCGGCTACAATAATACTTCTACTTATATATGTCTTTAAAAAATTAAGTCTAAAATAAAGATACTTGGTGCATTTTATGATAGCAAATGAGGGTTACAGAATTCCATAACATAGTTGCATTTGGTATTAGTCTTTATGGGTTTGTATAGGATTCTTTTCATCAAACGTAGTATACATAGGAGTGGTTATGCTATTTCAGTCAATACCATATAGAATCCAACTTTCTGATTATGTAAATCTCACACTTTAGTTGCATAATAGCTTATTCCAACTTAGGAAAAAAGGGCTATTGATTATTCTAAAAGATTCCGGGTGAGCTTATTTTAAACAGATTATAGCTTTTTTGGAAGGAACTAATATAGAAGCTTTAATCTATTTTATTTGGAATTTTTAAGAATATATAAGCGTACTTCATAAAGGGGTGTTTGGGTAGGCTTATTTAAGGTTGTCAATGGTGCTTTTTTAAGTACGCTTAATCTCATAACCTTCTTTATCTAGCATGAGTTGGTTCAATGTCTAAGTCTATGTTTTTCGTTTATTTAGTACCCCACCAACTGTTATAGTACAATTTGTTAATTAGTCAATGCTAAAGGTGAAAACTGGGGTTGCTCCCTCGAAAAAACTGGGATAAAGTTGAGCCAAAAGATCCCGATTCAAGATCTTAGCCGTCATTTTGATGGGGTTCATCAACCAAAATTTTGAAAGCTCTTAAAAAGATATACAAATCAAATGTTTTCATTGTCTTTTCGTCTCACGATCGAGAAACAAGATGCGAAAAGGCATTAATGGTAAGGAATTCACCCCACCTCCTAAAACGATGGCGTGTATGATTTAAGTATATATTGCTTTCATTCTTTTTTATTAGACTGCTAATAATCTACTTTTTTTTTTTCATTTTACACTATAAGAAAGTGAGCGTAAATGTGAATAATTGGTAATCCAGTGAAGAGCAAAAAAGGATTGAATATTCTTTGTTGTGATAAGGATAGTAATTACACAAAATCGAGAACAAACATTGTGTATACATTCCGCATTTGAGTTTAATTCATATAATATATATTCTCAGAAACAATTTTGTATCTTTTAATTGTTGAATAAAAGTTAACGTTTATTTCTTTTCGTTCTTAATGTATTCAATAATAATATCGGTATGTTTATATCTTTTTTTGTTAACTTACCTTTTTCAATGATAATAATACATGTAGCCCCCCTACATTCAAAGAATAATATAGCACCCACAATACATTCAAAGAATACTCAAAGTCATGCCCAACCATTGTTTTGTCAAAATGAAATTGTTTGTCAAATGAACCATGATCTAGGTATCAATAAAATAAATATGACCAAAACCATGCTACAACAACTTATTTAAACATCTTACTTGATTGTAAAATCATAATGGATACATGGCTTTAAAGAGAACAGTCTTTTTAGATCCCCAAGAATGCTCGTGATTGTGCTTCCCAATGCTCTTTCGTCAGCCAAACCCTTTCTGCTCTCTCATTTTGAAGCCTTTCCTCCCATTATTCACGACAACTGCACAAGTTCATATAATTTTTTAATGTACCGAAAGGTTGCAAAATGGGCAGGTCAGATGAGTTATGTAATAGGTCGAACAGGTTCAGTCCAATTAATAATTTTTAAGAACACATGTTTTGGGTGCATTTTGAAGTTTATATATAATTAGTATACTTACTATCAATACAAAACTATTAAATTATAATAACTATATAACATTTTGAAACTTTTGTTTTTATAAATAGATTGATAAAGCCAACTCGCAACAACAGTTGGTAATTTTAGAGACAAGTAAAAGTATGTTTGTCACATAAAAGTTTACCTTCGACTTAGTAAAATGTTAAACAACTATAATGTTATTTTTATAAACTATTTTACGTATTATGTTTATATACTTATTTCTTTGCTTTTTATCATGATATTTTAGATATTAGTGAAGTATACTCACCCATTTCAAAGTGATTCCATGCACGCTTTGAAAGGGTGTTCACTAAGATTAATGCTTATGCCTTTTGAGATAACTAATTAGTCTCTCTTACATGTTTTAATAGTTAAAATGTTTTGTTATAACTAAACTCAAGTTCACCCCATACAACGAATTGGGAACAATGGAAGATATTAAAACAAAATATTATTTCAAGTCTTTTCAAGTCGATGCGTGATCATTGTTTATTTGAAAATAAGTTTCTATAACAACTTATTCCTTCTTTTATTTGTTAAATGAATGTACAATATCAATGCATCTTATATGGTTAAATACCTCTATTTTATATTAGAGAATTATGATATGTCAAAAGTTAATCCATGTCTAAAAACCATTTATGGAGCCATTTATGGTCCGGATCAAATGATAATGGGTGTGAAAATTTTGAAATTTGCTCGTGAATTTATCGATTTAAGTCTTTACCTTAATTCATTTGTCGTTTGTTTGCATTACTTACACTTCTTTCATGGAAATTTCTATTAAAAGTTGTGATCTGATTTGTTGGGAATGTGTGATAATGCTCCAGTTAGTTGTCGCTACAGAACTCTACGGAACTGGACCACTTGATAGAAGATCTTTAACCACTTCTAAAGAAAATAAAAACAGAGGTAAACTAACTCTTAAATCCTAAAGCTTTCCAAGACTCAACAGGTACTTCATATGTCAAACATTATAACCCAGTTTACTTCAAATTATCTGCTTCATTTGTTATATTTACTAAGATTAGATGGCTTATAAAGTTATTCCTTTGTATTTGTTATTAGAACGTCAAATTGGTTTTATTATCGAAAATCAAAGATGTGCTACCAACACTAAGGAGGAAGGAGGTAGCAAAGAAGACCAAATAGGTGCAAACCTACATTACTAAGGATACGCGTGGAATACATTCTTATATTGGCATAGGCACTATGGGTGATTTTGGCGCGAGTTGAAATAAGTTAGGTTGGCCGAAACACACTTATTGCAGATTTGATCTATGCACCATTGAAATAAGTCAGGTTGCCCATTTTGACCTGTTTTGTCTCCTTTAATAACTGCAAAATAAAATAACATATGTTTACTATGAACAAATGCATTCACGTATAGAGGTATTGGATATTTATGTTTTCATGTCAGAAGTTTGTTGTGATTACTTTAGATTGTATACGGTTGTCTTTATCATTGACTAATTTTGTATACGAGGATCAACAAAAGTTCAGGAAGGTGCTCAATGCTCATTTGCATGTATGAATGATTACTTACGCCCAAACCTTAAGGTTCATTTTGGAGTTGGTTGCGATTGTTGTGGGGTAATCTTCTCTTTCTTACATATTTTGTATCTATTTCAAAATCTGTATACAACTGTTAAAAATGAATGTCTTATCTTAAAGAAAAAAATGCTCTTCTGGTTCTGCACCTATAAAATGGTTCTCCTCTCTTAGGAAAATGTTGAATTGGTAATAATTTCAAAGGTGGAAAAAGGGTGAGTCCGAAATTGGTCAAATGGGTCGGGTTTGGTTGACCAACCAATTTTTTTGCATTTAACTTTATTGCAATAATAACCAAAAATATATGAATAAAACAATTTAGGATGTTGTGTGCGTTGGTATTTAAAATAGACTTTGAAAGTTGCATATGAACAAATATCGTCATCTTTTTTGTGTATAAATCTCAACGCAGGGATCATGTCTCCACCTTTAACTCTTTCAGATGATAACATTGAATTGCAATTTGCAAACCAACCATATTGGTATGCTAAATTTTAATTTTTAGTAATTGAAAAACATTAACATAAGTAACTTATCTTATAAGAAAACCTCTTTTGTTTTTGTTTTAGGTAATTTTCTTTAGAAAAATTTGTTGTTGGATACCATAAAAAAACTGCAACTAAAAGCCAAAAGGAGGGAAGGATAGTTATTCTTTCATCGAGCTTCATAAAATGTCATACAATCAAGGAATTCGGTATGACAAGATCAATGACAAAAGGGAGGGTTAATAGATTTTTGTTTTTGTCATAGTTATTTTATATATTTTAGGTTACTGTGTCCTACGATAACTCAAAAATTAAACAAACTCCATATATTTACATGTTGCTATCACCTAGGTTTTTATTTCTTAATAACCATATCTCATCATTTACTATGACCTTCCCTTAATATTGAAGGTTCATCTACATCCACACTATAGATTCACAAGGTGCCTATTTGTGTAGATAGCAATGGTTGAAATGAGAGCGATTTGGTGAGAAAGATGATTGAAGTTAGAAGATCTAATATTGAAGACCTGTTTCGACACAAGATAAAGTTGTAGATATTTATTTAGAGTAAATTGCATGTAATATGAGTAAATTTATTTTGTACTTTTTAATTGTTCTATAAATCATAACGTTCATTTGAGTTTAAATCATATACTATGTTGTTTAAAAAAAACTTTGTATATTTAATTGTTCTATAAATCTTGATGTTCATTTATTTTCACCCTTCTTAGGCTACTAATAGCTTCAGTATACATATATATCTTACTATTCAAAAAGTAATACACTCAAAGAACAATCACAAGTCATGCCCGCCCATTGGACGGGCTTGATAACTAGTATATATATATATATATATATATATATATATATATATATATATATATATATATATATATATATATATATATATATAGTCCGGTTCTAGAGAAAAGTGAAATTAGAGAGAAAAGTGAGAAAAAGTTTGTGGTAGATTCGTAAATGATGAAAGTTGAGGGTCAAATATAAAAAATTGATACAATCACGCCTTATGCGTGTGCTATACCATTTTTTACCACACATAAACACACACTCACACCATCTCCCTCACACCAGCTCTCTCCCCGATCAAAATCCGTCAACATCACCACCAGCTCCACCGTCGCACCAGCTTCCGATCAATATCAAAATGAAGAAAAAAACATTTAGGAATCGTAAGTGCCCTAATTTTCCGTGTTTATTCTGATCAAAATCAGTATTTACAATTTTGTTTGATTTTTTCAATTTCAGCTACTCGTGTGAGTCCACAAACAATCGAGAAAGACATAATAAGCGCACAACATCAGTCAGAATGTAAGTGCCCTAATTTTTGGTAGTTACATTTTTATAGGGGTGAGCACAAAAACCAAAAAACCGAATCAAAACCGAAAAAACCAAAAAAGCCGAACCGAAAAAACCACCCCATTTGACAAACCAATGGTAGTGGTTTTGAATTTTATAAAAACCGAATGTTTGGGGCGGTTTTTGGTTTCATAACAAAAACCGAACCGAGAAAACCGGCCCGCCCCACCTTTATATATGTTTTTATATAATTTTATCTATATAAAAGATTTGCTATTTAATTTTAAAGATTTAAGTATACAACTTTATCTATTAAAAAAATTGTGTTGTTTATTATCTATACATTCAAATTCATTTTATTTATAGATATTATATTTTTGTTTTCGAACAATAGTGTTCTTTAAAAATTTCCCCTACAATTCTCGTAAGCGAACGAAAAGTGCAAAGCCGCAAAGACGTGCATTTTATATTTTAGATTGATGTTTGGTTCTTTTATACATTTTTTTCAAAGCTTTGGATTGCTAGATAATATACTATTATCGATATTTGTTTAAATATATTATTTGAAAACTTGGAATTGCAAACTTCATATAAGATTAAACTTGCTTGTTTTCAAGTTGGAAAAAACCGAATAAAAACCGAAACCAAACCGATTCAATGTCAAAAACCGAAAAACCGAAACCGAAAAAACAGAAACCGAACGGTTTGTAGTTTGCAAAAACCGAAATATACGGACCGGTTTTTGGTTTTACCATAAAACCGCCCCACCCCGCCCCATGCTCACCCTTACATTTTTATTGTATAATTGTTGCATCTGTGGTAGTAATTTTTGATATGATTAAGCTATAGTTTCAGTGCATCTGAGATATTAATTTTAGTTAGTAATATGTAACAATAATTATAAATATGATTAAGGTATAATTTTAGTGCATCTGTGTTAATAATTATTGCTTATTATACCTAGTGCACCTGAATATGTGAGTAGTACATCAAACTAGTTGATCACAACATCATAATGTATGATTAGTGCATCAATATGATGGTTAACAGTGTATATAAATTGTCGAATATTCTACATGCAAAAATGGGGCATCAAATTGATAGTTAAAGCATCTAAATATATGATTAATGCATCAAAATGGTATTATTAGTGCATCAAACTGATGGATAAAGCGTAAAAAAAATAAGTTAGCATTATTAGTGCATCAAAAAGGTTAGTTGAAATGTTTATAGCATCTAAATGTTTGATCAATCCAAATTTAAATTTATGGCATCTAAACTTAAGTCAATCGATCTAAATTTAAGTTCAATGCAAAATTATATGATTAATGCATCAAATGGTATGATTAGTGCATCAAACTGATGGTTGAAGCGTATAAAATAAGTTTATGACTAATATGTTTGCATTATTAGTGCTTCAAAAAATGGTTAGTTGAAATGATTGAAGCATCTAAATGTATAATTAGTGAATCTAAACTTAAGTTTAAGGCATCTAGATTTGATTGTTTCAATTCATTGAATATACTTCTTTATTTAAACACTATATAAATATCAGTATTATGACACCTATTTTCAATTTAAATTTCAGCAACCGAATCGGACAACAATATCAAAGAAGAAGAAGGCAATGGGGGGTGTAATTCTCAGAATGAAACAGATAAATCTCAAAATAGTAAGTCAGAGGAAGACATTCGAGAATTCATGGGGATTTTACAAATCATATTATTTCAATATCAGTTTTTTATTTGATATGTATACGTATAATATTTATGTGTGTACTGAATACTTCATGTATAAATATTTATTTATTACATACTACACATTATTCATTGCAGCATATGTTTCATGTGATTAACGCATCAAATATAAGAATGTTTATCAGACGTATATTTACATTGCTCAGTATACATATATTTCATTGCGACATAAATTAAATTGTTCATTACGACATATATACACTGTTAATTGAATCATATATTTTGTAACAATTCGCATTTTCAGGATTTCTATCCATTCTCAAATTTTTACTTTTCATTTTCGAGAATTTACTATTCACTTTTACTATTCACTTTCACTATTCATCCCGTAAAATTTTTATTTCACATTCTCGTAAGATAAATTATTTTAGTAATATCCTGAGAGTTCGACAATCGTTAGATCATTTTCGCAAAAGTTATTAAGAAAACATCGCTTTAAAGTTTCGCTTTGGTCGAACACCATTTAAACATCCCGCGCCTAACGAAAATCAACTCGATAATTTTCCTCACATCGATTAATTTTATATCACTCATAATAAATTAGAAGAATTTTAAGATCTCATTTTAAAATGTTACCAAATAAACCCCGAAATGACGAGACTAAAATTACGTTTTAAACAATTCTACTTAGACCCGGACTTAACCATTTCCAGACCGTATTTTCTAAGATGTTTAGAAACTTTTACATTTTGGAAAATTCAAACATATTTCCCTCCTCCTTTGACCATAAAGAAATTAACCTGTACGTTCTACATTTTGCTTAAATCGCAGAACTTTTAAACTTATCGTATAACCTGTTAAGTTATCCCACGATAACGAAAACCATATTTTGACATCTCATATCACTTTTAGACTAATTTTATTCTACTCTAAATAAATTCACGGTCATTTCCTAAAACTTCGCTCTTTTCTCGATAAACCGCGAACCACGCTGCTTTTGACCCGTGTTTCCGACTTTAGCAGCGTTTTGCACCTAATAAGACTTATCACCCATTTTATATTTTTATATGGAATATAATGATGAGTTTCATCATTCCTACAAATTTCGTATTTTTACGATACCCGATTTTACGTTTTATGGCTTAACAACTTACGGTTGGCATTTAACGGAACCAAATCATGCTCTAAACTCAAGATAATACCAAAACTATCCACCTAAGTCATCTTATCTTGTTATGGCCGACCTAGGGGGAGTCATCATTTTGGTGTCCTAACCATGCTTCATTTAGATCATTACATGTGTTCTAACTTAACCATGGTTAATATTTAACCCAATATATGGTTAACCAAACTTACCATCCTATAAATAGCAATTGAAATACATCCTAAACACCCTCATAAACTGAATTGGGTCGTTCATATCATCAAACCATCATATCTTCCATAATTTGATCTTTAAACTCCTAGTTTATGCAAAGAAGTTTCAAGTAGTAAGTTACTACATCAAATCTCTAGCAAGTTCAAGTGATCTTCTTGAGTTTAAATCCACTCAAGTCACTTAGTACTTCATCACCAACTCTTCAAGATCACAAGGGTGCCAAGGTGTAGAAAGCTAGCTCAATCTGAAGTCTTAAGTGATCAATCAAAGTCCTATCCTTACTTGCTACTCCTTTCTTAATTGAAAGCCAAAAGTTGTAAGCAACTAATCACCACCATCATCTCATCTTTATTATTCATAATCTTAACAATTTCATTATATATATATAGTTACTATGTTGATTCATGATGTACATATACTCAATCACATGTTTTAATTCACATATTTTCGTAAAAGTAACAAACTAGTAAACTAGTCATATTCTATACGTTTGAAACCATTAAAACCAGTTATATATGGACTTTCAAACTTACATAATATGGTAGACAAGATAAAAATGTAAATATAGCAACTTGAATCACCCGAAACGGACAAACGAGTCAAAATTTATAGTCAAAAGAAGTTAGCAAAACCAAAACGCCGAAACTGCCAAATTGAATCATATGGTCCGTCTGTGTTAAACCGGTACTTCTACTCCGAATCATCAAAAAGTTAAAACACGAAAGTTGTCCGGAACGACGTTTTCCTTCAGTATTCAAGATGCTCGGACCTTGAAAATGCTTAAATAGGCCATTATCTTTCAAAAACTGAAACTGCCCTATATGTAGTTTCACGACTATACTTTTGTCACAACTAAAAGCAAAACCAAGTTATTTTCATAGCTAGTTACATATTAACTTAACAAAACTTCATTTAATCTTTGAAAAAGTGTTTTCACAAGTAACGGAAAAATGAACATTTTACCTTTTCTAACGCTTTTTACCAAAACTTCATTCTTGAACATGTTAATAAGTTGTAGTCACTAGTAAGCAATGAGAACTTGTAAAAACTAGATATTTACTAAAAACATGATAAACTTTATGATATAACAATCTTCATTCAAAATCTATGTTTTATCTACTAAGTGCTACAAAACTAGGGAGCTTCATGTGAGGGGTTTCATTTGGGTAAACGACGACGAGTTCTTTGGATTTACGATTTAAAGTGTCCTAGCTCCCTAACGCTCACTACATGACCTCTGAATTGTGATGGCCCGAACGGTAGTACGATATATATAAACTAAACACGTTTTCACAACTAGACCATTTCTATAAATGACATACACAAAAACCATGTACTACATCATGATCAACATAGAGACGTATATAGGATGGTTTATGTTTTCCTAAACATTATTCAAAACCTAAGTCGCAACATTCTATTTTAGGTTGCTCGTAGAAGTTCTCACGGCATATCCATTATTCTCATTAAACATTTGATATCATTTACTCTAAGGTGAGTTCATAGCCCCACTTTCTATTACTTAATTGTTTTACAAACCCTTGGGGGAGATACATGCTTTATTTTAAATCGAACACATTGCTTTCAAATTATACTTGAATATATTAGTTGCACTAAGTACACTATTGCCAAAGTCCCTATTATCATGAACCATTAATCACTTGCGAGTGAATGCGAATAATGTGGATAGATCTATCGAATGACAAACCCGTTTGTGTTGACCGGTAGGCAAACAAACGCACTCTATTTGAAGATCCATAGGTTTAATGGCAAATTACATATTCGGGAATCGGTTACTATTATATGACAGCTGTTAACGTTTCGGTATCATGAGCTTAGTGCAATAATATATGTTTTGTTTTCAAACTATTGGTGTGAGTCTATAGCTCACACTACCAACATAATGTGTTTAACCATCAAACAAAATCTATGAATTTCACTCAACCTTTGTGTTGACAGTTTTAAGCATGTATTTCAGGTCCATATTGTACGAGGCTGGCACGGAGGAGCACGGATACTCAAGAAGGCTATAAATTTTATTATCATTCGAAAACCTATTTAATGTATTTTGTAAACAATGAAACCAACTCGGACCTCATTTTTAAACTCGATATTTATATAAATCGAATGATAAATCCTTTTAAAATGACTCCATTAGAGTTCGTTTTCTATTGTTATGATTTGTTGTGCCATGAAGTAACACCCGTTTGAATTCACTGCGTATCACGAAGTTGGGGTGTTACAGATTGGTATCGAGCCACGCTTATAGAGAAACGGGTCTAATTGAGACTTAAACTATAACTACTTTTACAAACAAAAACATTTTATAGCCTTCCGCTCTCCGTGCCTTCCATCCTCCGACGATTATGTGACTTTTAGGCATTTTAAGCTATACAAACGCATTAGTATATTGATATATACACTTGACATAATTTCAATCATAAACAAAGTACTCAACATATGTGCGTATGCCTATTCTAAGGCATTACGGCACAATCATATTTTCCCTATCTCACAATCATGCATTTTAGGATTACGAAACTTCCTCCAAGACATTGTAACTGACTACAATGGTCTTTCCTACTTCCCAGACATTGTGAGATACAATGGTCTCTCTATCATTTCTCAAGACATTGTGGGTTACACAATGGTCTCTCCATCTTTTCTCAAGACATTGTGAGTTACACAATGATCTCTCTATCATTTCTCAAGACATTGTGGGTTACACAATGGTCTCTCCATCTTTTCTCAAGACATTGTGAGTTACACAATGATCTCTCCATCATTTCTCAAGACATTGTGAGTTACACAATGGTCTCTCTATCAATTTCTCAAGACATTGTGAGTTACACAATGGTTTAATTTACTTCACAGACATCGTAAGTTATACAAAGTCTCTAAAAATTATCTTATAAACATTATACGGTATTGTTTTTGTAAGTTATAGGATTTCACAAACACACTAAACCATAATCACATGGGGCGTTCAAGTATGTTTAGAGAGAGAAAGTTCTAGAGAGAAAGAGAAGAGAGTTGGGAACTATGTGAAACAAAGAAAAATGGTATTGAGCTCCAACCCTACCTGGGAGGTAGAGGGTATTTATAGTGTCTTACAAATAAACGCCACCTACGGCCGGATCAAGCATACAATGGTAAAGACCCGTCATCCTCCACGGTGTTACATAACAAACTACTTGCTAACATAACTTGACTATGACTACGAGCTTTAACGAATACATATACTTGAGGTGACCGACTCTTTAACGGTGAATTTTCTAATTCCTAACAATCTCCCTAAGGAGGTCACCTCAATTAACAATGAATACAAACAGATATTACATTAGATTGTTCTAGGATTCTTGATCAAGTTCTTTGCTCAAGAGCTCGTAGTCTTTGATTCTTCATGTTCCGCATGTTTAGATACTTTCAAGTGGAGGTCTTTAACCGATCCACGTGATGATGAGTTATGAGCCAAAGATTGAGATTATCAAGAAACAAAAATCTCGATTCTACCTTTGTGGTGTTGGTATTATGTGATGTTGTGGCATTTGGACCGACATGCTCACATTCTTGATCATGATTTATTCTCATAAGAGTAGCGGAAGCTTTCGTTGATTCATGATATTGGCGCAGTAGCGAAGCATGGAGTGAAAATATCGAGTCATTGATGCACTTATCATGATATCTTTAGAGATGAATGTGTAGCGTGAGCATGCCGCTATGGATTGACCGCATCATTCGATCACCGCAAACGTCGGGTGTACCGCATACAACAGATTAGCAATAAAGTGCACGAAAGTGTCTTTGAACACTTTCGTTGAATTGAGGTACACGGCCCATGATCGGTCCCAATCGGTCAGGTTTATTACACAAGTCAACCACTTGTGAATGGTCAACCGTAATAAAAGTCAAACAGTCTAAAACCAAAGCAATTAAGTCCAGAGGAGTATAGTGTTTCCCCAGGTCGTTAAGTCCCAACGAAATGTGCGATTGAATAGCTAAACGTGTAGTGATCGGGTGATATCAGCAGAAAGGGTTAATGATAATACTAGATGACAAAGGAAAAATCGAGAAAGAAAATTAAAAGCTAAATTATATTAAATAAACGCTATCACTATTTTTAAAATTGGATTTTCTTGATTTTTCTTTTATAAATTTGAATTAAAACTAATTTTAACTTTTAAAACTAAATTAAAATACTAAAAATTATGAAAATTAATGGAAATTATAAAACTATTTTAAAAAAAAAAACTAAAATAACTAAAGAGAATTTTCAAAATTAATTTTGTATTTTTCTGATTTATATTCTTATTTCTATGAATTAAAAACTATTTAAAACTAATTAAATTGCTAAAAATTACTATTTAAACTAGGAAAATTATGGAAAAATATTTTTTTGGCTTTTTATATTTATATTAACCTAGGAAAATTGAAAACTTATTTTTTGAAGATTTTCCGATTTATTTGTATTAAAAGCTATTTAAAAGTCTTAAAACCGATTTAAAATAGGAAAAATAGTAAATGTAATCGAAAATTATGAAAATCCAGAAAATCCTAAAATATTATTTCGAATTTATGGAAAATATAAAATCCTATGCTTATGTGTGAGAAATAGAAGTCAGAGTGCAAACTGCTTGAGAATAAGCACTTAAAATAAGCTAATAAGCACTAGAAAGCACAAACCGAATACGAAGCTAGATTATACTAAAACAACTTAATACCAACCTATTTCAATGACCTAAACCTCTATAGTGCAAGCTAAACCGATTGGACTTAATCGAGTATTAAGTTGAAAAATTTTATGACCCTCCTACTTTCAAATTAAACAACAAACTTATTTAGTGAACCAAACCGAAAACTAAAAGTGGAGATGATGCAAGAAACCGTCAAGTTCTCTCACGCAAGCGTAAGAAACCTAAAACAACTTAAGCACGAAATCAATGAAGATCGAGGAGTATAGGGTCTCCCCGGTCGTATGTCTCAATGAACATGAATGGATCACCTCACGTATAGTGATCGGAGATTCGACTAAAAGAGAATTGGAATTATAATAGCTACGGAAAAAGGACATAAACTACAAGGGCTAAAATGAAAATGAGAGGAAATTAAAAAGATTAAAAATATTAAATAAACGCTATCACTATTTTTAAAATTGATGAACGTTTAAAACTTAAAACCTAAAACGTACGTTTAAATTAAAAATAACGTAAACGTACAAAATAAAAAGTGAAACTTACACAATATTAAGTCTAAAAATATGAAAAATACATTTTTACAAACCTAATGATATAAGAAAATTTATAGAAAAGGAAAATTATTTTTATGACTTTTTGATTAATTATTATAAATTAAAAACTATTTTTAACTAATTAATAATAACCTAAAATGAAAGAAAATAGGAAACAAAGCTTGAAAAATAAAATTATGAATTAGAAAAGTCTAAAATATCAAACTAGAATTTTCAAAACTATTTTTGTAATTTTCTGATTATTTTTCTATTTTCTATGAATTTTAAACTATTAAAAACTAATTAAATCACTAAAAATTACCAAATGAACTATGAAAAATATGGAAAATTACTTTTTTCACTTTTTATATTTATCTAAGCCTAAGAAAAATGAAAACTTATTTTTTGGAACCTTTTTCTAATTTTTGTATTAAATACTATTTAAAAATGCTTAAAACTAAATAAAATGCGTAAAATACCAAATAAGCTAGGAAAATCTGAAAATTCAGGAAATGCTTAAAATAATATTAAGAAGCTAAGAAAAATGAGAAAACAAGTGCTTGTGTGGAAGAATTAGGATCTGCTATAGAAGTGCTTATGGAAATAAGCACTTGATAAGCCAAAAGCTCACCAAAAGCTACCAAACTAGTACACAGGCTGCAATAAGCTAATATGACCAAAATGCAATGAGAATCAACAGGCTAAACCCTCTGAATCACAAGCTAAATCAGATTTGATGTCAAGAGCTTTTTGCTTAAATCAAAGGTTTTGGGTGCTTACTATAAGCTTATACACAAGCTTCACAATAAGCTCAACAGGAAAACTACAAATGGGAACCTCAAGAGGACCTGGGTGGCTAACTGTAAACTAAAACTCAGACCATGAGAAACCCTAATGAGATCTGTGCATCTTGCACAAAAGCTGAGCAAATCTCAGTACCAACTGAGATCTGTGGTGCAGGGGAGGATGGACCAAGTTCAAGAGCTTGTTTAGAGCTTATAGAAAAATTGCAAAAATCAATAAAAATGGTGATAAGTACAAGGACCAGTTGAAGTTTTTGAAACACCAAACCTCATTAAATTTGACCCACAAATGAATCAATGAAAAATCTCCATCAATGGGCTCAAAACCTGTTTTCTGTTTTTTGACTTTTGAAACAAAACTGCAACTTTGACTTTCTTGAGTTTTGGATCCAATTTTAAGGCTGATATAGATGTTATATGATGGAATAAATGTAATGCAAGCTTGGTTTGAGACTTTTGAACATAAACTGAGATTTTGCAACTCCAAATATCACCACAGTTAACAGTGGGGTTGTTTAAGTGAATTTTTGACTTTCACAGGTAGCAGGCACCAATATTTGACTCAACTAAGTTTATTTAGAGCTAACAATCACATATCAAAAGAAATGAACTACTGAACAAGCCCCAAGGGCAGTTTAAACTACAAATCCAAACACTCCCTTAAGTCACTGATTTAAGCTTAAAACAGAATTAAACAATGGAACAACTGATTTAATGATCAAACTCACTTAACAACACTAAAATACTTCTATTAGAACAGATCATAACATGTTTAAACTACAATTACAGATTATGCTAAAGAACTTAATTTTTGACTTACAAATAATCCAAGCCACAGTTGGCTAGCAAATTGTCAAACCAAGACCACTACCCTATCAAAACCAACCCAAATAACTGCTATTCAACCCATTTCCAAGCCTGCATCAACCTTTTTCTGTTTCCATAGCCATTTGCTCACCCAGTTGACTTTTGTTGACCCGGATTCAAAATGAATGGAAACTTAACTATAAGCTTATGAAAAGCTATAAAAAGCTTATCTAAGCTTATATAAACTGATAAACAAGCTTATTGAAGCTTAGTTTAATGAAATGGAACCTTAAATTTTTAACAGTGGGCTCATAGACATGAAACTGAATTTAAACTAGGAATTGATAATTAAAACTTGATGAAACTGAAAATATAACTTGAGTTTGATATTTTAGAACAAATTATTACAACTTAAGAGTTTAACTAAGACATAATAAAAAAACGACATTAAAGAAATAAAATAAAATTAGCTACCCCCTTGCTTCCTCTTTTCTTCCTCTTTTATAGTCCCCTTGCTTCTCTCTCACCTTCTGATCAAATCCCACCTATATTTTAGGCCCTCGATCACTAGAATTCATCTTGGCCATCTATTCATTTTGGCGGAAATCCATATTTGGCCTCATTGTGGTTGAGTGTGAGGAGAGGGAGAAATTAATGCACTTGGATGTAGTGGAGGAGGGGGAGACAGTTTGTGATAAGGTGATGGGGGTGGAGTGTAGGCAGTGTGTTGCAGAGAGAGTGGAGAAGAAAAAGGTTTGGCGCCAAAGGGAAGTCAACCCATATTTGACTGTAAGGTGGTATTAATCAAGGGGTTCAAAAGCTTAGTGATTGTGGGTCCAAAACTAGGTAAGGGTCCAAATGGCTGTAGGGTTTAATATTATAGGACTAGTCTTGCCATTTCGAAAATCAAAGGACCTAGGTCGCCAAATCAACAAAGTTACTTTAAGGGACCATTAATGACAAGTTCCAAAAGTGTGGACCAAATCATCATTTTGCAATTTTCAGGCCATTTTGCCAAATTTGAAACTTGAAGGACTAAACTTGTAATTTTCTCAAACTTTTAATATTTTTCACCAAAGGACTAAATTTGACAACTTATGATTTAAAAGGACCTTTGATGACTTTTCTTTGAAATTTTTGACTCGTGGACTATTTTGACAATTTTGAAACTTGAGGACTAAAACCGCAATTTTGCAAATTTGATATGTTTTTCATCCGATTTTGATATTTTTGCATTTAAAACACATAAAACACCGGTTTGTGATATTTTGATCATTTTGATGTGTTTCGAGTGTTTTCAGATGATTTTGCAGTTTATATGTTATAAAAATGATGAGTAATTAGGAGAACTCAAGATCACCAAGCAAGGAACACTTGGACCAATTTTCAGACCCTAACTATGTAAACTGAACCCTATGCAAAGGCTGCAAGTTGCCTGTAACACGCTCCAAGTCTTGAGCTTGAACAGGAGTTTTCACTTATTGAGCGGTGATTTAGAGCTTATAGAGATTTACTAAAATTTCACAAAATCGGTTTCCAACTCTTGACCAACAAGTTAATTGTCCCATTTTCAACAAAATTGATCCGAATTGAAGCTATGAAAATCAACAAAGTTTGGCAAAACCGACTTAACTCACTTTTGACTTTTGAAACAGAATTGAACTTTGACCAAATTGAACTTTGATTCACTTTAATAAGTCGAGATTGAAATGAAATGATGAAATACAACCACTGAAGCTATTTCACTACTATATCTACCTAAATGCAAGTTTAATCTATCCTTATACTATCTGATTCCAATTTATGAACCAAATTCAAATGATTTTGACTTTCATTGAGTTTTAGTGACAAGTAGTGACTGAAATGATTGTATTTAACCTAAATTAGACTGATGCAACAGATTTTAACCAATAACTAACACCCTAACTCAGACTAATTAACAGATCCAAACACTCCTTATACTAACTGTTTTACTACTACTCTACTTAATCCTCCTATTCTAATACTTAATCTGAAACACTAGATTACTAACAACTAAATGATGCCATTTCACCAATCAACACAATCAAATAATCAATAAACTGAATAAGCAGATTTCAACAGATATGGACTTTTAGAACTTACTTGTGTCCTTAGCCACTATGGCTTGACAAAGAACAAAGAACCACTAACCTATTATTTTCAACCCAAAATTGTACTAACTTAACCCAAATCCAACTCCATTTCAGCAATTTCAGATCCAAAAGAGCTTAATGACTGCACTTTGACTTCTGTTGACCAAAGATAAAAATTTCTTGAACTTGAGTTATAAGCTTACCAAAAGCTATCAGAAGCTTAAGTAAGCTTATTTGAATTAGAAATAGGCTAATTGAAACCTGGACTTAAGAACATTTGCACTGATTTTAAAACAGGGAACATACAAACAAGATTTAAGTTCAAACTTCAAATTAACACTTGAAATTAAATTACAACTGATAAAACAGGTTTAGCTTAGTACAATACAGAAGGAAATTACACATTTAGAACTAATTTAAGATATTGAGATTAAAGTCGACATGAAAGAAAAATAAGAACTAAAAACTACTACTCTCCCCTCCTTCTCTTCTTCTATTTATTCAACAAAAAGCTTCCCACTTGTACTCTTCTATTTATTCAACAAAAAGCTTCCCACTTGTACTCTGATCATATCCCACCACTTTTTAGAGCCATTGGATCACTTGGGCTCTTTTTAGCCGTTGATGAGTTTTGGCGCCAAAATGGATTTTGCCAACTGGGACAGGTTGAGTGCGCAGGGGGAGGAAGCATTAATTGTTTCTTGGCTGTTAGGTGAGGTGGAGGGTGATAGGGAGTGGGTTGTGAGCTGGAAGAATGGTGATGGTGAGTTGGTTGCAGAGCAGTTGAAGAAGGGGGTGGGTATTGGAGGGAAAAGGTGTGGCTGGGTTTGACCATGTTTGACCGGGGTGTATTAATAGGCAGGGGGTTCAAGTTGGGGGGGTCAAGGTATGTTGACAGGGGTTCAAGGCTCAAGCAAGGGTTAATAATACAAAAGGGTCCGTTTGGTTTTGGATTTATCACAAGGACCATAATTGTAATATTCTGAAACTTGAAGGGTCGAACCTGCCAATTTTTCAAAGTTATTCCAAGGGTCAATCTTGCCAAGTTTCATTAGTACAAGGACCATAAAAGATAATTTTCCATTTTTAAACTTCCAAGGACTATTTTTGCCAATTTTGAAACTTAAAGGACCAAACTTGTAAATTCTCCAAACTTTTTACCCAAGGATCATTTTTGATAAATTTTGATTTTGAAAGGACTTGGGTTGACTTTTATTCCAAAACAAATGCTCAGGACCGATTTTGTCAAGATTTGAAAGTTGAGGGACCGAACGCAATTATGCAAACTTAGCTCGCTTTTTCATCCGATTTTAAACATTTTGCACTGAAACATATAAAATACAATCCTTGGATATATTTTGTATTTTTCGATATTTGAGTGTTTTAAGTGTTTTGGCACTCAGATAAGACAAAAATGATGAGTATTTACACACTCATCAATCCCCACACTAAACTATTGCTAGTCCCTAGCAATCTTTTGAGAAAACTTAATGGATTTGAATCTCTTTACCAAAAGCCATTACTCGGAGTAGCCAATTGTTTCGGTTCAAGTAAGAACCTTGGTACAATGATAACCAAATGATTTTGAGCAAATCACCACTTTCAACGGTTTTGATTTGTCTTTACCGAAGCCGCTTGCTTCGGACTAGCCAACTCTTAGATAAAATATCTTTGGTGAGTCGATTACCAATTATGGTTTTCCAATCGCCTTTACCACAAGCCATAAACTTGTGGGCTAGCCAACTCTTCACTAATTAAAGATATGGTGAAATAACACCATACAATTTTGGGCAAATTGCAAGTCGTCAACGGATTTGAGATATCTTTACCAAGAGCCGCTTGCTCTCGGATTAGCCAATCCTTTTGTTTATTAGACATGGCGGATCGATAACTATAAGTTGAGTAAGTGCAAACACTTACTCCAAAAAAAATTGGCCAAAATGGGGAATTGGGTGGTATAATTACATGATAAAATTCGTGAGAATTCCCCACACTAGAAATGAATATTGCCTCAATATTCAAAGTACCGCGGTTATGCCGAAACATAGAACGAAAAGGGAAATACTACGCCATTATTTTTGAATTTTTTTTTTTTTTTTTTTTTTAAAACTTATGTACAACAATGGGCAACTCCCCACACTAGGGTGGTAGAAAGTAGAAAGAAGTCGAAATATGGGTGAAAACCCATATGGTGTGCTATTGTTTTTGATTTCCGAGTCGCTAGCTTGACTCGATCCCCGCATTCATTGGTTCATGGGAAAGTTTGTAGATCCGGACAACCACGGTGGAATGTCCTCTCCAAAATAGTGCTTCAATCGATGACCATTCACTTTAAAATTTGGACCATCGGGTTGAGATAACTCAATAGTTCCATAAGGAAATACTTTAGTGATGGTGAATGGTCCGCATCAATGGATTTTAGTTTTCCGAGAAAATCTTCAATCTTGAATTGAAAAGAAGGACTCGATCACCGACGTTGAAAACGCGGTTCTTGATTTTGGAGTCATGAATCTTCTTTGTCTTTTCTTTGTAGATCAAAGAGTTTCGATGCTTGATCACGGAGTTCATTTAATTCATTCATTTGAACTTTCCGGTGATCACCACCGTCTGAATATCGGTTGGCATGTTTCAAGGCCCAAGATGCTTTGTGCTCAAGCTCAATCGGCAGATGACACGCCTTCCGCACACTAGCTTGTATGGAGTACACCCGATGGGTGTTTTATAAGTCGCACGGAAGGCCCAGAGCGCCATCTAGCTTATCCGACCAAGAGGCACGGTTTTCGCCATCGTCCTTTCCGCATTCTTTTAATCCTCGGTTGGAAACTTCCACTTGCCCACTTGTTCGGGGTGGTACGCAGAGAGAGACGGTGAGTTACACCATACTTTTGCATGACTCTATCAAACCGGTCATTGCAGAAATGCGCACCACGATCACCGATTATAGCTCGTGGAGTTCCAAACCTAGCAAAAGAGATTTTAAGAATTTCACAACAACTCGGGCATCGTCGGTAGGTAAAGCTTGCTTCAACCCATTTTGACAAATAGTCAACGGCCACGAGTATGTATTTATTTCCTCGAGATGAAGGAAATGGCCCCATAAAGTCAATGCCCAAGATGTCAAAATCTCACACACTTGAATGGCGCTTTATGGCATTTCATTTCTTTGCGAGATATTTCCGTGACGTTGACAAGCGCCGCTGTGTTTTGACAAATTCGGGCATCCTTGTAAATCGTGGGCCAATAAAATCCGGAATCAAATACCTTCTTGGCGCAGTAGTTGGGGCTATGATGTCCCCAAGAGGTCCGTAATGGCAAGCCTTAAGAATGTCATTGGCTTCCGACCATACACACCTCGCTCGATGACTTGATCCCGCAAATTTTGAATAAGTAGGGTCATCCCGTAGTAATGTTTTACATCTTTAAAGAATTTGTTTTCCGTTGGGACGACATTCCTTTCACCACAAAGTTACCCGCATGGTAATTTGCAAAGTCAAGAAACCATAGGGTAGAAGAGTCTCCACGAAAAGAAACCACATTGAGTGTTTCGAGAGGAAATGTTTCGTTTATTTCCTTTTCTCGAACACATTCTCGTGAGGGTTTTCTAGACGGACAGATGATCGCAGACTGTGTTCTCGGCTCCTTTTTATCACGATAATGATATCAAATTCTTGCAAGAGGAGAACCCAACTGAGCAATCTCGCTTTGCATCTTGTTTTGCAAAGAGATATTTGAGAGCCGAGTGATCCGTATACACCACGCATTTGGTCAAGATTAGGTATGGTGAAACTTCAAACGCATACACCACGCCTAATAATTTTTTTCGTAGTGGTGTAATGGGTTTGAGCTTCATCATAGTCTTACTCGCGAGTGGATAGGCCGAAAATGCTTGGTTTTTCGTTGTCCCAAGACCGCACCGATAGCAAAATCACTTGCATCGCAATTGAGTTCAAAGGGTAAATCCCATCGGGGCAACGAGAATGGGTGCCTGTAAGCTTTTTCTTTAATGTTTCAAAAGCTCATGCACTCAGTGAGAAGATAAAAGGAGCATCCTTCTCAAGGAGATGAGTCATAGGTCGAGCGATTTTAGAAAAATCTTGTATGAATCTGCGATAAAACCGGCATGACCTAAAAACTCCTAATACCTTTGACGGTAGTAGGATGAGGCAATTGGCAATGACATCCACTTCGCTTTGTCAACCTCAATCCTGCTTTTTGAAATCTTATGGCCTAGGACAATTCCTTCCTTGACCATAAATGGCTCTTCTCCCAATTTAGACAAAGATTGGTGTCTTCACACCGCTTTAGCATTTTTTCTAAATGGGAGAGACATGTTTGAAATGAGTCCCCAATGACCGAGAAGTCATCCATAAACACCTCCATTGTTTCCGATCATGTCGTGGAAAATTGCCATCATACATCGCTGGAACGTGCGCAGAGCGTTACATAGGCCAAAAGGCATACGTCTGTAGGCAAAAGTTCCGTATGGGCAGGTGAATATGGTCTTTCTTGATCCTGCGGATCAATGGGGATCTGAATACCCCAGAAACCATCTAGGAAACAATAGTATTCGCTTCTCGCTAGTCTCTCAAGCATCCGATCCATGAAGGGTAGAGGAAAATGGTCTTTACGGGTGGCTTCGCTTAACTTGCGATAGTCAATACACACACGCCATCCCGTAACCAATCGAGTTGGAATTAACTCGCTTTCTTCATTGTGACAACAGCTTATGCCACCCTTTTTGGAACACAGTGGATGGGACCGACCCAAGGACTATCGAGATCGGTTAAATTAGACCGCATCAAGAAGTTTGAGAACCTCCTGCTTGATAACCTCATGAATCTTAGGATTCACCTTCTCCGATGTTGGATCGCTGGTTTGAAATCATCCTCCAATAAAATCTTGTGCGACAAAATTGTGGTTATTACCCTTGATGTCGGAGAGTCTCCAAGCAATTGCTTGCTTGTGCAACTTCAAAACCTTTATGAGAGCGCCTTCTCCTCCTCGCTTAAATCCTTAGCAATTATGACGGTAATTTATCATCACCCTCCAAGAATGCATACTCGAGATGAGGAGGTAGGTCCTTAAGTTCAACCTGAAATTCTTCAAGATATGTTTGTACGGATTTGATTTCTTCAATCGTGATCTCTTTCGGAGGAGTGACGGTAATGGATCTTCATTTAGCAATTGCTCAATATAAAGGATATCTCCTCCGAATCATAAACACCATCATCAATTCCCGCGGAATCGATTCATTATTAGCAAGAAACTCATCGATCTCTTCTAAAAGAAGTCACCTCAAACGGAGTAAAGAGGGGAAGAATCGGCAACAATTGGTTGAGAAGATGTGGTGGGATCCCCACACGTAATTATGAAAATAACCAAGAAACTCTTGAGAGTACTCCTCGAAGCAATATCAATTACATCGATTCGATTAACCGATTCAAAGATCATAGTTTGAGGAGTACCTCAAGTTTGATCAAGGTTAAGGTGACAGCTTCATTACCCACACGTAATGTGATTTCTTGCTCAAATACATCAATGATAGCACGCCCGTTCTCGTGAATCCTCGTCCAACAATGAAAGGAACCCGATGATCAGCATCAAGTCAACAACCACAAAGTCACCGGAAAATGGAACTTTCCTACTTTCACGAATACATCCCGGCGATGCCAAGAGGACGCGCGATAGAACGATCGCAAGCTCAAGAGTCATGCGGTAGGAATAAGTTTCGAAGAGAAAGTTTCTTCCATATTGAATAAGGCATCGATTGATGCTTGCACCAAGATCGGCGAGGCAAAGCATTCAATCATTCCCGAAAAACACAAGGTGAAGAAATTTTCCAGATCTCCAAGCTTCTCGAAGCTTTTTAATGTAATCACGAGCGCTCGCTCGAGGAGTTTTAGCCATTTCAAACAGCTTTTCCTTGTTGCTTAACATGTGTTTTAGAGTTGATGCAAACTTGGGCATCAAGATGATAGCATCCGCAAAGCTTATGTCAAAATGTAGTTCTTGGAAAATTTGAAAAAAAATTCCATTTGATGATCGGCTTTTTCATGAGCTTTTGCTCATTTAAACGTGATGGGTAAGGAATAGAAGTTTTGGATTTGGGTTTTCAATCGAGGTTCAAAACAACTCCGGTTTGGATTTGGGTTTTGGGACAACTTGAGGATGGACATGTGCCGTGCTCTGCGAGCTAGTGGGTTGCACTTGGTCCTTTGTGCCTCGTGTTCACTTTCCACTACCTTCGGGGAGAGAAGAAGAGGTAGTAGGAATAGCGGGTCCATCATATGAAGCACCACTGGTTGTGATCGCCTTTGCATCGCCTCGGATTAGCGATCGTGTTGCTAGGTAAAGTACCGAGCCCAGGGTCGATCATTTAAAGACTTCTTAATGTCGAAACCGCTTACCAACAACCTATTCATTTCCTCTTGGGATTTCATGAATTGCTTCAACAACTCATCGATGATGGTCCAGTTGGAACAATGGCTTGATTTTGTGTAGGAAAATTCGCCTCTATTGTTTGGATTAGGGCCTTGATTTTGGAAATTTCTTGATTATTGCCATGAAAATACCCGGTTGAAATTTCCGACCTTGGTTTCTATTAAAATTTCCTTGGTTTTGGAAATTTTGACTTTGATTTTGAAAACCGTTATTCGACTAAAATTACCTTGGTTTTGAAAACCTTGGTTCGTTCTATTCGATTTTGATTACGATTTTGGTTTTGGTTGAAACCGGTGGTCCAGTAGTGGTTAGGACGGTGGTTCGGGTCCATAGAGCACGGTATTGGTTGCCTCTGAATTGGAAATCCTACGCTTGCGTTTGCTTAAGGGTTACCATCGGTGGCCATCTGATTGTAATAGGCATGGGGCCACCGCAGTAACACATACTTCCACTTTCTTGACTTCACGAGAGGTGAAGTTTGTGGAAAGAAACTTTCTTTTGGTTGGAGAGAACCAAAGCTTGAATTGCTCAGTGAGTTTGTCAATCTTAGCATCGGTGCTAGATTGACTCACCGCGATGAAGCGTATGACCAACACCGACTTGGGAAACAACCGGTTTGCCGATGCAAAGGCGGACTTTAGACTTGTTTTCAATTATCGCTAAAGCTTCTTTTACGCTTTGCTCAAGAAATTTCCTCCAAAGAGGAATTGAGAGAATCTTGATCGATTGACTCACTCCATTATAGAAAGTATCGAGTTGCATCAACTCGGAGAAACCATGGTGAGGACATTTATGAGCAACTCCTTAAAACGATCCCACAATTCATCAAGGATTCATCAAACTTTGTGTGAACTTGATGATTTCGCTTTTAAGACTCGTGGTTTTAGAAGTCGGATAGAACTCGCTCACAAATTTCTTCACCGTGTCTTCCCATGTTTCGATCGATTGAGGGGTTGTTTTCAAGCCAACCGGCTTGTCCTCGAGGAAAATGGGAATGTAAGAAGTTTGACAAGATCGGTAGGACATTCTTGTATTTGATGGTAGATGCAATCTTGTTAAACCATCGAATATGAGCATGAGGATCATCCTCTCAAAACCATAGAATTGACTTGAGGTTACAAGATTTAGTAACCCGGTTTTGAGTTCAAAATTTTCACCACAATGGTGGGATAATAATAGCATCTCCATACCCATCGATGGGTGCTGGAGAAGCTCGCACATAGGACGTTCTTCCGCCATGATAACGGAAGTAATGCGAGCGATCCGGATCTCGATCCGACCGATGGGGCGTAACGCTCACGGACACGCCTTCTTGGAATCGACAAGCTCACGAAATGGGCTCACAGACCTAGAAGAGCGAAAAGATACACTAGAGTTAACTCTAAGAAATCTCGAGTCGAGGAATTATGAAAATGGGAAGAAGAATCTTTTGGGTTTTATGGTTTTAAGATGTTTTGGATTTTGGATTTTATAAGAAAATATAAACATATATAGATGGTATGAACAAGGAGTGAATATTTAAATCACTAACTGCTAAACGTAATTCTATTAGCACGACTCCCAAGAATGGCGCCAAAATTTGATCGGTCCCAAACGGTGGGTTTATTACACAAGTCAACCACTTGTGAATGGTCAACCGTAATAAAAGTCAAACAGTCTAAAACCAAAGCAATTAAGTCCGAGGAGTATAGTGTTTCCCAGTCGTTAAGTCCCAACGAGTTGTGCGATTGAATAGCTAAACGCAGTAGTGATCGGGTGATATTGAAAAGAAAGGGTTAATGATAATACTAGATGACAAAGGAAAATCGAGAAAGAAAATTAAAAAGCTAAATTATATTAAATAAACGCTATCACTATTTTTAAAATTGGATTTTCTTGATTTTTCTTTATAAATTTGAATTAAAAACTAATTTTAACTTTTAAAACTAAATTAAAATACTAAAAATTATGAAAATTAATGGGAAAATTATAAAACTATTTAAAAAAAAACTAAAATAACTAAAGAGAATTTTCAAAATTAATTTTGTATTTTTCTGATTTATATTCTAATTTCTATGATTTAAAAACTATTTAAAACTAATTAAATTGCTAAAAATTACTATTTAAACTAGGAAAATTATGGAAAAATATTTTTTTGGCTTTTTATATTTATCTTAACCTAGGAAAATTGAAAACTTATTTTTTTGAAGATTTTCTGATTTATTTGTATTAAAAGCTATTTAAAAAGTCTTAAAAACTGATTTAAAATAGGAAAAATAGTAAACAGAATCAGAAAATTATGAAAAATCCAGGAAAATCCTAAAATATTATTCTGAATTTATGGAAAATATAAAATCCTATGCTTATGTGTGAGAAATAGAAGCTGTAGTGCAAACTGTTTGAGAATAAGCACTTAAAATAAGCTAATAAGCACTAGAAAGCACAAACTGAACACAGAAGCTAGATTATACTAAAACAACTTAATACCAACCTATTTCAACAGACCTAAACCTCTAGAGTGCAAGCTAAACTGATTGGACTTAACTGAGTATTAAGTTGAAAAATTATGACCCTCCTACTTTTAGCTTAAACAACGACTTATTTAGTGAACCAAACCGAAACTAAAAGTGGAGAACTCAAGATCACCAAGCAAGGAACACTTGGACCAATTTTCAGACCCTAACTATGTAAACTGAACCCTATGCAAAGGCTGCAAGTTGCCTGTAACACGCTCAGTATGTGCTAAGCGTGAACAGGGGAGTTTTCAGCTTATTGAGCAGCTGATTTAGAGCTTATCGAGATTTACTAAAATTTCACAAAAATCATTTTCCAACTCTTAACCAACTGAAGTTAATTGTCCCAGATTTTCAACAAAATTGATCCAGAATTGAAGCTATGAAAAATCAACAAAGTTTGGCAAAAACTGACTTAACTCACTTTTGACTTTTGAAACAGAAATTGAACTTTGACCAAATTGAACTTTGATTCACTTTAATAAGCTGAGATTGAAATGAAATGATGAAATACAACTACTGTAAGCTATTTCACTACTATATCTACCTAAATGCAAGTTTAATCTATCCTTATACTAACTGATTCCAATTTATGAACCAAATTCAAATGATTTTGACTTTTATTGAGTTTTAGTGACAAGTAGTGACTGAAATGATTGTATTTAACCTAAATTAGACTGATGCAACAGATTTTAACCAATAACTAACACCCTAACTCAGACTAATTAACAGATCAAAACACCCCTTATACTAACTGTTTTACTACTACTCTACTTAATCCTCCTATTCTAATACTTAATCTGAAACACTAGATTACTAACAACTAAATGATGCCATTTCACCAATCAACACAATCAAATAATCAATAAACTGAATAAGCAGATTTCAACAGATATGAATTTTAGAACTTACTTGTGTCCTTAGCCACTATGGCTTGCCAAAGAACAAAGAACCACTAACCTATTATTTTCAACCCAAAATTGTACTAACTTAACCCAAATCCAACTCCATTTCAGCAATTTCATATCCAAAAGAGCTTAATGACTGCACTTTGACTTCTGTTGACCAGAGATAAAAATTGCTTGAACTTGAGTTATAAGCTTACCAAAAGCTATCAGAAGCTTAAGTAAGCTTATTTGAACTAGAAATAGGCTAATTGAAACCTGGACTTAAGAACATTTGCACTGATTTTAAAACAGGGAACATACAAACAAGATTTAAGTTCAAACTTCAAATTAACACTTGAAATTAAATTACAACTGATAAAACAGGTTTAGCTTAGTACAATACAGAAGGAAATTACACATTTAGAACTAATTTAAGATATTGAGATTAAAGTCGACATGAAAGAAAAATAAGAACTAAAAACTACTACTCTCTCCTCCTTCTCTTCTTCTATTTATTCAACAAAAAGCTTCCCACTTGTACTCTGATCATATCCCACCACTTTTTAGAGCCATTGGATCACTTGGGCTCTTTTTAGCCGTTGATGAGTTTTGGCGCCAAAATGGATTTTGCCAACTGGGACAGGTTGAGTGCGCAGGAGGAGGAAGCATTAATTGTTTCTTGGCTGTTAGGTGAGGTGGAGGGTGATAGGGAGTGGGTTGTGAGCTGGAAGAATGGTGATGGTGAGTTGGTTGCAGAGCAGTTGAAGAAGGGGGTGGGTATTGGAGGGAAAAGGTGTGGCTAGGTTTGACCATGTTTGACCGGGGTGTATTAATAGGCGGGGAGTTCAAGTTGGGGGTCAAGGTATGTTGTGAGGGTTCAAGGCTCAAGCAAGGTTAATAATACAAAAGGGTCCGTTTGGTTTGGATTTATCACAAGGACCATAATTGTAATATTCTGAAACTTGAAGGGTCGAACCTGCCAATTTTTCAAAGTTATTCCAAGGGTCAATCTTGCCAAGTTTCATTAGTACAAGGACCATAAAAGATAATTTTCCATTTTTAAACTTCCAAGGACTATTTTTGCCAATTTTGAAACTTGAAGGACCAAACTTGTAAATTCTCCAAACTTTTTACCCAAGGATCATTTTTGATAAATTTTGATTTTGAAAGGACTTGGGTTGACTTTTATTCCAAAAAAAATGCTCATGGACTGATTTTGTCAAGATTTAAAAGTTGAGGGACCGAAGCGCCAATTATGCAAACTTAGCTCGTTTTTCATCGATTTTAAACATTTTGCATCCAAACATATAAAATACAATCCTTGGATATATTTTGTATTTTCTTTGCATATTTGAGTGTTTTTAAGTGTTTTGGCATTTCGGATAAGACAAAAATGATGAGTATTTACACACTCATCACCAGCGTGTGGAAAACTAGAAAGGGGTTGAATAGTTTTGTCGATTTTATGTTAGTTTCAAAAACTTTAGATTCAGTAAATATGTGAGATCTTATGGATGTAGAGAAAGTATAGATCTAATGATAAAGCAAGTAAATAAAGTAAAGTGAAGGAAAGAAAAGACACAACCGATGTATAGTGGTTCGGCTACAAGGACACCTTCCTGCCTACTCCACTCTCCGAGTCACCTACTCGAGAGTTCAAGCACTATGTCAACAAACTCCTTCACTTGGCGGAGAAGCCTTCACAACGTTTCTTACACTTTTTCCCAGACAAAGCTAGATACCGAGTCCGTAACACGGTGGACCAAACCAACACGACTATTACACAACAAATATGTGAAATATCAAATACAAGATCTTTGTCAGAAATCTTGGAGTGGCAAATCAATCAAGGACCCCTTGCTTGGATGACTTGTAGAATGCTCGTGATCTCGCCTTAGAAGGACCTATATGAAGATCACGAGAAAGAAAGAAGAACAACTCTCTAGATCAGTGATCTATATGTTAGAAGAGAATGAGAGTGTTTGAGAGATTTAGTAAGAAGAAGGGTGAGTTAGAATGAAGAAATGGCTCTCTATTTATAGGCAAAAATCTTCACTATTCCCCGGATCCCACGGATCCCTTCCACTTGGGATCCGTCTAGTGTAATCCTGAGATCCGTGGAACGCTCCTCTTTGCCCATGGGTTTTTTGGTTATGGGTCATGGGTTATGGGTTGGTCCATGGGTTTTCTTTAGATTCAATGTATCTAAGTATACGTTGTATCTAGCCAACTTAGGTATGGATTAAGATCCATGGGTTATGGTCCATGGGTTATGGTTTTTACCCATCCTAATAAACTATTACAACAAATGCTTAATTACTTCATTTTTGTATTTAAATGGCTATATGTAAATGCTTTACAAAAATAACACGTATCCTTATAATTATACTTAAGATAACATTATATTTGTTATCAACAAAACATAAAGAGATCGCAAAATATTAATAAACGTTTTTACGGTTTATTTGTATTAACACCACGGTTCCCGTTATTCAAGACAAGTACTACCGTGATCGGTATAATTCCAAAGAATTTCCTTGATGTGGTTTCGCAATGCTCTAGCTATTCTCAAACCGGACGCCTCAAAGAAGACAACACGGAGTGAGTGAACCAGTAATTGAAATTCAGCGATTGATAAAAGATATTTGACAAGAAACAATCGTGTATTGCTCAATAGAAATTGTTTTGCAATACAACGAAGGTTTTAATGAAAATCATTTATCAATCATAAACACCTTTATTTTGAAATATTAGTACACATCGATGTGTTATAGAAAAAGTTTTAAGCACAACGACCGGTTTATCAAAGGTATCCGTCAATCCATAACTTTGAACCAGATTGATTCAAAGATTGAATCGCCCCATTGTTTCATTCGGTTGTCACATGGTTGATCTATTGGATACATCTCACATGTCACCCACCGGAGATTGTTTGATGTTGGCTCGAAGGCTTTCCATCTTCATTGTGAATATGTATACATATCACTCGGATGTTCGAGCAATACCACAAGGATAATGCGTGGGACTCAAGATATAATATCTCTTTCCACATTGTGTGAAGCAGAGAGTCTTCATTGAAAGTGTCCTAATGAGATTTATTGATGATCTCATGGCTCTAGACTCAATTGTGCATATTTGGATCCTATGCCGGAGACTAGGAGAGGGTCTCCTTCTTCAATATCAACAAACTCTAAGAGAAAGTCGATAGATAATGTCGGTTCCCGTGAGAATGAAACAAGTCCTTTTAAGAGAAACTTGAGTAGTTTGGGAAGATGTAGTGCAGTCGTCCTTTGGGTCCATGACGCCTTGTCTTCAATACCGGTGTTATCTTAGTAACCACCAATAGCATATGAATTGAACCCGGTATACGCCTAAGGTTGAATTATCTGAGGGCTATTTATTTTCACCCTTTTCACATTCAATTCTTTTCATTCTTCAACCCTTCAAGACTTACCGAGACTTCATAACTAGAACCTTGTTGGGTTTATTCCAATTACTAGCTCTGTCTCGATCCGCACTCTTCCCATATCTCACATTTCTCCTTTTTTTCATCATACCTAAGGACTTCTACACTATCTAGTGGATTGTCCTCGGTAGATCCCTCCGATTCTGGCGGATCATGGGAACAAATACCTAACCTTATCATCCTTATATCACCATACATAAAGTAAAGTTGGTCGGTCTATTTGGTATCGTTCATACGCCATTGGAACCATTTGAAAATCAATCCGGATACTTGTGATATATTATCAAAGCATTTTGTACCGAATTATTTTGATATTTTAGAACACGAGCTCCCCTCAACATTTGCATCAAGCATCATTTTGTTATAGAAGTAATTTTCATGTTTGAGGGGTTGGCTTGCATCTAAGAGTAGTTATATAAGGAATGTTGTTTTCAAAATAGTTGCTCCCCCTCAATATGTGCATAGAAATTTGAAATGTTTTGCACATATTAGGAAAAGACTGCACATTGAAATAATTTGATCTCGTTTCAAATCTTTGTGGTTTAAGATAGATTCTCCCCCTCAACATGTGCATGGAAAATTTGAAATCGTTTGGCACATGTGGGGAGGAGAGCTTGTACATCCTTATAAAACCATGTATCGAATTATCAGTTTAAATCCAATTTAAATCACAAAATCTCCCCGATCACAATTATCAAATCATTTGAAATATGTGATCTCTCAGAGATTTAAATTGATTTTGAAAGCTTTTAGGAGAATTGTGACTTGATTATGAAAACGTTTTAACTGATTAGGATCGGATTTTGAGACTTTAAACTCCATTGATTAAACATGCATGATTATCTTTTGAAAACAATTGATGACAAATAACCTTTTGATTTAATTGAAATCATTCTCCCCCTCAATCAATGACATAAGTTGTTGATTGATAGATAGATATTTTTGACAAATGTTAAGTCCAGATGATTTTCAATAATAGAGTCCGAGTTATTTTTTCAAAGCAATTAGTTTTCATTAGATAGTAAGTAATTGTTTATAGAATCAGAGCATGAAATTTGAAAAACAAAATAAGGCATGGCTCTGTTCTTTCTTTGAAAACGGGTTACTGCCTGAAATGACAATAAACCACCATTTTTCTTCGCCATTTTTTTATAGACTATGTACATTCGAAGAACATCTAAATACCCGTGACATTCTTTGAATATCAACACAAAGTCCGTAGATATTATCGAATCGAGGAAAACATGACAAAAAAGACAATATTTTTGGAATTTTTCAAGATTTTCAAAATTTTTGTGGATTTTTGGAAGTTTTATATTTTTATATTTGTTTTTGAAGGTTTTGTAATTTTGTATTTTGCTTTTCGAATAGATATTTACAAGAGATAGTTTACTCCTTGTCTTCCTCTTGAAGATGCTTGAGTGTTTCCGGTTGTAGACTCTTTAGCCCAAGACGTGGTAGGATAAACTCAAAACGTTCTCTAGGAAGAGCTTTGGTGAAGATGTCTGCTAACTGGTATTCAGACCTTACAAAGTATAGTTCCACCACACCGTTTTCAACTTGTTCTGTAAAACCTGATAATCTAAAATCTGATTAAAGACTAAAATACCCTTGGAACTAAAATTTATAAAATACGTAAAATATATTTACAACATTAAATGAAATTTAAAAGTTAACTTGTGAATAATTAAAACCTAACTAAAATATATTACGTGGTCGATTTTGGTACGACGAAGATTTAACGTTTCGTAAATGATTTGGGTCGTGTTTCTTTTGTTTCGAATGGATCAAGGCCGAAGCCCATGGTGTGCGTGTGTGCGTGTGCTCGGTTGGGCCAAACCGAAACCCAATCCCTTTCCAAGCCTAAGTCAAATGTTACCACTATATATACAATACATAAATCACAAAAGTGAAACCCTAGTTTTATTGTTGCTCTCTTTTTCTTTTCTTCTTTGCTCGGTCGAATAAACAAACACCCTTGGTGTCAAGATTTTGCTCAACCAAGTCAAGGTATAACCTATTCTAGTCTTTGTTTGATGTACCTTGCGTTTGTATATTGTTATATGTTGTGTTTGGTCGATGGTGTTTCTTTTCTTTTTGTGTCGGGCGAATAGGAACCAAAACAAGGAAACCCTAATGATTTAAACCTTACAAGTATTAAAGAGTTACGTATGTAATATGTAATATTGAATCGGGTCAAGGTTGTGTCGATTTAATAAGGGCCGAACCTATGTATTTAGAACCGAACCATGCTTAACATTCGAATAAGGTGTAAAACATGATAACTTGAATGAGACAAGTATATAGATGAGTTAAGACTTGCGTTATAACTTGTTAATTGAAACCCTAAGTTGAACCGAGTCACATATGAGTTTTTAAAAGTATATTAATTAAGTAAAGGTTATGTAAACGTAAACCCTAGTTTTGAGATGTTAACCGAATAAGGAATGCTAAACCCTAATGGTTGTGAATCGTGTCTCATATGCGTGTGTAATTAATACGAGTAATAAGTAACTTGTATGTCACATAAAATCATAAAACGTATATGGTGAAACATAAAAGGAAAGATTACTTTGATGACGTGTTAGGTTAAGTGACGAGTCATTAAAAGACGTAACATGTAATTAAATGCCTATTAATGAGATATTAAAGAATGAGAAACCCTAAACTTTAATAAATGACATATAAACCCTAATCTACGATATTAATTATAAAACATTTAAGTCTCATTTAATTATAAAACCCTAAAATATTATAAGATCATTTTGACGATTATGGAATCATTAATAATATATCGACCGTTAATGTATATAGGTTACGTGAAGAAGGAGTAATTCTTTGCTTTCCTGTGTCTTCTTTTCGATCATTTGCTTTGGAATAAGGCATGATATTCGACCTTTTCAAGAAAGGTTTCTTGTAATGTTTTCTTTTCGTTAACTTTCATATTAGGATTTCCTAAGCCTTTGCTATGAACCCTAATGTGTCTATTTGAGTCGTTGTTTATCCGAACTTTGATTTTGAATCATAAAACCTTTGATTTTGAAAACATGACTAAACATTTGATAAAATATGATCTATGTCGGTTATGACATTCTTATTTGACCTAAGATAGTTTGACACCGAGCCAATTATTAACTAGTCATGGGGTTCCATGTCCGTGTCGATAAATGCACTTCGACATGACTCTAGGGCGAGAGTGAAGTTCTGCCACGTCCCTTATCTGATATTTGTTATGAGCTCAATTTATGTTATATTATCAATGTATGTTTGTGGGGCGTATGGGTGCATCCTAGATCTGTTATATGTTATATATTATATGTTATATGCTATATGTGTTTGATGATTGATGCTGCGTGCATGCACGTCCTTCATAACTCTGGTAGGTCTCCCCTACAAAATGTTGCCTTATGTGATTATGAATATGTTTATGATATGGCATATGTGTATGGGCTCGAGGTAGTTAGCTATAAAACTTATTCTTATATCCTGAATTATCTTTTGAAATGATTATGATTTCACTATCTTTCTATCACTTTATTTCGTATTCGTTCTTGTTTCGTATTCGTTTTGCTTGTATATCATTCCTTTGGGCTTTTGAAGCTCGGTAGCATTTCTTTTCTTTCGCGCGGTATCTAAGCATTGAGCTGGTATTGCTTTGGGATGAGTCTTGAGTGGACTTACCTTAGAGATTTTAGCTTTGATCTTATGATACCATTTAGACTTTATATTTAGACATTTCGTTTGGAGTTTATTTTCATTGGGACCAATGTATTGAAGTCTTTGACTTGGATTATTTCAATATTTATGTTGAGATTTCTTTTGGATATTTATGTTTGCTTTGATATGACACCATTACTTGTGATTCCTTTACCCTTGTCGGGTCGGGCGTTACAATTTATGGTATCGAGCCAGTTTCGACTTGTAGTCGGGACTCGTGACATAAGGAGCCTAGGTTTTGAGACTTTAGAGCTAGGATTTGACCGTGAGGATTTGGGTAGACTTTAGGATTTTTCTGCGTACTTCCATTTCGTATCTCACATTTGTTCATTTTTTGATCGTTAGGATGGTTCGAACTCGTACTCTTGGTGGCGCGGATGGAGATGATGATGCTACTAACATGGATCTGCGATTGCGAATGCTCTCAACTCTCTTTTCCTCGGTCTTACTACACGAGATGATGGAGCAGTGATCAACAACATTCGTAACCGAATGGTGCCGGAGTAGTGGTGGAGGAAATCAACCCGTCGGTATTCACACTTGGCTCGGCGTTTGGTGAAGCTCAAGCCTCTTCGTTTAGCACCGCTGCTACTCCCACCGAGGCCGGTGGATCACTCATATTGAGAAGTCGTTTGAAGTCTTGGGTTGTGGAGCGAGTTTAAGACTCGTTTGGCTTCATTCAAATTGGAAGGTGATGCTTTAAATTGGTGGAAGGCGCTCAAACAAGCAAGAGGAGGAGACGCTCTTCGTGACTTGTACCGGAATGAGTTTGGACTATCTTCTATAACCGTTACTTCCACGATCTTTGAAGAAAGGTATGAGAGGATTATCGTGCAATCTACCGGTTTGATCATGAGAACTCTAATGAGTACATGAGTAGGTTTATGAGGTTGGTGAGTTTGTGGGAGCGATTCTTTGGAGATGGTAGGCGTCAAGCTAAGCACTTCAAGTGGGGACCGAAGAAGTGGGTGTTGGACCGATTGCTTAATATTGAGTATGAGAATGTGTCGGCCCGCAATGACGCAGCTCGTAACATTGAGATCTTTCATGAGGTTTGGGTTCCAACAAGCGTGTCGCGATGGTGATCGGTTCAGGTAGGACTCAAGGCAATGACTATAAGGGAAACTCGGTAGGAGTTATGATTCGAGGAATCAAGTGGATAGGAGTTATGATCGGTGGGTCGATCGAGGAAGGAATGTTGACCTTTGGGCGCCACGAGGCGAGGGTCAAGATAATAGAAATCTTGGTAAGAATGGAAGTGATCGTCGGAACCAAGGTAACAATAACTTGACATTACAACAAGGATCGACCATTTCGAGGAGCAAATCGGTCGTGCTTGAGGATCTTCTAGTTAGCGGAGACGGTGAAGTTTGCCACCCCACCTATTTATACGACTTGTGGAAAGGCTCATCCGGCGGTGTTACAAGGCCACTAGTGGTTGTTTTGCTTGTGGTTCCACCGCTCACAAGATTAAAGATTGCCCTAAGAAGAACTCGGCGATTCACGGAAACTATATCAAGCCACCGACTACTCTCGGACGTGTTTATGCTACTACTCGTAACGGTGAGCGCACTGTGTACCATTACAGGCACTCTTTTCATTGATGATTATGTTGTCTTCGTTTTATTTGATACCGGTGCCACACACTCCATTATATCTATCACATTTGCTAAGAAACTTAATATGAAGCCCAAACCGTTAACAAATCACTTATCGATTTCTCGCTATGAAAAATCACGTGATCATTGATCATAAATCGTTAAGTGTCCTCTTCGTTTTGATGATCGTATTCGCTTTGCAAATCTGTATCCTCTCGATATGGTCGACTTTGATATCATTCTAGGCATGGATTGGTTGGCTTATCATAGAGCTTCAATCGACTGCTATGCTAGAACGGTGATCTTTGGAGACGTAAAACATCCCGAATTCGTTTATCATGGTTCTCAACCTCTTAAATATGTTAAACTCATTTCTGCTATGAAGGCAAGGATCATGATTGCTCATGGGTGTCAAGGTTTTCTAGCATCTGTTAAGGACATATCTTTGGAGAGTCCTAACATTGAAAATCTTCGGTTGTTTGCGAATTCTCGACGTTTTTCCGATGAACCCCTGGACTTCCCCACTCGAGAAGTTGAGTTTAGCATTCGATTAATTCTGGTGCTGAACCGATTTCAAGGCTCCGTATCGTATGGCACTGTAGAAGCGAAGGAGTTGAAGGAACAGTGCAAGAGATGATAGAAAACGGTTTATTCCCAGTGTTTCGCCATGGGTGCACTGTCTTGTTTGTGAAGAAGAAGGATGGAAGCATGCGCTTATGTATCGACTACCGTGAACTCAATCGATACCATTCGTAACAGTTATCCTCTGCCGCGTATTGATGACTTGTTTGATCAAGCTGCAAGGAGCTAAGTTCTTTTCAAGATTGACACGAGGTGCGGCTACAATTAGTTACGTGTGAAGGAGCAAGATGTTCCTAAGACCGCGTTTCGTACCGGATATGGTCATTACGAATTCCTCGTTATGCCTTTTGGTTTGACCAATGCGCTTTCTTGTGTTTATGGACACGATGAATCGTGTTTTCCATGAGTTTCTCGACAAGTTCGTTATTGTTTTCATCGACGACATTTTAGTTTACTCTAAGTCTGAAGAAGAGCATGAAGAACATCTTCGTATAGTTTTGGAGATTTTTAGGAAGAAGAAGTTGTACGCCAAATTTTCGAAGTGCGAATTTTGGTTAAGACAAGTTGCTTTCCTTGGTCATATTGTCTCGGTTGATGGTATCACCATGGATTCGTCTAAGGTTGAGGCTATCACTAAATGGCCAAGACCTACGACGATGTCGAGGTCGGGGAGTTTTCTTGGACTTCTTTGGTTACTACAGACGTTTTGTTGAAGGTTTCTCTCGCTTAGCTCTACCCCTAACCCAACCGATGAGGAAAGGTGAAAAGTTTGTATGGACGGATGAGCGAGAGAAGAGTTTTGAAGAGTTAAAGAGACATTGGTGTCGGCTCCTATTTTGACTCTTCCAAGCTGGTTCGAGGATTTCAAATTCAATGATGCATCTAAGAAAGGATTAAGTGTGTTTGATGCAACATGGAAAGGTAATAGCTTATGCTTCGAGGTAGCTAAAACCTTATGAGGAGAATTACCCAACTCATGATCTTGAGTTAGGCTGCAGTGGTGTTTGCGTTGAAGATCCGGAGACATTACTTGTATGGAGACATGTGATATATTCATCGATCATAAGAGTCTCAAGTATATTTTCACCGAAGGAACTTAACATGAGACAAAGGAGATGGTTAGAACTTCTTAAGGATTATGACACCAACATTCGATTACCATCCGGGTAAGGCTAACGTTGTTCTTGACGCACTTAGTCGAATCGGGCATTCTTGCGAGTATCAAGATTGAGCCTAGGGTTTTGCGTGACTTAGAGAGTTTGGATGTTGAGTTGTGTGTACGAGGTTTTGATGGATTGGGCATGTATGAAGGTGGAGTCGAACCTTATCACGCAAATTAAAGAGGCTCGAAAGATGACGTGTTGTGGGCCGTGGCGCAAAATGTTGAAGAAGGTAATCGACGAAGTTTAAGGTTGATAATGACGGTATTGTATGGTATGGAGATAGGCTTTATGTTCCCAATGATCGGTGCCATTGAGAAAGTTATGGTGAAGCTCATAGTTCTCCTTTCACTATTCATCCTGGTTCTACCAAGATGTATAGGGATTTGAAGCGATACTTTTGGTGGAGCGGCATGAAGCAAGATGTGGCGACGTTTGTGTCGAAGTGTATGATTTGTCGTGAGTTAAGATTGAACATCAAAGGGCTAGTGGATTATTCGACCATTGGATATTCCAACATGGAAGTGGGATAAGATATCTATGGATTTTGTGGTGGACTACCTCTTACTCGGAAGAAGCATAATGCGATTTGGGTAGTTGTTGATCGACTAACCAAATCGCTCATTCTTGCCAATTAGAAAGGATTATGGTATTGGTAAATTGGCGGAGATTTTTCGAGAAGAGATCGTTAGACTTCATGGTACTCCGGCATCTATTGTGTCCGATAGAGATCCGCGTTTTACTTCTCGTTTCGGAAAGGTTTGCGAAAGCTTGGGGTACTGACTTAATTTTAGTACGGCATTTCATCCTCAAGCGGATGGTCGGTCGAGAGGACTATCTGAGACCTTAGAGGATATGCTAAGGGCTTGTGCTTTAGAATGGGTTGGCAGTTGGGATGAATATTTATGTTTAGTAGAGTTTGCATATAACAACAGTTGGCATGCTAGCATTAAGCGGCACCGTTTGAACTACTTTATGGAAGGAAATGTAGAGCACCTATTTGTTGGGATGAAGTAGGTGGCGTTTGATTGAAGGTCCGGAAATGATCGAGATCACTAATGAGAAAGTAGCTGTTGCTAGAGAAAAGTTGAAGGAAGCTAGGTCTTGTCAGAAAAGTTATGCCGACAAGCATCGTCGTGATTTAGAATTTCGGGTTGGAGATCGTGTATTTTTGAAAGTTTCGCCGTTTAGAGGTGTGAAACGTTTTGGAATCAAGGGCAAGCTCAGTCCTCGATTTATTGGACCGTTTGAGATTCTTGAGCGTATAGGAGAAGTTTCGTATCGTTTAGCACTTCCGCCTCAGTTATCGCATGTTCATGACGTTTTCCATGTATCACTCCTAAGGGGATACAACTATCATCCGTTACACGTTGCTTCTTATCCGTTTGATCAAATTCAATCCGATATGTCTTTATCTGAAGAACCGGAAGCTATTCTGGAAAGACAAGAAAGAGTTATGAGGAATAAAGTCATTCCATTCGTTAAGATTCTTTGGAAAAATCATCCAGATCGTGAGGCTACTTGGGAAACCGAGGAGTCGATGCGAGCTAGTTATCCTCATTTCTTTGAATAGTCTTGGTATGTTTTCATTTTCGTTTCGTTTTCATTTTCGTTTCATTTCAATTTTCGAGGACGAAAATTTTTCTTTAGAGGGGAAGAATTGTAAAACCTGATAATCTAAAATCTGATTAAAGACTAAAATACCCTTGGAACTAAAATTTATAAAATACGTAAAATATATTTAAAACATTAAATGAAATTTAAAAGTTAACTTGTGAATAATTAAAACCTAACTAAAATATATTACGTGGTCGATTTTGGTACGACGAAGATTTAACGTTTCGTAAATGATTTGGGTCGTGTTTCTTTTGTTTCGAATGGATCAAGGCCGAAGCCCATGGTGTGCGTGTGTGGGTGTGCTCGGTTGGGCCAAACCGAAACCCAATCCCTTTCCAAGCCTAAGTCAAATGTTACCACTATATATACAATACATAAATCACAAAAGTGAAACCCTAGTTTTATTGTTGCTCTCTTTTTCTTTTCTTCTTTGCTCGGCCGAATAAACAAACACCCTTGGTGTCAAGATTTTTGCTCAACCAAGTCAAGGTATAACCTATTCTAGTCTTTGTTTGATGCACATTGCGTTTGTATATTGTTATATGTTGTGTTTGGTCGATGGTGTTTCTTTTCTTTTTGTGTCGAGCCGAATAGGAACCAAAACAAGGAAACCCTAATGATTTAAACCTTACAAGTATTAAAGAGTTACGTATGTAATATGTAATATTGAATCGGGTCAAGGTTGTGTCGATTTAATAAGGGCCGAACCTATGTATTTAGAACCGAACCATGCTTAACATTCGAATAAGGTGTAAAACATGATAACTTGAATGAGACAAGTATATAGATGAGTTAAGACTTGCGTTATAACTTGTTAATTGAAACCCTAAGTTGAGCCGAGTCACATATGAGTTTTTAAAAGTATATTAATTAAGTAAAGGTTATGTAGCGTAAACCTAGTTTGAGATGTTAACCGAATAAGGAATGCTAAACCACAATGGTTGTGAATCGTGTCTCATATGCGTGTGTAGTGTCTGAGTAATAAGTAACTTGTATGTCACATAAAATCATAAAGCGATATGGTGAAACATAAAAGGAAAGATTACTTTGATGACGTGTTAGGTTAAGTGACGAGTCATTAAAAGGCGTAACATGTAATTAAATGCCTATTAATGAGATATTAAAGAATGAGAAACCTAAACTTTAATAAATGACATATAAACCCTAATCTACGATATTAATTATAAAACATTTAAGTCTCATTTAATTATAAAACCCTAAAATATTAAAAGATCATTTTGACGATTATGGAATCATTAATAATATATCGACCGTTAATGTATATAGGTTACGTGAAGAAGGAGTAATTCTTTGCTTTCCTGTGTCTTCTTTTCGATCATTTGCTTTGGAACAAAGTACGAGATATTACGACCTTTTCGAGAAAGGTTTCTTGTAATGTTTTCTTTTCGTTAACTTTCATATTAGGATTTCCTAAGCCTTTGCTATGAACCTAATGTGTCTATTTGAGCTGTTGCTTATCCGAACTTTGATTTTGAATCATAAAACCTTTGATTTTGAAAACATGACTAAACATTTGATAAAATATGATCTATATCGGTTATGACATTCTTATTTGACCTAAGATAGTTTGACACCGAGCCAATTATTAACTAGTCATGGGGTTCCATGTCCGTGTCGATAAATGCACTTCTCGACATGACTCTAGGGCGATGAGAGTGAAGTTACGCCATGTCCCTTATCGATATTTGTTATGAGCTCAATTTATGTTATATTATCAATGTATGTTTGTGGGCGTATGGGTGCATCCTAGATACATTATATGTTATATATTATATGTTATATGCTATATGTGTTTGATGATTGATCTGCGTGCATGCACGTCCTTCATAACTCGGTAGGTCTCCCACAAAATGTTGCCTTATGTGATTATGAATATGTTTATGATATGGCATATGTGTATGGGCTCGAGGTAGTTAGCTATAAAACTTATTCTTATATCACGAATTATCTTTTGAAATGATTATGATTTCACTATCTTTCTATCACTTTATTTCGTATTCGTTCTTGTTTCGTATTCGTTTTGCTTGTATATCATTCCTTTGGGCTTTTGAAGCTCGGCCGCATTTCTTTTCTTTCGTGGCGGTATCTAAGCATTGGGTAGGTATTGCTTTGGGATGAGTCTTTGAGTGGACTTACCTTAGAGATTTTAGCTTTGATCTTATGATACCATTTAGACTTTATATTTAGACATTTCGTTTGGAGTTTATTTTCCGCTGGGACCAATGTATTGAAGTCTTTTGACTTGGATTATTTCAATATTTATGTTGAGATTTCTTTTGGATATTTATGTTTGCTTTGATATGACACCATTACTTATGATTCCTTTACCCTTGTCGGGTCGGGGCGTTACATGTTCCCTGATGAAATGATGTCGAATGTCGATGTGCTTTGCTCTTGAGTGTTGTACGTTGTTGCATGAGAGAGCAATAGCACTTTTGTTATCACAAGAAGAGAGGATTTTTGAATTCAAAGCCATAGTCGGATAATTCGGATCTCATCCATAGGATTTGAGCACAACGAGGATGACATGGCTATGTATTCAACCTCTGTAGAGGAAATAGAAGTACTCATTTGCTTCTTTGAAGACCACTCACAAGCTTATCACCCAAAAGCGAGCACCTCGGGCGTGCTTGACGAGTATCTTGACATCTGCATGATCGGCATCGCATAGGTCGTTAGTGACATCTGGGTGTCCTTCGGTGCAAAGTCCCATATTGATGGTTCTTTGGAGATACCGAAAGACCCGTTTAAGCTACTTCAAGGTGCTTTTGGTAGGCAGCACGGTATCTAGCACACATGCATCGATGACAGAATATCGGGTCTCTTGGTGTGAGGTACATCGAGGATCCACTCATACTACGATATTTTGTTTGGTCTACCATGGTCCCTGAGTGGTCCTCATCCGGTTTAATACGCTCAATCATGGGAGTGTCAACAGGGTCACTAGAATCAAATCCAAATTTTTTTTAAATCTCATTTGCATATTTAGATTGATTTATAAAAATTCCTCCGGGACTTTGTGAAATTTGTAATCCCAAGAAAAATGACATTTGTCCCATCATTGACATTTGAAATTTTGAACCCATTTCAATTGAAAAGCAGTCACACTCACTTTGGGGTCGATCGAGGCAAAGATGATATCATCAACATATATTTGAGCGTGAATTAAATGTTTGCTCGACTTCACGGTGAACAATGTCGGATCAAGCTGCTCCTTTGATGAATCCGGTAGATAGAAGAAACTTTAATAGCATATCATACAATGCCCTTGGAGCTTGCTTAAGACCGTATAGAGCCTTCTTCAAATGATAGACGTGAGTAGGATGCTCTGGATTCACAAAGCCTTGATTTGGTGACGTAAAGACTTCTTTAAGATCTCCGTTAAGAAGCGCCATATTTACATCCATCGATAGACTACCATGTTCTTACTTGCGGCATTAGCCAAGAAGATTACGATCGCCTCGATACGAGCAAGCTGGAGCAAATGATTCTTCAAAGTCAATACCCTCCTCCCGACGGTATCCTTTTGCAACCAACCTAGCCTTGTTCTTTAATACATCGCCATGCTCATCAAGCTTCACTTTGAAGATCCACTTTAGAGCAATGATCGTTGCTGCAATCTGGAGCGGTACTAATTCCCATACATCAAGTCGATCAAACTCATGTATTTCTTCTTGCATGGCATTGAACGGTGTCTTCATTCATGGCGGTTTAACATCTTTTGGTTCGACCTTAGAGTATGGAGTTGAAGAAGCACCATAAGGCATCGGTTGCAAGTTGTTTCCGTGTTGATCTTTGGACGAGAGGGTTTCAATGATGTTTTCAATGGATGATCATGTGTCCATTTCTTAAAATGTTCATGTGGTTGTTGTTGAGGAACTAAAGTAGCGAGTCTATATCTCTTGATGATGATGGTTCGATGATGATTCGAGAGCAAATATGTTCTCAAAGGTTCATCTTGGAGGAGCAAAAGGGTTTTCATCATCTATAACGGCGACAACATTTCCATTTTGTACACTCGATGATTGATGATTTGTTGATGAGACGAGTGATCGCAGCGCTTCTTGACTTAATGACATTGGCGAAGGTTAACTTCGCGGCGAGGATATAGGTAGCCTCATTGATGGGCCGACATATCATTAACACTTGGTTCATAGTGTTCATCAAACATTGGATCAAATAATTTCTTCAAATCATCCTCTGAAGGAGGTACATAAGGAGTTCTTGGTGAGGATTAGAAACAAGAGTAGAGGCGATGGGACTACTTGTTAAAGGTTGAAATCTTGGTCCGAACTAAATTGTCCTAGAGCCATTTGACCGTCGACTCATCAAAGCGAAAGCGTGAATTGTTTCCATGATATTTCGTGTTCTCTTGTTGTAGATTCGGTAACCTTTTACGCTTGGTGCATATCCTACAAATACTCCAATGTCCGCTTTAGCTTTAAGCTTGCCTAAGTCTTGACCCTCATTAGTTGGATAGCACAATGCACCAAAACACGAAGGAATGAGAGATTAGGTTTCTATTGTGGACAAGTTCATATGGAGTTTTCCATGAGCGGTGTGAATTAGGGATCGATTTGTGTGTAGCATGCGGTGGCAATGGCTTGACCCATATTGGAACCTTTGAGTAATCGGCATTGTTCTTGCGGCTTCCACAAGAGTTCGATTTAGTCTTTCAACTACACCGTTTTGTTGAGGAGTTAGTGGAACACTTCTTTGATGGTGATTCAAATACTTTCATAAAACTCACTAAGTTGTTTATTAACAAACTCGGTTCCATTGTCGATTCGGATGATTAAGCGGTTTTGTTAAGTCGAACTGCGGTTTGTTTGATAAGTTTGATGATGATATCGGGTTTCATCCTTTGTCCTAAGAACTTAACCGGGTGAATCGAGGTAATCATCAACCACGACTAGCACATATTTCTTTCCAAGATATTACACTCTCATGGGTCCATAAATCCATGTGAATTGTATGAAGAACACATGGCGAGTTTGTAGGTTTGGGTTTGTGGGCATATTTCTTGCTTTTCCTAATTGGCATCTTGAACAAAGATGATTCTTTTCATACTTTAGTCTAGGTAAACCTACAACTAAGTCCTTTCGGAGAGATCATTGATGGTGCCGAAGTTCAAGTGATTGAGGCAGCGATGCCATAACCATGACTTTGTTTTGAAGCCTTTGACGACAAGCAAATTGGAAGACTTCATCATATCTTCGATAGAGATGGTGTATAGATTTGAACCACGTGTTCTCTTAAAAGCTCTTTACCATCAAGTTCTCTAACGAAACAAGTATGTTTTGAAGGCCACTTCTAGATCGAATCACGAATTGACCGACATAAAATAAGTTATGACCAAGACCTTCTACTTAATATACCGGAGATAACACTATCACCGACAACATAATCTCCATAACCCATATGCACCGAAATGATCGTTCCGAATCTAACGGTCCGATGAATTTACTCACGAAGTTCATGAGCCGTGGTGGTCTCGATCATATCTTGGAGCGACTGAGTCCAGTACCACGAGCGATTTGAGCGATCTGCGGTTGAACCTGAGACAAAAATGGATAAGCTGGATAATTAGGAACCCCATGCAATAATGGGTTCCACTTGGTTAATAACGATGAATTGGAACACCCACATCGAAGTAGAAACAATGGAATCATCGAAATAGATGCGATGCTAGTGTCCATATTTGACCTATTCAAAGTATGTTCACTTAGGGAATAGTTCTACCGGTAGGCATCCATTTACTAGTGGGCCTTTGTCTTAGCAAATTTAGGCGGAACTCATTAGCCTTATGGCGGAAGGTATCCATTGATAACCTATTTTACTAAATATTCTTCCCGTGGGTTTCCACTTGTTTTTAACTTTCTTTCGCCTTTGCCTTTTAGCCTTCTTAGCTTGATTTTTGCATAAACAATTTTAACGGGGCATTTAATGACATTAATCAAATCATTCACACCACATTCATGATTAGTAACATAATTCAAGTAATCATCGGTTGATGGTTTGCGAGATAGTAGCGAATTCGAATTAATTACAGTACGCTTATAGTAAATACTAGAATCAACACGATTCGTCTTATTCAAATCCTCCCTAAGGTGATCTTCTACTTTCTTCCACAGAGCATTCCTAGCATGCAAGGTCCTATCCTTCTTTGTGTTACCTTGAGGCTTTGACGTGATGAGTGTGTAAATACTCATCATTTTGTTCCTTCTAACTGAAAAAGCAGTCAAAACACTTTGAAAAGTCTCAAAAGGCAGAAAAAATATTTAGGCGTATTTTATGCAATAATTATAAAAATCTAGTCCACGGTTATTCAAAACATGTAATTTTTCATAAAGGCCCTCGGGAATTTTTAAGTTGTCAAATTTAGCCTTATAAAGTCTAGTTTTGCAAAATGACAACTTGAGTCCTTGGAATTTTAAAGATTGTGAAATTTCCGGGATATTTTTAATTTAAAATTATCATTTTTGGTCCTTGGGAAAATTAATCTTGTCATAATTAGTCCTAATGATGAAATTTGGAAAATTACGAGTTTGGTCCTTCAAGTTTGGTCAAATGGCTAATATGGTCCTTGTGTATTACTTCCAATCAAACCAAAACAAAATAAAATCATAAAACCTAACCTACTTGTTCCCCTTTAACCCGAAAACCGACACACCCTTTTGCCCATCATATTTCCTCCTCCTTTTCCTTTCTCCCATGACTCGCAAAACAACTGCACACTCAATCCCTGCAACACCAGGAACCCATCACCAACCCATCACTCTCAGTCAAGAAAGAGAAGACACGAAGAAAGAGAGATTGAAGACACAGAGAGCTCTTAGTATAAATAAGATGTTGTAGCCAATGTATAAGGCAGTAAGTTAAGTTAGTTTTTTTAAGTTTTAATTTAGTTTTTAGTTTTAGTCTAGAATCATTGTCTAGCTAAATTTACTTTCATTGTCATGTAATCTCTTAACTCAGTTTAATGCAATTTTCATTTTTAATTCCAGCTTATTTAAGTTTTGAATTTCTTTTATGTTCTTAAAATTCTGTCATTTGGTTCTTACTGTGTTTGTTAAAGGTTGTTTAAACTCATTTTGAGTTTGTGTTATTGGTCCAACTTAGTTTTAAGGTTTCTACATCTCAACTTTAAAAAACAGTTTCAAGGTTCTGCCCAAAAGGGTGTTTGGAACATTTAGGTTCTTGGGTCAAAAGAGTGTTTTCACCCACTTTGGGTTTGCAAATTAGTTCACATAGTCTTCATTAAATCAAACTAGTAGTTATTTAATTATTTTAAACAGTTTTAGGTAATACCTTGTTTTGAAAAGTTTTCTCAAATTTCTAGCTTTCTAAGTCTATGTAACTGTCCACAGAGCACTTTTGACAAGCTCTTTAAGAGCTTGTTATTGGTTCAAACTTGTTCAAAATTTGTTTTTTCATTTCTTTAATATATGTATTCCACCTGTGTGTGCTCATTTAGTGCTTTAATGATTGTTTGTTAACTAATTTTTAAGCCAAAAGTCACCCACTTGTACCCCTTCGCCCACTGGTCTGCTGCAACTCCACAGCAGCTTGCTGTCCCACTTTCTTAGTGCTTATTGGTTGCCTTCATTTAGCCTCAAAAAGCTCCATGTGGGGCTGTTTTGCCCACTGTTACAGCAGCTACACCAACAGCAGACCTGCAACAATAGACCGAGCATCGCCTTGAGTTTATTTCCTGTCCCTTTTGCCTCTTTTAGTTATACTTAGTACTTTTTAAGTTCCCTAGGTTAGTTTTGCTTATTGCCTCCTGTTTTAGTGCTTATCGTAGTCTTTTATTGCTTGTTTTTCGCATATTTTAGCTTAGGTTCTCTCTAGTTAAGCTTGTTTACCAACTGCTATTTCCCATTTTGATTGTTTATTTTAGTTGTTCCTTAGGCTTATTGTAGTGTTTAATATGAAGGATAGCTTATCTCTCCTTCTCAACTGCTTATCTAGACTCATTGTGTGCTTATAAGTTCCCATAAGGGGTGTTTGTTTGAAGTCTGCCCATATCGGTGGACAATTAAGTCCAACGACTTATCCCCTTTTATATTATCAATTCTCTTGTCTTGACTTATTTGGTTCAATAATGTTCATTCTGACTTAAGCTTCTCTTTTAACTTGCTTTTCCATTGGCTTATTTGGGCTCACAAGGATCGTCCAATAAGGTGTGTTAGGATCTAATTTCGGTTTAGTCAAAATTCTAAATCATCATTAAAGTCAAAACTCATTAAATCGGGTTTTGCCAAACTTTGTGGAATTTTCAGATTCATTATAAGTCCATTTGAGTGAAATTTGGGATACAAGATCTTTGGTTGGTCGTGGATTTCATGATCATTTAGTTTATTTTAGGAATTTTATAAGCTAGCTTAATTAGTGCTTAAAGTAGGGCCTTGAAGTAGTTTGGCATATAGTTATTAAAATCGGTCATGAGTTTTTTACGTAGCTTGTGTTTTTACTTCCCAATCAGTTGCATTAGCTCATTTTAGGTTAGATTTAGGCTTTATTAGCTTATGGTAGCTTATAGTTAGCTTTTAGCTTATTTGATGCTTATTCAAAGCGCTTATTTGCCCAATTCGACTTATTAGTGGGCTTATCTAACTTTTATATTTTTCCCAGGCTTAGAATAATATTTTAGATTTTCTGTAAAGTCTCATAATTTTTACTGTTCATTTGTTATTTTTCTTAATTTTAATTAGTTTAAATTAGTTTTTAATTAATAATAATTATTTAAAAGTCTAAAAATATATTTTCAGTTTTAACATTAGTTTTATAATATTTTAGATTTTTCCAATTTATAATTTCATTTTTAGGTTAATTTCCTATTTTCTTGTATTTTAATGTATTTTTAAATAGTTAAAAATAGTTTTAATTAATAATAATTAGATAAATAGTTTTAAAATAATTTTCTTTTCTTAAAATTTTCTTTTATTATTAGAATTGTTAAAAAGTAATTTTCATTTTCATGAGTCTTTTAGTTTTCGATTTCACATTTTTATTTTACACGTTTACGTTTGTTTTAGTTTAAGTTTTACGTTTTAGGTTTTAATCGTTAAGCGTTTTTTTAGAATAAATTAAAATGACTTCAAAGTCTTTAATAGATTTAGATTCCTTAGTGTAAAATCAATCATAACCTTTTCTGTTCAATATTCACCCGATCACGATTCGTTGTATTCTGATTTACGCCTCGTTGGGACTTAACGACAGGGATACACTAAACTCCTCTGGACTTAATTGCATTTGTTTGATTGTTTGAAGTTTATCACGGTTGACCATTCACAAGTGGTCAAACTTGTGTGATAAAACTGACGGTTTGGACTCGATCAACCCGCTTGCTTTGGTGTCACTTACACTCTGTAGGGAATTGGAACATTATTTGGTTTTGCTACTTTTTGCATTCTGAACTAGAAGTGCAGGGATCTGAACTACTTGAAGGCACCTTAGTGTTCACTTTCTTAAAACTGGGCATGTTGCTATTAAGCATTCTAGCAGTTCTTGAGATCGTTTAGCTTGAATGCACGCAAACCTAATTTCACTGTCAAGAGGCTTATTTATAAAATCCTCTTCCACAATCTCACGGAGGCATTCAAGACTATCCTTAAGGTGAGCACAATAGTTGTGAAACACAAGTTCATTATTCCTAAGATGAGGAGGAATGTATTTATGATCGCGATATATTTGCGGTCGAGGATGACTTTGATGCAACATTCTCATTACAAACTAGTGGCGGTTCCTTTCTCCGGACCCTCGATTCTCAATTTCTTTACGTAAAGATGTTATTTTTTCATTGTTTTTGTCACGAGTGACTTTCATTGAATCATATAACTCTTTAAAGTGTCGTTTAACTTTTCATTTTCTTCTAGAAAACTTTCGTTTCTTTTGTAAAGCATTAACTAGGTTTGAAGATGAAAAGTTTGAGAATCTTGAGAATCTAAAGGAGGAGGCATTTGGGAGCCGGTCGATTGTTCTTTTCACCCTTTAATTGAGATATTTGAGCTTTCAACTTTCTGATCGTGTTATAATGAGCTTGAATCTATTCGTCACGTTTGTTTATCTGAAAAACTGCATCAAACTCTAGAACATTTGAGGATGTCTTGATATTTGAGGTTTTAACATTTTCTTTAAGATATTGATATTTTAGTTGCAAATCGAAATGTTCAACTTCTAGTTTAGAAAGATGTTTTACCAAATTATCGTGATCATCTCGATTAATTTTCTCATTAAGTTCTGAGTTTTTGTTTTCAAGCTCAATGACACGATCATGGGAGACTTTTAGAGCAACAGATAATTCATGAAATTGAGAAGCATTAATGGAACAATTTGTAGCAGTGTAAAACACGTCTTGAGCAATACATTCAGAAATAAGATTCTCATTCAAGGTATGCAAGTTCTTCCTCTCAATCTCATTATATTTTAATTCTCGCTCATAGTCACTAACCTCGACAATCATCGCATCAAATTCCTTTTCCATTTCTTTAATATCTAAGTCCATCCCTTTTAAGACTCTCAAATTGATCTTTTAGTTGTTTAAAGAAAGGCATGACCTCGGTTAAATAGCATTCTTTAGTTTGCTCAAAACCCTTTCCCTTTAGTTATACCGGTGGGTGTGATCCTTTTCTTACAAGTTTTCTCAAAATCAACAAATAATTGAAAGATAACATATTGGTGATTAAGGTCTTGCTTTTAGTGGCAATAGTCCTAGGGACTAGATGCATTGGTGTATTAGGAGGATACACGATTCTTTGAAGGCATTTTCCTAAAGGGGGATTTGTTACAACAAGATTCTCTGCTTTTGCTTATCTAAATCCTTTTTCCGAACACTTGTTGGTGTTAACAACGTTTGAGGCTTAACCATGTTCAAGGAAATCCAATTTTCCTTTTGTAGTCATGGGTCCGATAATTATGTTTTCTCTTTACATGTAGGATTGTTGAGTTTCTTATCCATTTTCTCCTAGTGACCTCATCCGATTTCTTATCTTCCTCAATGCACTCGGTATGACTAGGTTTACGCCTAGGTTTAAGGATTTCAATTCCATCATAGATAACATTTTGACTTTTGCTATCTTACCATACTCGGGGTTGGATTCCTTTATAATGGGGATACTATGCTTATCGATTGAGAACTCTATGCTTCGTGATCATGTGAGCGATCAGAATGGTATTCCTTGTGCGTACAACTTATTTTCAAGCTTGTTTTCAAGGTTTTAGATTAGAAAAATCATTCAAAGTTTTGATTCCTTAGCTTTGAATTCTTGCTTAAGCATTTTAACATTTTCTTGAAGTTCTTGTTTTGCTTAGCGGTTTAGAAAGCTTTTCTTGTAATGAGTTTAACTCTGTTTTAATACTTCTTCTCTAAACTTACTTTTCTAATAGTTATGCGCATTTGGTCATCCATTTCCGCTCACGGTTGGTTAACTCAAACTTAGCTTATTTGTTCATAAATAGCAACTTGTTCTTTATAGGCATTGAGTTCGGTAACAAATGAATCATCATAAGCACATGCGGTGTATTCATCAAAAATATAGTCATCATTGACTGCGGAAGAGGCATCACTTGGTACAGTCGCACTTTCACTTTGTTTCACATATTGATCATATAGGACAACATTGATATTACCCATATTTTCAATATCGACTCAAAAGTTTGATTGATTGTACTTTGTCATGTATCTTTGCTCATCAACATCATCGTATAGTTTTAATACCTCGAGATGATTGATTCGTTGGATGGACAAGCTTGCTTAGATGATGAGGCTTTAGAGAGACCATTGGAGAAATGCTAGTCATGAAAATTGTTTGTGCGATGAGGTTCATCATCGACGTCAGTCGTATGCATCACGATCGGCGACTTGAAAGGCATTCGATGATTGTGACCTATCTCACAATTGGTGCATTCATCAACATCGGCGTCATATGTCTTTGCATTCCTTCGCAAGAAACAATAACTCCTCTTCATCCAAAATTGCTCCATTGTCACGAGCTTGCGAGCAACATCTTGTCTCGAAGTATTCGCATTACGTGGACGTTTTGGAGATGTGCGGTTCCTTGCTATGTGTCCATCACCACCACGGTTGTAGCACTTAATTTTCTTTGCTTGTCCTTGATTTCCATTCCTTCCACGATTACGATTTTCCACATACCTCTACCAACTCCACCTCTTCCTGTTCATCTTGTCTTTCTTGAACTGGTTGCACACAACCTTCCATCTCGGCGGTAGCTTGATTGTGTGGATTGGATGTTGTTCGAGGTTATTGTTGGTGTGTGGGAGAGAGTTCATGTTTTGACTAATCATGAGAGCCGGTTGATTAATGAAGTGTCCCACGCATGCATCAGCTTGTTTGAACATTGGATCAGGAATGAGTTTGTGATTACCATTACCCATGGGTATAACTTGAGAAGCTTTGGTGGTAATTCCAACATTTGTGTATAAAGCAGTTGAATCATTTGATGAGCTCGTCACTCCCTGGTTGGTTTTGAATTGATCAATAATCCTTTTTTCAAACATAGCTTGTCTCTCATTCTGAAGAAGGAATGCATAGAGTTGTTCATAGTTTGTATTCTTCAATCCTTTGGTTAGTTTCACAGAGGTGACAAACTTGTGCCATTCGAGATTCATGTTGTTCACAAATCTTGAGTTCGGTGAATGTTTGGCATGGTCATTTTGATGTTCCTCATGTCATTCAAAAGCTTATGGAATCTCGCGTAGTACTCATAGACACTCTCATCGGGTTTCATCTTGAAGTGTTCAAATTCATCATACGATTGTGATTCTCGGTTTTCAATAGTTAGTTCGAACACGAGAGGAGCATCTTGACATTATCCCATATTGCCTTGGCTTGTGTTGTGATTGATAAGCTTGTAGATATCTTTTGGAAGACCTTGAAGTATAATGTTAGAAGCCACGATATCGACATCGAATCTCTTTTCTCCTTATCATTGAGCTCATCATATGTCTTTGGTGCATCTATTCCATAGATCATTGTTCCATCTGCGGTGTATCAATTAAGTCTCTAGTAGTCTCAATCGATAAGGTCCTTCATCAATGGATTTGAGAATATTAACCCATTTTCCTTTCCAAGGCATGCAGTCGATTCGTTGTGCCCAAGAGTCATAGTCGGTTACATCAAGCACGGTGGACGAGTGTCGGAGCCATCTACTTGAACATCCTCGAGAATGGAAGAAACAATAGTTGGAGCGATGTTTGCCATGATTACAAGTTCTACGGGATTTTACTATTCTTTGATTCAACCGGAAATTGATTCTTTCACGAATTTTACTAAACCAAAAGAACAACCGTAAGAATGTAGCACGAAGAAGTAACAAGTCTCGATAGACAAGTAGCTACACACTCAACTCGCAATTATCAACTCGCTAAACAACTAACTCGCTTAAAGAAACAAGTCGCTAAGACATCAACTCGCTTAATAGCCAAGTCGCATATAGAGACAAATCGCTAAATAGCAAAGTGCAAGCGGACCTGACTCGCTTAACCACCAAGTCGCTTAAGCTAACTCGCTAGCTATACAACTCGCTTAATAGCCAAGTCGCTTTAGAACTCAAGTCGCTTAAAGAAACAACTCGCTTAGAACCCAAGTCGCATAAAAAGTCAACTCGCTAAATAGCTAAGTCGCATATACCAACTCGCATCCAGTAACGAAGCAACTCGCTTCGAAGAAACAAAAATCCGAGGCGCAACTCGCTTTGTACAAAGTTCACAAATAACCACTTAATCAATCAAAAACAACTAAACCACAGTGATTTAAGCCTTCCAATTCAAAACATAACCACATATGATGATCCTAAACACAAAAGTACAAGCAAAATTCAAACTTTAACACTAGAATTTGTCCAAATGATTCAAACTCTCCTAAACACTTAATACCCCAAAACCTTATGAAATCCACCAAAACAAAGAGCATGAAAGATGGTGATCAAACCATGGCTCTTGATACCAATTGTAAGTTATAGGTTTCACAAACACACTAAACCATAATCACATGGGGCGTTCAAGTATGTTTAGAGAGAAAGTTCTAGAGAGAAAGATAAGAGTTGGGAACTATGTGAAACAAAAAAAATGGTATTGATCGAGCTCCAACCTCTACCTTGGGAGGTAGAGGGTATTTATAGTGTCTTACAAATAAACACCACCTACGGGTGTGGATCGGGCATACAGTGGGGAAAGACCCGTCCGTCCTCCACGGTGTTACATAACAAACTACTTGCTAACATAACTTGACTATGACTACGAGCTTTCTAACGAATACATATACTTGAGGTGACCGACTCTTTAACGACTGAATTTTCTAATTCCTAACAGTTTTACATGAAACCCGTCACAATCTATCGATTTTCCTAATGGAAATACAAGAAATGGGATTTCTAAAAAATAAACTGACTTATCATCTACAAAAGCTGAAGTTCAGCAACTTTCTCTACATTCATCAAAGTTCTTTTCTGAAACCTTCATTGTTAAAAGTTCATAATTCTAGCCAAGTATGGACTATTTTAGGATTACTTAAGATTTCCTTTCCACACGTATCTACCCATACTATCTTCTATGCAATGGAATGTGAAAACATAGGTTACAAGTCTTTTATAGCCAAGACTTGCAACTGAATGATTTGATATCGCCTTTGCTTAGTGGACAATTTCTCAAAAGCTATGGACATATCATAAGTATACCTAATTTAGGTATTTGGAAAATTTATCGAACCTCGGCTAAATATAGTCTAGTCAGCTATATTTAACCTAGGGATAGTGGAACATAGTCTGACTAACTATGTTCGACTTAAATTTTTCAAACACTGAGAATAGTTATACAAGTGTTATATTCAGGTTGATTTCCTACTTAAACTCGATAAACCACCAGAATTCAGTAAAAAGATCTAGAGACATGATAGCGTTTTACCACTAAGCGAGATCTTAATACTTATTTATACTACCTAATTTCATTCTTGAAAGTTTTCATTTATGAAATAATCCTATCTACTATCTTGGGATAGTCATCAAATCTTCTCTTCATTTCTTAGAAGTACTAGCCTGATTAGGTTTCAAGGATATCATGCCGCCATAATCTTTTACAATCCACTTTTGATTTTAAAACAAACTTGACATCTCTACCTAAGAATAATGGTAAGCGTACGCTACACTCTTCTAATTGTCAACATATCACATCATTATCTGAACCCCATTATAAGTCAGTATGTAAAACTTCACAGTATCACGTTTCTTTCAAACACTAGTAGACATAAACACTATACGATATAGCCTTCATCTCGAAACCACCTAAGACATGATCAACTTTGGAAATGATTTGGATAACCACTTGCCACTAGCAAGACTTTCCCTACAACGACGGTTTCACATCATTACAAACCATTTCACATCAACAATATCTTACACCTTTGATTAACACTTGATTACCTAACAACAACAAAACTATTCCATTTGAGGCACTAAATAGGCGAAAGTGTTAGTTAACCATTTGCTAGACTAAGGTGTTCGAGAGATCACCCACGAAACAACTAAGAAAACCATACAAATACAAATTAGGCTCCATACCGCACACTATCACCAAAAACTCCATGTTAGAAATTAAGGTTTATTGATAGCCTTGATACAATAAGATATGATTCGGTTTGAGAATCGGGAAAAGCCAAACTTTAGGTATATTGGATTCTATAAGATTTTAACAAAACCCTTTAGATTATCAACTTAAGCCACATGGTATATAACACATTCTATGACCAGAAACTTGAGAACACAAAGATTAGAATTTGGCGTATACACCCTCATTTTTCTAGACACTTCAACATCGGATAACACACATTGAATTAGGACGAATTCCATTAAAATGGTGAGGCGGTAACAATTCGCATTTTGAGTTTCTATCCATTCTCAAATTTTACTTTTCATTTTCGAGAATTTACTATTCACTTTTACTATTTACTTTCACTATTCATCCGTAAAATTTTATTTCACATTCTCGTAAGATAAATTATTTTAGTAATATCACGAGAGTTCGACAATCGTTAAATCATTTTCGCAAAATTTATTAAGAAAACATCGTTTTAAAGTTTCGTTTTGGTGAACACCATTTAAACATCCGCGCCTAACGAAAATCAACTCGACAATTTTCCTCACATCAGTTAATTTTAGATCACTCATAATAAATTAGAAGAATTTTTAAGATTTCATTTTAAAATGTTACCAAATAAACCACGAAAATGCGAGACTAAACTTACGTTTTAAACAATTCTACTTAGACCCGGACTTAACCATTTTTGCCTTTGTATTTTCTAAGATGTTTAGAAACTTTTACATTTTGGAAAAGTCAAACATATTTCCTCCTCCTTTGACCATAAAGAAATTAACCTTGTCGTTCTACATTTTGCTTAAATCGTAACTTTTAAACTTCACGTATAAGCATTAAGTTATCCACGATATAACGAAAACCAAATTTTGACATCTCATATCACTTTTAGACTAATTTTAGTCTACTCTAAATAAATTCACGGTCATTTCCTAAAATTTCGTTCTTTTCGATAAGCTGCAATTCGCGTTTTGACCCGTGTTTCCGACTTTAAGCGGCGTTTTGCACCCAATAAGACTTATCACCCATTTTATATTTTAGATGGAATATAATGATGAGTTTCATCATTCCTACAAGTTTCGTATTTTTACGATACCCGGTTTTACGTTTTATGGCTTAACAACTTACGGTTGGCATTTAACGGAACCAAATAATGCTCTAAACTCAAGATAATACCAAAACTGTCCATCTAAGTCATCTTATCTTGTTATGGCCGACCTAGGGGGGATTCATCATTTTGGTGTCCTAACCATGCTTCATTTAGATCATTACATGTGTCCTAACTTAACCATGGTTAATATTTAACCCAATATATGGTTAACCAAACTTACCCTCCTATAAATAGCAAGTGAAATACATCCTAAACACCCTCATAAACTGAATTGGGTCATTCATATCATCAAACCATCATATCTTCCATAATTTGATCTTTAAACTCCTAGTTTATGCAAAGAAGTTTCAAGTAGTAAGTTACTACATCAAATCTCTAGCAAGTTCAAGTGATCTTCTTGAGTTTAAATCCACTCAAGTCATTTAGTACTTCATCACCAACTCTTCAAGATCACAAGGGTGCCAAGGTGTAGAAAGCTAGCTCAATCCGAAGTCTTAAGTGATCAATCAAAGTCCTATCCTTACTTGCTACTCCTTTCTTAATTGAAAGCCAAAAGTTGTAAGCAACTAATCACCACCATCATCTCATCTTTATTATTCATAATCTTAACAATTTCATGCTATATATATAGTTACTATGTTGATTCATGATGTACGTATACTCAATCACACGTTTTAATTCACATATTGTCGTAAAAGTAACAAACTAGTAAACTAGTCATATTCTATACGTTTGAAACCATTAAAACCAGTTATATATGGACTTTCTAACTTACATAATATGGTAGACAAGATAAAAAGGTAAATATAGCAACTTGAATAACCCGAAACGGACAAACGAGTCAAAAGTTATAGTCAAAAGAAGTTAGCAAAACCAAAACGCCGAAACTGCCAAATTGAATCTGTTAAGGGTCTGTCCGTGTTAAAAGTGGTACTTCTTTTCCGAATCATCAAAAAGTTAAAACACGAAAGTTGTCCGGAACGACATTTTACCTTTTCTGACTATTTTTACCAAAATTTCATTCTTGAACATGTTAATAAGTTGTAGTCACTAGTAAGTAATGAGAACTTGTAAAAACTAGATATTTACTAAAAACATGATAAACTTTATGATATAACAATCTTCATTCAAAATCTATGTTTTATCTACTAAGTGCTACAAAACTAGGGAGCTTCATGTGAGGGTTTCATTTGGGTAAAAGCGTATCGACGAGTTCTTTGGATTTCGATTTAAAGTGTCCTAACTCCTCGACGTTCACTACATGACCTCACGAATTGTGATGGCCCGAACGGTAGTACGATATATATAAACTAAACACGTTTTCACAACTAGACCATTTCTATAAATGACATACACAAAAACCATGTACTACATCATGATCAACATAGAGACGTATATAGGATGGTTTATGTTTTCCTAAACATTATTCCAAAGCTAAGTCGCAACATTCTATTTTAGGTTGCTCGTAGAAGTTCTCACGGCATATCCATTATTCTCATTAAACATTTGATATCATTTACTCTGAGGTGAGTTCATAGCCCCACTTTCTATTACTTAATTGTTTTACAAACCCTTGGGGGAGATACATGCTTTATTTTAAATCGAACACATTGCTTTCAAATTATACTTGAATATATTAGTTGCACTAAGTACACTATTGCCAAAGTTCCTATTATCATGAACCATTAATCACTTGCGAGTGAACGCGAATAATGTGGATAGATCTATCGGAATGACAAATCCGTTTGTGTTGTTGGGTAGGCAAACAAACACACTCTGTTGAAGATCCATAGGTTTAATGGCAAATTACCTATTAGGGAATCGGTTACTATTATATGACGGTTGTTAACGTTTCGGTATCATGAGCTTAGTGCAATAATATACATTTTGTTTTCAAACTATTTGTGTGAGTCTATAGCTCACACTACCAACATAATGTGTTCAACCATCAAACAAACTCTATGAATTTCACTCAACCTTTGTGTTGTGATTTTAAGCATGTATTTAGGTCCATATTGTATGAGTGTGGCACGGAGGAGCACGGATACTCAAGAAGACTATAAATTTTATTATCATTCGAAAACCTATTTAATGTATTTTGTAAACAATGGAACCAAGCTGGGACCTCATTTTTAAACTCGATATTTATATAAATCGAATGATAAATCCTTTTTAAAACGACTCCATTAGAGTTCGTTTTCTATTGTTATGACTGTTGTGCCATGAAGTAACACCCAGTTTGAATTCCGCTGCGTATCACGAAGTTGGGGGTGTTACATATTTCATGTTAAGAACAATTTTAATTTTGGAGCATCAGTTTGTATATTTTAGGAGCATCAATGGTTAATATTACAGCATCTGTATACAATGTAGTATTTTTGATACATCAGTTGTTATACTCAAAGTGCATCTGTATGTAATATTGAATTTTTGGTGCATCTGTATGTAATATTGAATTTTTGGTGCATCACTTGTTACATTTCAGGTGCATCTATATGATTATATTTGTAGCATATGTAGTATTTATATTTGCATCATACTTTTAATGCATCCACTAACTCTGAATGAGTTTCATTATGTAGGCAACGATAATCTCAGTACCGACACAAATAAAAGCCAGAATAGGAAGAAGAAAATAGCTACAAAAAAAAGGAAATCAAGTGAAATCAAACAAATTAAGCGTGGCAATGACAAAAAAAAGAAGGTCATTGAAGAAAATCGGTTCTTGTACCAAAAAGGCGTTCTCAACTATTAAATCTAGGTCGTCACCAAGAGATTTATTAGAAATTTTAAAATGGTTGTCAGATATCCAGAAAGAGAACATTGTTGACATGGGGTTTGGATCGTTGTTGGACGGGAACTTCAATATAAAGACAACACCAACAAAACTGGGTAAGTGGGTGGTAGACCAGTTTGATCCTGAAACATCAACAATCAAGATGGGTGACGGTAGATCAATCTTGATCACTGCAAATATGATACATGAACTGCTTGGAATCCCGATGGGAGATACTACTGTGACAGAAGTGCGTGCTGCAACAACAGAGTTCCCGTTAATTGTTGAATGGAGGCACACGCACGATTATCCATATGACAGATTCTACTTAAAAAATGTGGTTGAAAGCGGTTGTCGTACATCACCGGACGGGAGTTCAAGCTAAATTTCCTTGTTGCATTCATCTCGATTATCGGCGAATGCACAAAAATGGGACGATGAACCGAAGTTTTGCGGTGTATCGAAAAGGAAGAAGATATCAAGAATATGGTGGTGTACATACTTGTTGCAAACGATGAAGAAATCAAAAAGAGTACAACAGTTCATCGGGGTTCGGGGTCCACTTACATTAATGGTGGTAAGTATTGTGCAAACATTTAAGTGCATCATAATCCAACAAAATAATGCATCCGCATGGGATATTTATGCTAATTTCCTTGTATTATTATCTTTGCAGCTTTTGTATCTAAACTCGACCATCTTAGAAGAGGTTGAAGTTGCTCGAAAACCCGACCATCAAAGCATGGGACATGCAAAGCGAAGATTAGAGAAAAACAGGAAGTGAAAATGGGAGGTTTTGGAAAGTTACCAATTAAAGAAGGGCTCGAGTACATTGCACCGAAAAGAAAGAGAGGTCTTACAAAGTCGGCAATCAGGAATTCCAAAAAATCACCAGGTAATATGTACAAGTTAGCATATATTATAAATTGTCATATATTACAATAATTTCATGATATTTAATACAAATAACTAAATCAATTTGCAGCGAAACAATTGGAGTCTGCACAAGAAGAAATCATACACCATTTCTATACACCAAGAATTGATGTTGGGGACGGAATATGTGGGATAGGTGAACCTTCAAATAAGGCTGAAGCATTCAAAATCTTCAAAAGTAAAACATCAGAGGTAAGTATGTGCATACATATGTATATTTAGTACATCAGGATTGCACAAAATCTGTTAAAGCATTTGCTATGTACATTTATACGCATCTGCTATGTATATTTAGTACATATGCTATGTAAATTATATGATTGATGCAACAAATAAATAAAATTACACGCGTATGATATGTATATTTAGTACATCATAATTGCACAAAATATCTTAAAGCACATATATGTGTATTTTTAAAAAGATTATGTGGAATATGTGTCAAAAATATGTAAATAATCTATATTGAGTAGTTATGTTTACATTTAGAGCATCTGTATGACAGTTTAAAGCATCTTAATTATATGATTGGTGCATCAAATAAATAAAATTAAGTGCATCTGATTTGTATATTTACAACATCAGGACTGCACAAAATATGTTAAAGCATATCAATTGTTATTATTATTATTAATATTATTTTATTAGTATTTTTTTAACGCATATTAATTATATAATCCAGGAAATGAAAATGCAAATAATGAAGACATTGTCCATATCAGAAGGTGTACAAGGTCTGGTAGATGAATTGCTCGAATTGGCTTCTATTTCATACTCTGAGGACGAGGATTTAAAAGCACTTGTTGAAACCAGAAAAGAGAAACTCATGAAAGCGTTCAAACCAAGGAAGATCACATCGGTGTGCGGATCCAAAAAAACCGTGGTTGAATCGGATGAAGATGTAAACAATGCACATATATCACAAGAAGACAACAACATAAGCACATATGACTTTTTGGAGCAGACCATAAATAGACATGGGCATCGATGAAGCGATGTGCTACAAGTGAACACCGATGAGGTACAAGAAGACACGCTTATGGTGAAAATGATGGGGTACAAGAAGACACTGATAGGGTACGTGAAGGAGGAAACGGAGATAAAGATGAAAATGAAAAACAATCGACTGAAGGCATGGATGTAAATGATGGGGCAAACGACGGAACACAAGTAAATGTTGGGGTAAATGATGCTGCAAATGTGTTAAATGATGGGGTAAATGATGCTATAAATAATGGGGTAAATGATGCTGCAAATGAGGTAAATGATCAGGATGTGGTTAAAGATGGGGTAAGTGATGTTGTAAATGAGGTAAATGATCAGGCTGTGGTTAAAGATGGGGTAAAAGATGGGGTAAGTGATGCTGTAAATGAGGTAAATAATGCTGGAAATGCAGATGAAGAAAATGATGGTATGAATGGGGACTTAGATAGAATAGATAATGATCAGGCTGTGGTTCAAGAGAAAAATCTGAGGTTGGTAAAGAGAAAAATACAAATGTTGTATCAACGGAGATGTAAATATAAATGATGAAGAAAGCGTCAATAAAGAAAAAGAGAAAACGTTGGGTAAAGGGCTGCAAGAAAAACAAAACAGTGAACCTACAAGGACTGTTTCACAGATTTTGAGAAACATTAGAAGCAAAGGTCAATTAAAACGTTTCCCAAATGATAAAGTCACAATGGAAAAGCAGACCAGCAATGAAAAAACGTTGGAAATTTCGAAAACTGGTAAAGATGCAACAAAGAAAATTTTGGATTTCACACCACCAAGCTTCGAGTTGTTTTCACAGAGTGACGACTTATTTGGATTGGACAAAGTCTTGAAGCTACCAATTGCTTAAGCAACAGATGCTGAGAAAGCTGATGAAACCATTCAGCAAAATGATGCTCAAAAAGGTAAAAAGGACATGGAAAAAGTTCAGAAGAATGCAGAAGAACCTAGCACTGAAAATGTGAATACCAAACGGCCGAAGGTTACAATAAAAGCAGTTCAGGCGCAACCTTCAACAACCGCAGGGGGTAAAGGGAAATAGTTGGTAACCCCTGAAGATGGAAGTATTACACCAGCTGACGCAATTAGTGTAGTTCTGATAAGATACATGAAACCAGGAAACACAAATGATAATCAGGCTGAATCGGAAAAGGAAGTAAGACAAAAAAGGGAGAGGGTATTATCAGGTGCATTGCTTTCTCCATACGTCAAGAGGAAGGTCAGCATCACAAACAATTTGCAGGCCGATGAGAAACCTGTCGTCGAGTGCATATTCAGCGGAACGTTGTTGGCTAAGTAAGTAAATGTAAATTTGAAAAAGTATATAGAGTATTATTTATTTTTAGTGCATCACAGTTGAATTATTATTGCATCCCTTTTATTAAATTGGCGTGTTTACATATGAGCAATGATATTGTTTTCAAAACAATGAACATGGAGGTCCCAAGGGTGGTCTTTGAGAGTATGCGTGAAAGTTCTGGGTGACAAGTGCACTATAGGCGTATGGAGTATAATTCAAAACAATGATGAGAAGCTGAAAAAACAAGGAATCTTCACGCTTTTTGTTTTGCAAAACAGGAATGATGGTAAGTGAATTCAATAATATTCATACATATTTTCCTATACAAAAATAATTGATAAAACTCGAATCAAATTTATGACATATTGTATAATGTATTTTGTTTCAATTTGTCACATGAACACGAGGACTTTAAAGAAAAATGGATGAGGTGCTCAAGTATTCTACAAAAAGAACCTTGACAAAGTTGAGTGGTAAGATTTAAAACAAAACACTATACATTGTTTATTCAAATTTGTTGTTTAACGTAAATTTGTATCTGAAACGGTATTTTCCCAATAACCATGCCAACAGATGAAATCAATCGATACTACCTTATTGTCTACAATTTGAAGACAATGGAAGTAGATATTATCGATAACATGCATGATGACAGTCAAGACATACATAAAAGATATGGGGATACTCCAAAGGCACTGGTAAGAAACTTTAATTCGCACGCAAATGAATATGCATGAATATGAATGTTTGATGTTAAGATAGTGACGGATAGTTTGATTACTAATTGTGTTGATACTGTTTTCGATCTCGTTTCGTTGCCGGTATGATTTAATATAGCTACTACTGATTTAATTGCCTAAACGCAAAAATTATACCATAACATGTATGATGCTATTTTGACATAGTGATTGCGAATACGGTATATGTTGTAAATATGACGTGATTCATAATTTATATATAAACTTAGTTATTCAGTCTTTAAATATAATAAGGAAATTAGTTTGTTTATTGATGTATCATACATAACAAAATTATAGGCTAGTATGAAGTTAGTGATTATAATTAGTGCAATAAAAAGTTTATTAGTGTGGATGGTTGTATTAATAGTGCATCTGGGTTCAGATTTTATAGTACGTAGTAGTATGGTTTGAGTTGGTGGTGCAAATGAAACTATTATTATTTGTATGGATGATATTTATGCACTGTTCGATGCAATGCATGAACTATTTTAGGTTTCTTATGTAGTTTACGGTGTCAATATTATATTATATATATATATATATATATATATATATATTTAAATTAGTGCATCAAAGATTATAAAGAAGGTGCATCTAAATGTATTTAACATATAGTGATTAATACATTCAATTACAGACAAAGGCATTTGCGTTATATCTGCACTCAGTGGAACACCCAGCTGCAGACTAAAATATCAACATCAAAACATAAAATCATGAAGCTGGAGTGGGAGACAAGATTGAACCGCGTTGATTCTGGGATTTTTCTAATGAGACACATGGAGACATTCTTTGGAAGGAAAAAGGAGTTCAATTCTGGTCTGAAAAAAGAGAGTGTTCAGCAACAAAACCAGATAACCGGGCTACGAAAGAAGTACGTGGTGAAGATGTTGATGACAATTATCAACGAAAAAAGACAGATGCTAGAGCAAGAGTCAAAAAGGTACAGCAATTTCAACGAAGCTCAAAAGTCAAATTTACATAAGACTTCATTTCAACATCTTCAGCCAAGGGTTAAAAGGTATTATGATGAGCACGAAGAGAAACTCAAGAAAAAATGGAGCTTCCTGAACAAATTTACACCAGCAAACAATATGATGTGATAAATTTGAATTCTGAACTAGATCTACATACTTTACCGTATTATGATGGTATCATATTAATATAAGACATAAAACAATGTTATGTAGCAGGTCAAATCGTATGTCTTTGATTCTATGAATGGCATGTTACATATATGGGTTATAATGAATGATGTTGAAATGTGTTTAAACATATATGGGTTATAATGGTGCATCAATATGATATAAAAAAAGTGAATCAAAATGATAATTAATGATACATATGTGAATGATATAAAACTTACATTAAATAATGTTTTTCAGAACTTTCACATATGATTCTATGAATGACATGTTACATTACCTTATATGTTGAAATGTGTTTAAACATATATGGGTTAGAATGGTGCATCAATATGATATAAAAAGGTGAATCCAAATGATAATTACTGATACATATGTGAATGATGTAAAAATTACATTAAATGATGTAAAATAACTGAATCAACTGAAAAGTTAATATTGAAAATTATGGCATCAATATTCTAAAATAGTGTAAAATTAATATATAAAAAGTTAATAACTAACCATACAATATAGTAAAATCAGTGCATCAATATTTTAAATATACTGCATCAAGCAACAAATTTTACAAAGATGCAATTACATAAAATCAACTGTATAATCAAATGTATAATCAAATTTATGCCAATTACATAAAATCAAATATCATAAAACCTGGATCCAAAGATGCAATTCCATAAAATTCCAATAAACCTTGATCCAATACATATGACAATTCCGTAAAAAATCAAAAATCCAGATACATGCATCAGACAAACATGACATTATTCTGCATACTATGCTTATTTAGAAAAATCCTAAAAAAAAAGACAAATTGCAATTGAAAGTGTATATAGGTGCATATCATAATCAACAAAGGTTAATCACTCCTCGTAATTAACATCCATGGCACGAGTAGAACGGCATTCTCTTTTGTTACCAGCCCTGATCGTGTCTTTATAAGGGCATGTCCTGGAATTATGTCCTTCAGCCTTCCCACAAGTGAAACAAACTCGTCTCTTCTTTCCTGCTTCAGATTCCTTGCTAATTATCTCATCAATATTCTTCCATCGTGTATGAACCCCAGTCCCTTTGTTCTTTGATTGTTTCGGAACCTTTATAACAACACCTTCAGGTTCCCTAACACCAAGCATTGAACAAAATGTATTGGATTTACTCTTCTTTAACCCAACTTGAACATCAGATTCGGCCATAGAGAGAAGTTCAGATAACTCCAAACGATACACATCAAGCTTTTCTCTACAAGGCATCAACCTGTCAATTGTGTCTTCAACAATACGACGAATTGAGCGAATAACAACATCTGAGCTCGAATCAGCAGCATTCACAAACGCATCCAAACAAACATCATCAGGAGTCTTACACCACTTATCAAGCACATACTCTCTCGGGAAATCTTCAATACCATTTAACCTCAAAACGTAAAAGATATGGCGGCAAAGCAACCCAAACAAATCAAACCTCTTGCATGAACAGGTAACAGACATATCAGATGAACAAAACAACACATGTATAATTATAAAAACAAACAAAACAAAACAAAAAAAACAAAATAAATAAATTATTGCCTTAATTAATGCGTCTAAATATATATAGTACAATCATTTAAATGTAACAAATCAGAAATATTCAATTATCATCAATTTACTGCACCTGAATGTAACAATTAAAATTAATCTAAATACAGTAATTAGTGTATCTAAACACAACAAAAAAGGGCCTCTATAAATTAAAATATACATACAAGTATTTACATACCTCAAAAACTTCAAACGACGTCTTGTCATTCCACTTTTTAACACCCGTGTCCCGAATGAAATATTTCTCAAAAACCCCAATCTGTTGAGTACTAACAGACAAACAATGCGTAACAGAAGCAGAAATTTCTTCTTGTATATCAAAGAACACATTTAAAGTATAAATCTCAAAGACATCCTTTTCTAGTTTCAACCCGAAGACGCATATCCGGTTTTTATACCTAGATTCATGATCATTTTTTTTGAGAATACCTCACGAGAATCCATAGCATAATCAAAATGACTAATAAACTCAACAAGGGTTAAGTTTGCATTAGTCCATCTCCCAAAAAAATGATTCTCGGATTCAGACCTCGAAGTTGTACGCATTAAACCAGACAAGTCTTCATCACGCAAAAATGCAGGAATCCATCTAGACCTCATATCGTAAATATCAGAAAGCCACTTATTTTCAGACAGGCCAAACTCATCAATAATCGATTTCCATTCTTCCTTAAAAATACTTGGCGAAATCTGATCATTCCAAACGACAACACATAATCGTTTCCTAAAGTCAGTGTTATTGCAAATGAAGAACCAACACGTAAAAATGCATCGAATGATAAAATCAATGCATCAAATACTAAATGTGTCATTATTACAAAACTTAAAAATTTGAATATACCTTAATCGATAATTTTGCATGATGTGCCACATGCAAAGACGATGCGCGCGTTAGGAAAACATCGCAATGGCTTGTTTCATAGACGGGTTCTGGTCGGTCACAACAACTTGTGGATCGCTTAAAATGCCTTTTAAAAGCCCGCAAAAGCCACTTATAAGACGCTATTGTTTCATCGACAAGCAACCCGGCACCAAAAGTAACAGATCGGTTATGATTATCAATGCCGATAAAAGGCACAAACACCATTACGTACACTGTAGTTGATTTTTAGTGCATCGTTTATTATAAAAGGTGCACCAATATATATGAAAAGTTAAGCGATAAATAAATTGACAAAAAGTAAAAGTAAGGCACGAAACATACTTGTTCGACCTATAGGTAGCATCGAACGATATCACGCTCCAAAACGCGGTAATTCATCTTGGCACAACTATCACCCAAAACAAAGTAGACAAAGAATCTCCTTCACCTTTATAGTAATCGACGAAAACCCCTCGCAATGCTTCTCAAGGTTCTCTAACTTCTCCACCACCATCGGGCGTCACGGTCTCCAATAAAGGTACTCACATCCGTTTAAAATTCTTGCAGTCCACACGGTTGCACCAATGTTCTCAAACCCTCCGTAAATCTCTTTCATAAGCCTAAACGCTCTAACAGGTCCAACATTGGAATTCGATTCTTGCATCAGAAAATGTTGCTTAGAACACCCCATGTCCCTTGAACTCATTAAAAACTGCATGTCTTCTTTTGAAACTAGCGGATGGTTGTGTTCTTCAACAAACACATATACCTCATACATAACCCCATCGACTTTCCTAACCCTCAACTGAGCTAAACAACCAGTCTTACATGAAGTATTCTTCCTAAACTTTTTCTTAGCAAAAGAATCACCAACCAGTGACAAGTCAATTCCCTTACCCTTATTGTCAATCGCCCCATCAACAACTTTACCATTCACCCTACCACGCACAGCAACATCAGAATCCGACCTATGTCTATCATACATTGAATCTCTTTTCTTACCACCTCTATTACAGCTAAAGTACTTTATACTAGGACAATCGCTACCATCGGGATTGCTCTCAGTACCAAGCTTAATATCAAACCCTCCCATTTTTGAATAATATCAGTAAAAGTTATACGCTTGTACCAATGACACAAACACAGTTCCTTTTGTCGGTTTAAGAGACATATCCACATCAGGAACCCAAACCCTTGACCCATCAATAACCGACGAAACACCAATAGATCGATCACCAACATTTGAGACATTAACAACCGATGAAGAACTAGATGCACTAACAAGCCTCGAACTAGAATCATCACTAAGCGAGCGTAACTAGATACACGTACACCATCGAACCTCGAACTAGAACTACTCCCACACACATAACTACAAATCTACTTGCTTTCGCCAACATTGTTTGAATAAGAAATCGTACCTAAACACAAGATATGAAAACACAACTATTAGAACATGTTTGTGTAACTAGTACTTATAACTAAATATAAAAAGTGCATCTGTATACATTCAGTGCATCTATGTACACAAAAAAAAGGTGCATTAACAAACTTAATCCACTAATTCATATCAAATCATCAGAATACAAGTGATTCTGAATACAAAAATAAAGGTGCATCAACAAACTTAATCCACTAAATTCATATCAATCGCATCAACTTATCACTTCACTTCAATTTATACATTCAGTGCATATAAACTTAATCAACTTATCCGTATACAGCTATCTAATCCGTATCACTTCAAGTTATACATTCAATGCATATAAACATACTTAATCCACTAATTCATATCAATCGCATACAAGTGCATCTGAATACAAAAATAAAAGTGCATCAACAAACTTGTCAATCGCATCAACTTATCACTTCACATACAAGTGCATCTGAATACAAAAATAAAGGTGCATATCAACAAACTTAATCCAATAATTCATATACAAGTGAATCTGAATACAAAAACTTAATCAACTAATTCATATCAATCGCATACAAGTGCATCTGAATACAAAAATAAAGGTGTATACACCATCAGAACCTGAACTAGAACTACTCCCACACACATAACTACAACTGCTGCTTTCGCCAACATTGTTTGAAGAAGAAATCGTCACTATGTAAAATAACATAAACAAATTTGAATCATCTGTATCACAACATCAACAACACTTATATCAACTATTGCAGCAACAACAACATTAATAGCATAGGGCTGAGCATCAAAGGTCCAAAACCGAACCGGACCGACAAAACCGACCGGACCGACAAAAACCGAACCGACCCGACAGCCCGTCGGTTTGGTTTCGGTTTCATGTTTTATATGTTTTCGGTTTCGGTTCGGTTCGGTTCGGTTCGCCCAAAACTGACAAAAACATACCTAAATACACATAAACCGAACCGAACCGACGGCCGGACACAAAACCGAACCGACCCGACGGCCCGTCAGTTCGGTTTCGGTTTAGATTTTTTATGAATTTCGGTTTTCGATTTTATCGGTTCGGGTCGGTTTTGGACCGACGCTCAGCCCTATAATAGCATATACATATAACTAATCATATAACTCAATTAATATGAACATGATTGATAAATTAGTGCATCTGTATTATACAACAAATCAATTTAATTAATATATATATATAAAATAATAATAATAATAATAATAATAATAATAAATAACACAACATAATACATAACAAACAGCAATTAATAAAAAATTAGTGCATCTGTACATAAAAAAAATCGGATTAAGTTAACAACACAACTGCTAAAAGATAATCATTAACATATATGATAAAAAATAAAAAATAAAATAAAAATAGACTAAAAAAACACACAAATCATCAGATAAAACACACATTATGTCAATATCAATAAAATCAACATATAACATAATCAGTTATGAAGATTAACATCGAAACTAAAGGGGAAAACGTGTTATATCACATAATCATACAATTAACGCAAAAAAAATAACGATTATAGTTACGATTAACATACAGTTGATGTCGGAATGTGTCATTATGATTGACGGAATCAGTGCATCAACGAACTCTTTGATTTGTGACAGAAAAAATAGAGTGAATCACGTTTTCATTTTATAGAGAGAAAAAGAGAGAATTTTGGAAAGGATAATCTCAAATAATGAATTTTGATTTAACATTATATACGGTCTTATTAAAAGTTACGGAAATTACCTCCAAAAATTAAAAAGTTACATTTAAGCCCCTGTAGTTTGGTAAAAAAAGGAGGGAAGGGGGATGATCTAACGGCGGGAGATCAACTTTTAAATGATCTATATATATATATATATATATATATATATATATATATATATATATATATATATATATATATATATATATATATATATCTTGCTCCTATGAGAAGGATTTTTATTTTGAGAAGATTGAGAAATCTTCGTTTCAAATTGATTCGTGTTTTTATTTGATTCACAAGTAAAAATCATTTTATGGTGAATCGAATCTATAAATCACAACTTTGATTCACAAATCATTGTAAAATCGAGTTATGATGATGATTCATTAAATTTGTAAGATGATTTAGATTCTACATATATCATAAAATCGAGAGATTTTTAACATTGATTCAAATTTTTTACACATTTTGAATTTTAATCACATTAAAATGAGTTTTATGCTTGAAAACATGAATCAAAGTTAAAATCTATCGTTTAAAACCTTCTCAATCTTCTCAAAATAAAAGCCTCCAATCGATCCGGATTCTATATATATATATATACCTATTTGTATAGACACATAATTATATTGTCATTAAACAAATAAGGTTGTTCAATTTTTATACTAACTTGTTTTAACGTATACTCATTTTGAGGTTTGAAAAGTTTCTAGTTTTTATTATATGTAAAAATAGAGTCGGTTAATAAACTTTTGTCAAAAATTGGCATGGCTCTTGTGTAAACCTTTATACGTTATGGTCTTATGACTAAACTAAAAATCGTACTTTAGAAAATGTGAGTGTTTGCAAGATATCCATTTAAGTTTAACATTAAGGTAATGTAGTAAAAGAAAAACCTATTTTCACGATTTTGAGTTATGTTTTATTTTACTTGTTTTAGTATAAGTTTTCGAGACGTCGATTTGAATGACTTGTATGTATAGGACTAAGTTGAGTCGTTTGGAGTAGGTGCGAAGGGCAAGGCGTTGCATATGGTAATTTGACCACATATAAACTTAAACAAACACCCACTATTACTTCATTTTTGTCTTAAAATAAATGCCTTATTTTCGTATAGAATAAAGTTTAAATTTTTTTTATTAACTATATTTTCATCGATCAAATATCATCTTTAACCAAACATGATATAAACACTTATTTCGGACAACCTAAAAACAAAAAAAGAGCCATTATTTTTTTAGTAGAGACTAGAGAGCATTTTAGAAGAGAAAAAAAAATTCCACAATTGACCAGGTTCAAGTCCTATCATTAGCATTAGTTCAATGTTTGGAAAGACATCTTGCTGAAATTAATCGACCTGCGTTTAAGTCCTCATCATCGACATTTCTTCATATAGATGACACACCTCCGCAAAACCCACAAGACACCTGGAGACTTTGAAATAAGAAATTTCAGTCTCAGTCTTGCATTTCACGCCACTTCGGTTGGTGGTACCACTAGCGGGAGAGTTGTCAAAGTTTATTCTTCAGAGGGTGGATAATGGGTGTCTAAAGACACCCTAGGTCGGCACCCTAGGTCAGTTACCGTCAAGCTAAACCTTTTGTGAAAGAGGAGAAAAAAATTGTCTAAGAAAGAAGAAAGATACGTGACCAAATGACAAAACACACGTATTGTATTTATCCGGCATAAACCGCCAATAACAATAATCTCGACGGTCACGAGTAGCAGCGAAACAAAACAAAAACAATTATCCGTACCAATAGATAGATAGATAGATAACTCTTATCTTTTGTCGGTTTTCACACATACACAAACACCCGATATCAAAACCCTAACTGTTGTCCGTACAGTTCTATCATCATCATCTTCTAATTAAATGGCAACTGAAATGGAAGATACTGGGAGACGTACGGAATCCTCAAATAGTTTGAGCGTTGTCCGTGATGGACCTCCGGTTGATGATTGTTGTCCGATTTGTTTCGGAGCCTTTTCGGTGCCTTGTAAGGGCCCTTGTGGTCACTGGTACTGTGGTATGTCGCAATATAACTCATTATTATGTTTTTTCACATTTGGTCAAATGATCGAAAAAAGTATGATACTTGACACAATTTGTTGCTTTTATGGGCAGTGAACAAAATTTTTCTTTTTTGTTCTTTTCAAATTCATTCTTTTGTATATTTGCCATTTTTTTGACATTTTGCCCTCAGTAATAAAATTTTTTCCCAAAGGCAAAATGTCACATAAGACTTAAAAGGATGAATTTGAAAGAAAAGTACCCACGAAAGCAAAAAAAAATTGTTCACTGCCCACAAAAGAAAATGTTGGCAAGCCTTTTCATTTTGATAAATTGTGCCTAGCGTAGTAGGATGGCTAATTTGTTTGTGTACAGGAGGTTGTATAATGGAATACTGGAACCATGTTGCAGCATTTCACCCTTGCAAGTGCCCCATGTGCTCCAGGCCTATCACGAAGCTAACGCCTGAACCATCGTTATCCCGACAGCAGGATACAGGGATACGTGAGGTTCTCAAGAATGTTAGGCAGTATAATTGTCTTTTTGCTGGGGGTGCTTGCGGTTTTATATTGGTATGCTGACACTCTTGTACTGGTCCATTGATTAGGGTAGTTTATACATGATAAGTGGTTTAGATGGAAATAAGCTTTAAAAGTCATCTGATGATTTTGCTTTTCTTGTGAGACAGCAAGTACTTCAGTTGCCCTTATTTGTCAAGAGATTGCTTCAAGCAATGATGGACCCTGATAGACCTGTTGCTTACCTTAGCAGATTGCGTTTAGTGGCAGTTAAGTAATTCTGAATTGTTCTCTGAAATCTTTATTGTGATTTTGGAGCCTCTTTATTAAAGGAATTTAGATTATTTGCTCCATTTTTTGGGGGGTAGGTGTGTTAAGAGGTCCAAGTATTTTCAGTGTCTTCTGGGTTTAACGTAGTTGAAAAGGTTTTGGAGTTCGATAAAGCGAACTAGTATATTAGGTTTAAGAGAAATGATACACATGTCTAAAAATGACATGTCTAAAAATGTGTCTAAACAAACGTGTCGTGATCCATTGGTTTGTGAGGAAGCTGGTTCCTTATTCCAATAGATAAATGACTTATCTGTTTAGGTATGTATATCTTTTTTCGAGGTTTTGTGTACAGGGTTTGCAGTAAGTTGTTAATGTCTATGGTTTTCAACCATCTATCCAGTTAGTTGTCACAGTTTACCAATATTAACTAATTATATCTCTGATCAAAATTCATAAGGTGTTAAATTTATAAACTTGCAAACTTTGGCTGTCAACAGCTAAGAAAATATATGGTGGGGTGGGGAAGTCGTTAAAGTTCCTCTGAAGTGCAAATAATTTCAGTGTTTGAATTAAAAACTGAACCGAAGGGTTCGAGTCATTTTACACCAAATCGCTGTAAATGACCAACATTTTGCAAACTTTGATGGGCCTTGTGTCTTAGAAATAAAAACGTTTTCTTTTACGGAAACGTTTTGGTAGGAATATATTAATTACATGTATTTAGGTGTTCAGCTTTGCAGGACGTGCTGAATCCTTTTCTTGTGTGCAGGTATTTCTTGGTGCTGTTTATACACTTAGTCCTTTTGACTTTCTCCCAAGATGTAAGTTGCTTCAGTTCCCCAACTTCAACTCACATTAAAAGGATTAGATTGATTTATATAAGCATGGTTATGCAACCTGTTTATGCAATTTAGTTTTCATATCTTCCTGAAAGACATCGCTTGCTTCACTATTTCAAGCTTCTGGAAGTTGTTGTTTCTTTGAGATAGAAAAACTTGCTACTGAAGTACTAGATATTTTCTGTACTTTCTAAAATAACATACAAAAAACCTTGAAATAATAATAATCACCAATAACAGAGGAGAAGATTCAATGTTCATGAGAGGTAGTTCATAGTTGTATAGGGGATTAGGTTTGGATTGGCTGTTTGTTGGAAGTAGGAGACTCCTAATATGTGAAGTGGCATTTCGACGCATTTGCTCAGAACGGGCCAATTTGGGATATATATTATTATATCAAAGAATATTTAGGAAAAACCAAATGGGTCAAAATTTGTCCATAGTGCATTGTTTAGTGTTTCCCTTATAAATCATTTTGGGCTAGAAACAACGTTTGTATTGTTGTAGTGTACTTTTTGTGATCATATTTAGCATTAAAATTGGACAACAGGTGTTCTGAGTCAATGCAACCCGATCTGACATGTACCGAGATTGCGCGTTTGGCCATTTGGACCTGTTATCTCCTCGTCCATCTTACCACCTCTATGGCTCTATGGAAAGTATTATATGATGCGGAGTGTGTGAAGTAAGGGGTGTGACTGGAATTTCAGCAGGGAATGGGAATAGATTTAAGTAACTTAGAATCTGTGTCTGAATGGGGTCAGGTTCTGTATCGGAATCACGACTGGTAAAAGGGGCCGCATTACACCATCAGCAGGTTGATGGTTGCAAGAATAGAATAAGATGAGTGTTGTAGATTATGCCATTGTGGGCCCCTTTCTACACTGAGAAGGAATTGTTATCACTTATCAGAATCACTTGCACACATGTCAAAAGTTGGCCATATAACATGTACGTTTGAGCGCGAGAGTACCCAATTGACATAAGAACCTATTCATTCGAACGTTTAGGACATTCAGGCTGTGACTTGAGATAGATGAGTAGAAGATAAAGAGATGCTAAAACTGAATCGCAATATGGTGAACAAGCTTTTAGGAGCTTAAACTTTCTTGGTAAAGCTTATGAGAACCTGTCAAAAAAATAAAATAAAATTGTAATCATAAGCTACCCCCACTAGCTTTTACGGTAACTCGAGCTAATTTTGCCAAACAAACCAAAATATATCTTCCAATCAGAGATGACAGAAACTAGTTGTTGGTCGAGTGAGTAACGAGTCAAGACGGGTTAATAAGAGAAACTTTATGTATCAGGTATGATTAGGAAGCTATGTCATTAGAATAACAAATATTTTGTTTAATTACCAAAATTTAGGGTGTTGATAGCTTTTGAATACACTTTAGATGACCTTTGACATGTTGACCGATTCTATTTTGAATATTTTTTTCTTTTCTATAATTCCTTATTAGATCCACCTATCTTCGTGTACAAATTTATAACTTTTGGAGGCTTTGGTGCAGGGCGGTACCTTGACGCTATAGACTTGTTTGATTGCTCTGCTATAGTTTTCTCTTTCAGCTTGTACTTTGTTGGCCTTTATTCACGGAGAAGACGCCTCAGACATTTGAGGCAACTGGCACCCGTCCCACACTTTGAAGTAGATATGTAATACGCTTGTTACATTACTTTCTCATTTCCAGTTCTACTGATATCATACACAGTATTCTGAATGCGGCTTAATTTATGTGGTTATGAGGTGCAACATTCTGGATGGCGAGTGTGATTTAGCTTTGTGTATTTTAAGGCTTTGCATGTGTATATATGAGGGGCCACTTTTCTAATCTTAAGGGCTGTTGATGAGAGTTTGATGTTTATTGTGACTAGTGACTACCAATCTACTGCTACTAATGAAAGTATAAAATAGTTTGAATAGATACTTAATGTGCATGCTACTTATAGGACATCTTGGTCACTGTATATGATAATATGTTCTATTATATATTGTACGTGCATCATTTCTCGAGTGCAACCACTCGATTTAGGGGGATTTTTTTCCTGTCCGTAATCCTAAGATGGAGACTTAGGTTTTAATTAATAATGTTCTTGATTGTTTGGAAACATTAATATTATCAAGGAGATGCTATTACACGCATAGAGCTAAAAGCCTTAAATCTGCAAATGTTCTAGATTGATTTATAAATTAAATCTACTCCTTAAGCTGTATTTTTTGTGTTTTAATTTCATTTTTCTTTTTTTACAAACGGGAAGAGGAAGATGCAAAAACCAAAATGTTTTGCAACTAGTGATGCCCTTTGCTCTGGATTGAAAATGCCAAAAATATGAAAAATGAGTGTAAGGGTAAGAGTATTCGGTGAGCATTAGTCCAAGATCAATTTTCCTAGTTCACTCGTATTACCCCCACATAAACTTATATTGAATTGAATGGTACCAGATTACAACAGACGCTCCCAAACTAAACGTTCAACCGGATAGAAACTCAAACTTTCGTCAATTTAGAAATGGTTTAGGCCATTGATTTCACCTAAAAGTAAAAGTAGTCGATGTTGAAAATTTTAAAATGTTTAAAAATGGTCCAAGCCACGCATTTGAAAAGGAAACCGTGACTTATATGATATTTGGAATAAAAAATATTGAAAGTATTTAAAACTATGACTTATATGACATATCTTTTAAAAAAAACTATTAATACACATTAAAAACTGGGTTGACCCGAGACGTTTTAAACTCGGCGGGTTGACCCGATTTAATTCCATTTTTCACTGTAATCTGTTCAAATGGTGAAACCGCCTGCGTCAAGCGGGTTTTAAAACATTATATTTAATCTCAAATCCTCAAAATTTTATTACTTTTTGTTAATTCATAAATTTTATTTTTATCACAAGAACTATCTGCCGCTATAAAGCACACGCAATTTACCTTTATCATCAGAGTACCACGTGATACAATCTCAAAAGATATATGCTTGAACTTTTCGGACAGCAAGCTTTTTTAGTTGCACACTTTTTATGGCAATAATTTTATTTGTTGAAAATGGTTGCGCCATATATTGTGGTGTCTGTTTTGTTTGTAATCGTATCGATCCTTACCTTTGAAAAAAGTCTAAATTTGCATGCGTTTAAATAGTGTATTTTCAAAAAATAGATGTACAATTTATTTTCTTTTTATAGGAAGATATCTTATCTTCCTAATCTTTTTCTAGTTTTTAATAGCTCTAAGGTCGTAAAAAACTGTAGGAAAATGAACGGAGTTCACGTTTGTTCGTTTAACTTAAACTGGACAAATAAATGTATGCGAACACTTAAACGAACAAATTTTCATGTTCATGTTCATTCATTAAGAAATCTGGTTATTTGTGTTCATTAAGAGATTAAACGAACGTAAATAAATGAACATTAATGAATGTATGATAACAAAAAAATATACAAAACATTGTATTTTATGTGTGTTCATTTGTTTAACCAAACTGATTTTTATAGAATTTATGACCATAAACAAATAAACGAACATATACATTCATTAACGAACGTATAACCAGACGTTCACGTACATAAATGAACGAACAGAGCTTTTATTCATGTTCGTTCACTTAACTTAACGAATATAAAATATTGTTCATGTTCGCTAATTTAATAAATAAACGACAATAAACGAACATTGTACTTCATAATTCATGAAATGTTCACTGAAAGTTCGGTTCATTTACAATCCTAAATAGCTCAACTGTTGTTATGTAGTAGTGTATAGGACTGTAAACAAATGAACGTTCAGTGAACATTTCATAAACTGTTCGGTAAAAAGTTCATTTATTTATTAAAGAGTTAACTACATAAATGGTCCACGGTTTGTCGGGTTTTATGTATTCAATACAATTTTTTTTTCGTTACGAGTCTAGTCAGTGTGGTTTTGACCCGTCACATATCCAATCCATATTTCATTATTCTATTAACTTTTGGTGTTAAGTTGAGTAAAATGACGAAAATACCCTTACCTTCATCTTTAAAATTTTATTTTCTATCAATCCTACTAAAACACACAAAATATACAACTTTATCTTCAACTAAACCCACTAAAATACACAAACATCATCTCCATCTAAAGACACTAAATACATATTAACTTCACAAGAAATATACAACTAAACATCATCTTCACACAAAATATACAACATCTTATTCAACTCAAACTAACTAAAAATATAACATCACATAAATTAAACAAATAAGCAAATTTCCTCATCTTCTTCAACAAAAGCCACTGCAATTTACAAATTTATACGAACACAAATTAAAACCCATAAAAATAATTCAACTAAACCCGTGTGGTAATTAAGATACCTACAACCTATTTATTTTTTCAACACATCAATTCAACCACTTCAAAAAAAATCCATTCTGTTGTATAACAACGAGCCTAGTAACACAATAAGAACAATAAGCAAGAATATAAGTGAGTATGGAAGAGAAGATAAACTTGTTATTGGTGTGACTCACATTACATTAGGTGCCTCTATTTATAGTGACCTTAATACGAATGGTATTAAGATGATTGGATGTTACAAAATCAATCATAAAGATGGAGGTTACTAGTTGGGGATATAATGTGATGATGAATGTACAATCATTATAATAAATATTTATAACATTTCCCTTGATTGTACATCATTCAAAATACGCTTTGGATACCGTCTCAATAAAAACCTTGCTAGGAAAAAACCCAGTGGGAGAAAAAACATAGCTAAGGGAAAAAGAGTGCAATGCATATTATTTCTCTCTGATGACTATATCACTTGAGCTCTTTGAGTCGACGCATCCCAATGTTGTGACTTAGTTTCTTAAATGTTGAGGTAAGAAGTGCCTTGGTAAATAGATCCGCCAAATTGCCGCTTGAAAGAACTTGTTGAACAATAATATCACCATTCTTCTGTAAGTCATGAATGAAGAAGAATTTTGGTAAAATATGTTTCGTCCCATCACCCTTGATATAACCTTCTTTAAGTTAAGCAATACATGATGCATTATCTTCATGCAAAACTGTTGGTGCCACCTTCTCTGAAGAATTACCACATGATCTACGTTTGTGTTGTATCATACTTTTTAGCCAAACACATTCTCAACTTGCTTCATGTATCGCTAGAATTTCTGCATGGTTGGATGATGTCGTTGAGATCGTCTCCTTAACTAAACGTCATGAAATTGCGGTTCCTCCACTTGTAAATACATATCCAGTTTGAGATCGACCATTGTAAGGGTTAGATATTCTAAGATATGTAATCTTCTAATATAACTCAATCAATATCCTATAATATATGGACATCCATATTATAATTATCCATAACACTCCCCTTTGGATGTCCATTTGAGGATTATGCCTCGTTAAAACATTACTAGACAAAACCCAGTGGGACAAAAATCTAGTGAAGGGAAAAAAAACACATAATTCCTTTATACGCTCGGGGATGTTGCCTCATTAAAAACCTTGTCGAAAAACCCTATGGGGACAAAACCATGGTCAATGGAAAAAGAGTGCAACGCGTATCTGTTGGAAATGTATATATTTATGAAACCGTGCATGTCCGGATTCGAACTCGTGACCACGGGATTGCACACATTACGAATGAGAATTAAAGTTAATAATTAATGTTAATTGATTACGATTAATTATTATACAAAACTCGACTAACGATCGTTAAGTATGTAACGGAAAATAACTAACGACCGTTAAATGTAAAGAGAAGGACTAGTAGTGAAAAATCTTAAAATGGAAAAGATTCGGGTATCCCTTGGGGGCTAAGAGTGGCCGGCCATAGGGGGGTTTACACAAGCCCAAACCTTAACTTGTTCCCAAAGATTTTGTACACTATATAAACAAAGGCTAGGGTTAATGTTTTTCATAGCTTTTGTGCACACACATTAACCTAAAGTTTTTCTTGTCTTTCACTTGCAAAATTTCGGCCAACTCCTTCCATAGGGTGTTTGGTTTTGTTTTTCTAAAACAAGGTTTTGTAGATCTAGCAATCTTTAATTCGCTTGTTAATTGTGTGTACAAGAACGTGGTGTAACACACTATTGTTACATCAATTGGTTTGAGTTATAAACGGTGTGGATAACTCGTTAAACCACTTTGTCACATTCATTGAAGAGATCTACTCAATTGCAAAAGGTACGTTACGCATTCTTTCGCTAATTAATTATTGTTATGATTCTAAGTCTTCCATTGTGTACTGTGTGGTGTCTATATGATTTTATTGTTTTCATATATCTTAAACTCAACAAAGGCATCACGAGCCTTGTATAACAAGTAATTAATCATCAAACACATAAAACAAATAAACATGATTGTGTTATTAATTGTATGTGTAGATCTAGGGTTTGCAAAACCTAAACCCTAATTTTTTGGGGGCGTTTTTGTGCCCTAATTAGGGTTTTGTAAACTTCAGTTTTAATTGGATTAGAAACCCTAGGTTGCATGCAATTTTATGTGTATTAAATTGCGTAACTCTGTTTAATTGCATTAATTGTTAAGTGTGATTTATATCCATGATAAATACATGCATGTTTTGTCGTTGGAAGTAAGTGGATCTTCAAGAAGAAAATTGACATGGATGGCAATGTACACACCTACAAGGCTCTTCTGGTAGCTAAAGGTTTTACTCAAACCTATGGCATTGATTACGAGGAGACATTCTCTCCTGTAGCGGACATAAGAGCTATAAGGATTCTCATAGCTATAGCTGCACACTATGACTATGAGATTTGGCAGATGGATGTCAAAACCGCTTTTCTGAATGGTCGTCTAGATTAAGACATCTATATGGCACAGCCTGAGGGGTTTGTGAATCCACAATTTCCTAACCGTGTATGCAAGCTTAAAAGGTCCATTTATGGACTAAAACAAGCATCAAGGCAATGGAATAAAAGATTTGATGGAGAAATCAAAAGTTTTGGATTTACTCAGAATTTTGATGAGCCATGTGTATATCACAAAGCTAGTGGGAGTCGTGTTACTTTCCTTGTTCTGTATGTCGATGACATATTAATCATGGGAAATCATATACCAAGTCTAAATGAGGTGAAAGCCTATCTTGGTAAATGTTTCTCGATGAAGGACTTACGGGAAGCAGCATATATACTCAGAATCAAGATCTACAGAGATAGATCAAGGCGGATAATTGGTTTAAGCCAAAGTGCTTACATTGACAAAATATTGAAGAGATTAAATATGCAAAATTCCAAGAAGGGATTTTTGCCGATGCAAGTAAATCATGGTTTGAGAGCCAAGGTTGTGCTTCAACACCGCAGAGGTGGCTCGATGAAGAAAGTTCCTTATGCTTCACCGTAGGATCTATCATGTATGTGGTGCGATGCACAAGGCCCGATGTGGCGTTTGCTCAAAACTTGACCATCGGTATCAATGTAATCCGGTGAAATTCATTGATTGTTAAACATATTCTCAAGTACCTTAGGGCTACAAGAGATATGTTCATAGTGTATGGGAAATCCGTAAGCGAATGCTCATTGCACAAGTTATCGCGATGCATCTGGAAGTGTGACAAAGATGATACGAAGTCTCGACGGGTTACATATTTGTCATCAATGGAGGTGTTATGGATTGGAAGAGCAAGAAACAAACAACACTTATGGCGTCTCGCTATGAAAGTGAGTACATAGCGCCAGAGGTCGCCATGGAAGTCGTTTGGATAAGGAAGTTTGTTTTGGGGCTTGGTGTCATGCCGTCGATTGAAAATCCTATTAAAGTATATTGTGACAATTCTACTGCAATTACTTTTACCCATGAACCTAGAGTCATGAAGGGCACCAGACACTATCCTAGACAATATCACTATGTTCGAGAGCAAGTCGAGATAGGTGAAATTGAGTTGCTCAAAGTTCACACAAATGATAACATAGCGCATCCTTTAACGAAGGCCTTACTCGGTGAAAAACTTAATCATTTGTCGATAAGTTTGGACTTCGTTTAGCTAGTAGTTTCATGCCCATCTGTGACTAAGTATTTTAGATTAAAGGATATTGTAAACATTATTATTGAAATGAAATAAAGTATTTTTGTTATGTTTATTATTCATTTATTATGATGTTATCCTATATTTGCATGTTTAAATCCTTGAATAACTTAAGTTATTCTAAATAGTCCGTTGTCAATCAATAACATGTGAATGATATTGAATTAAGACAAATCTGAATATTAGTTAGAATATACTTGAAAGTATATTTATGCGTAGCATGACTAATTTCAGATGATATTCAATGAATTGAGTATAGGACTTATCCCACCCACATGATAGTACTTTATGGATCTTAGTCATTAATTACATCATGAATGTTTATCCTCTCACTTGAGATACCAGAGATGTGTCATGGATGTAGTGCATTTCTGTGAAGCAATCTAACGCTATACGTAAATGGTAGTTATAAGGGTTGTTTTTGAAGTGTTGTAAATTTATGAATTCGCTTGTAGTCAAACGGATTTGTTTCCTTCAAATTTATTTTGAAGTATAATAATGCTGGCCCTCGTAGGGTTGTCAAGATATTTGCATGGCCATGCCCAAGGTCTTCTCGAATATGTTCAGAAGAATTGGTAACCTTGATCAATCATATAAAGCGAGAAACAGAATAGTTAATTAAGAAATGAGTGAGATCCATATTCTTATTAACATAATATTAGAAACAAAAGGATCAATATTATGATGAATCATCGAAACTTGGTTTTTCTCCAGAAAACCATACACGAGTTGTACCGGGGGCATTGGTGTGTTGCTAGACGCTAACCAATGTCATTACACATTTTGTAAACATATCCAAGTGTACACGTTTTGTAAACATATCCAAGTGGGAGTTGTTGGAAATGTATATATTTATAAAATCGTGCATGTTCGGATTCGAACTCGTGACCACGGGATTGCACACATTACGAATGAGAATTAAAGTTAATAATTAATGTTAATTGATTACGATTAATTATTATACAAAACTCGACTAACGATCGTTAAGTATTTAACGGAAAATAACTAACGACCGTTAAATGTAAAGAGAAGGACTAGTAGTGAAAAATCTTAAAATGGAAAAGATTCGGGTATCCCTTGGGGGCTAAGAGTGGCCGGCCATAGGGGGTTTACACAAGCCCAAACCCTAACTTGTTCCCAAAGATTTTGTACACTATATAAACAAAGGCTAGGGTTAATGTTTTTCATAGCTTTTGTACACACAAATTAACCTAAAGTTTTTCTTGTCTTTCTCGTGCAAAATTTCGGCCAACTCCTTCCATAGGGTGTTTGGTTTTGTTTTTCTAAAACAAGGTTTTGTAGATCTAGCAATATTTTAATTCGCTTGTTAATTCGTGTGTACAAGAACGTGGTGTAACACACTATTGTTACATCAATTGGTTTGAGTTATAAAACGGTAAGGATAACTCGTTAAACCACTTTGTCACATTCATTGAAGAGATCTACTCAATTGCAAGAGGTATGTTACGCATTCTTTCAGTTAATTAATTATTGTTGTGATTCTAAGTCTTCCGCTATGTACTATGTGGTGTCTATATGATTTTATTGTTTTCATATATCTTAAACTCAACAATATCTTCTCTCCCCCTATTGATCACATCACTTAAATCTCTTAGGTGCAATCCAATATAATAAACCAACTTTAATGTTGATCCGTACAAACCGCTAAGTTTTCTCACACAAGCCTCGCCCACATGAATGGTCAATCGTAAGAAACTTAAAACAGTTTAAGCACAAATGCAATGAAGATCCGGGGAGTATAGTGTTTCCGGTCGTTATGTCCCAATGAAGCTATGCAATGGATCACCAAACGATATAGTGATCGAGAGATTTGAACGGAAAAGAGGATTTGATTTATTATAACTACGTAAAAAGTACATAAACTACAAGGGCTTAAATGCAAATTAAAGAAAGTTAAAAGATAAAAATATTAAATAAACGCTATCACTATTTGCAAAATGATGTTTTGATTTTTTTCTTTATAAAACCGAATTAAAAACTACGCGACGCTCGTAAGAAAATGTGAAACTTACATTAATGTAAATCTTAAAAATATGAAAATCACATTTTACAATCCTAATGATAAAAGAAAATTTATAGAAAAGAAAATTATTTTATAACTATTTAACTAATTATTATTAATTAAAAACTATTTTTAACTATTAAATAATAACCTAAAATACAAGAAAATATGAAATAAAGCTAGAAAAATAAAATTATGACTTAGAAAAATCTAAAATATCAAAAGAGAATTTTCAAAACTATTTTTGTATTTTTCGATTATTTTGTATTTTCTATGAATTTTAAACTATTTAAAACTAATTAAATTACTTAAAAATACAAATTTAACTAAGAAAAATCTGGAAAATATTTTTGGCTTTTTATATTTATCTTAACTTAAGAAAATGAAAAATTATTTTTTGAGACTTTTCCGAATTAATTGTATTAAATGCTAATTAAAAAGTGCTAAAAATTGAATTAAATCAAGAAAAATAGCAAACAAGCTTGGAAAAATATGAAAATTTCAGGAAAAGTCTAAAATATTATTGAAAATCTAGGAAAAATGGAAAAACAGGGTGTTGTGTGCAAGAAATTGAAACTGCCAAGCAAAGTGCTTAGAAATAAGCACTTTGAAATAAGCAAATGAGCACCCAAGGCCACCCAACTGAAACAGAGGCTACACTATGCTAAAATAACTCAAAAGCAACTTATAATAACTAGCTTAAACTACTGAAATGCAAATGAAACAGATTTGAATGATTTGAATGTAGTGCTAGAAAACAGTTTTGAGCCCTACTTTGAGCTTATGCACAAGCCACTCAATAAGCTAAGACTCAAAACAGAAAATTGGAACTTGAAGGAGACCTGGCTGAGAACTAGTAAACCAAAGATGGGACCTAGATAAGCTCAACTGAGCTTGTGGCAGACCTTGCAAGACCCTGTGCGGACTCGGTGTTAATCGAGTCAAGTTGACAGGCAAATAAGCCCCAATTGACAAGCCCATATGAAGCTTATAGAAAATTTACAAAATACACAAAATCACAACAATAAACTAGACCAGCTTGAACTTTTAAAGCCACAAGTTTTCTTGATTTTGACCTGTAATTGAATCCACTAAAATCAACTCAGTTGGGCATAAACCGATTTTTTGCTAATTGACTTTTGAGTAGTTTTGAAGATTTTGACTTTATTGAACTTTGAAACTGATTTAAAGGACTGAGATTAATGTTAATGGATGAAATGAACTTAATGCAAGCTATATCTATGAATTTTAAACACAAAACAAGAGTTTGCTTTATTAAAATTCCAACAGTGAATCAGTTAAGACATTTAAGGTGTAATTTTGACTTTCACTTACTTGATGTACAAATAACTGACTCAAATGAGTCTAATGTGCCTAAAGGGGACTTACCAAACTGAGTTTAACCACTTTTAAACACTGCAAATCCAAAAATCAGCTTAAACCAAACACCACTGTATTGACAGATATGCAATCAAAACTGAGCTACATACTAAACTAGCTAAAGCTATTGATCAAACTGAGCTTAACTATCCTAAATACAACTAAATAAACACATTTCAACTATTTAAAACTACAAATACAAGTACACACAAAATATGCAAACTGATATTGAAATGAAAATGAGTTATCTTACTCACATGTGTCCAACTAGTTTGCAGGCTAAAACCAGACCCCAAGACCACTACACTAAGCCATTTCCAACCCAATACCAGCACTGCATCTACCATTATCCATTTCCAAAACCAACTGCACCCAGTTTGACTTTCTTTGACCAAGAATGAAACTTGCTTAAGAATAACCAGTAAGCTTAACAAAAGCTTTAATAAGCTGAAATAAACTTGTTTGAACTAGAGATAAGCTATTAGAAGCTTTAACATAAGATTTTGAAACTCAATTTTTTAACAGTGAATATGAAAGCATGGAACTGAAATGAAACTTTGAATTAGAACTTTAAAACAGATTACAATGATAAAATCACTTGAGTTTATATCAAAGAAACAAAAGATTACATTTTAAAACTTAAACTAGAATATTTATTCTAAAAATGACATACAAAGGAAATTAAAACTAACTACTTCTCTTCTCTCTACTCCTCTTTCTTCTTTTTATATGCCAATCATCTCCCCCACTTGTTCTGAACTTTTCCCACTTTCTTTTGAGGCCATTGGATGCCTAGATATCATCTTGGCCGTTTGATTGGTTTTTGGCGCCAAATTGGATATTTGGCAGTTGTGGGTTGAGTGCTTGGGGAGGGAAACATTTAATGTGTTTTGGAGTGTTAGGAGAGGTGGGGGGACATGGAAAGTGGAGGATGAGTTGGGATGATGGGGGGGAAGAGTGTTGCGTAGATTTTGGCGGGGAAGAGATAAAAAGCGCAAGTGGTATTGTTTGACCAAACATTTGACCGGGGGTTTTAATATTAAAGGGGGGGGGTCAAAAGTGGAAGGGTCCAAAAGGGTAATATGGCAGGGGGTCATTTGGCTTATGACAAGGTCCAAATGGTATTAAAGGGTTTAATGACAAGGACCTAATGTGTAATTTCTGTAAATCAAGGGACCAATACTGCCATTTTGTCAAAGTTGCTCCAAAGGACTAAAAGTGACAAGTTTCAATAATACAAGGACCAAACTTGACATTTTCAAATTTCCAAGGACCATTTTTGCCAAATTTGAAACTTGGAGGACCAATTTTGTAATTTCTCAAAACTTTTGATATTTTTCACCAAAGGACTAATTTTGACAACTTATGATTTTAAAAGGACCTTTGGTGATTTTTCTTTTGAATTTAAGTACTGGACTATTTCGACAATTTTTGAAATTGGGGACCGAACCGCCAATTATGCAAATTTAGCTCATTTTTCATCCGATTTTAAACATTTTGCATCCGAAACATATAAAATGCAATTTTGGAATATTTTCGTGATTTTGATGCATTCTGAGCATTTTAAACGTTTTAGCTCGGATTGACCAAAAATGATTTGACCAAAATAGATTAGTAGAAGATACAGAGATGCTAAAGCTGAATCGCAATATGGTGAATAAGCTTTTAGGAGCTTAAACTTGCTTAATTATAAGCTTCATTTGGTTGGTAAAGCTTATGAGAGCCTGTCAAAAATAAAAATTGTAATCATAAGCTACCCCCAGTAGCTTTTACGATAACTCGAGCTGATTTTGCCAAACAAACCAAAACAAATCTTCCAATCAGAGATGACAGGAACTAGTTGTTGGTCGAGTGAGTAACGATTCAAGACGGGTTAATAAGAGAAACTTTATGTATCAGGTATGATTATGAAGCTATGTCATTAGAATAACAAATATTTTGTTTAATTACCAAAATTTAGGGTGTTGATATCTTTTTAATACACTTTAGATGACCTTTGACATCTTGATCGATTCTATTTTGAATACTTTTTTCTTTTCTATAATTCCTTATTAGATAAATCCTATCTTCCGTGTACAAAATCCTAATTTTCGAGGCTTTGGTGTCAATGGTACCTTGACGCTATAGACTTGTTTGATTGCTCGCTATAGTTCTCTCTTTCACTTGTACTTTGTTGGCCTTTATTCATGGAGAAGACGCTTTACATTTGAGCCAACCGGCACCGTCCCACACTTTGAAGTAGATATGTATACGCTTGTTACATTACTTTCTCATTTACGCTTTCATCGATATCATACACCGTATTCGAATGCGGCTTAATTTATGTGGTTATGAGGTGCAACATTCGGATGGCGAGTGTGATTTAGCTTTTGTATTTTAAGGCTTTGCATGTGTATATATGAGGGCCACTTTTCTAATCTTAAGCACGTTGATGAGAGTTTGATGTTTATTATGACTAGTGACTACCAATATACTGCTACTAATGAAAGTATAAAATAGTTTGAATCGATACTTAATGTGCATGATGTATATAGGACATCTTGGTCAATGGTCACTGTATATGATAATATGTTCTATTATATATTGTACGTGCATCATTTCTCGAGTGCTACCACTCGATTTAGAGGGATTTTTTTCCTGTCCGAAATCCTAAGATGGAGACTTAGGTTGTAATTAATAATGTTCTTGATTGTTTGGAGGCAAACATTAATATTATCAAGGAGATTCTATTACACGCATAGAGCTTAAAGCCTTAAATCTGCAAATGTTCTGGTTTGTTTTATGAATTAAATCTACTAGTTAAGGCTGTATTTTTTGTGTTTTAATTTTCATTTTTCTTCTTTACAAACAAGAAGATGAAGATGTGTTAGAAATTGAGGTCATAATCTTTGGCAAACATGTCATTCTATCAATTGCTAATGGTTTTCCAGTTATGTTTATTGCAGACTTATTAGAGGGGTTATTTTTGGTCAAAGCATAAATGATTTAAAGGGTGTAGAAGTTCATTGCTGCTGATGCTTCTCTAATAATAGTTGAAGGGGTCAATGTGCATCTTTTTCTCTTACTTAAACCCTCTCCTAATCTAGGGTTACCACACAACAGTGTGCAGTCATTGTCTTACATTCTCTCTGTCACACCCCCAAAATATCGCAGCGGAACGATAGTGTCATTGGGGTATAACGTCATAGCACAAAGCATGGATACAGAAAACGACCTCTATAATGAGACGTTTTGAAAAGTTTACCATTCGATAAATAAGTTAAAGTTTACAAGCAAGAAATCCCAAAGTTTGATAATACACAAAGAGTTTACAAAACATGTCGAATGGTAATTGTTAAAAGCACAAGACTCCAATGTATGCCATGCACCCAAAAGCTCCATGAAGTGCTATCACCTTAAGACCGAGATAAACATGCTAAAAGTGTCAACACAATGGTTGGTGAGTTCATAAATTTGTGATGAAATGTAAAGCCTTCAAGAAAACTTGTTTATGCAAAGAAAGGCATTGTAATCCACTCGGCCCAAGTTCCGCCCATACAAAACTTGCAACTCGTGTGTTTACAACCCATTGCCAAAATATAGAATTGTCAATCTTGTTTGTAAGTAGGACATAGGTGCATACGATATATACATGTACTTAATGCAAAGAATCACAGCCAATCGAACCTCTTGACGAGTCTAACTTGTTTGTAATGTTTCATTGAATAACAGATTATATTCACCCTGTGTCACGCCATCATGGACAAGGGTGGGGCGCCACCGATAGTACTATCAATACCTCTCCGCCGGCTCCCTCAGAGTTAACCATTGCTAAAGTTTGTATGTTGATGCATAATTGAAAACTAGTTTAGCACATTAAGGCACATATCGCAATAAACCACACATAATGTCCAAAGTGTATAAGAAGCATATTGTAACACAATTGTATAAATGGTTTGAGTATTCGCAAGAGTGAAACAAGTATTTAAGCATGTATCTCCCCAAATAGTTTGTAAGAATTTAAACGAGTAAAAGTGGGTATGAACTCACCGGTATGATGGATATGCTAACAAAATGAAGTGCACGAAAGTGAGACTCGAAACTATCCGCGACCTAAAATGAATGTTATGACTTGAGTTATGATATGTTGTCGTGAATGCATGATTTTGAAAACGATCACCCAATATGCTACTTGAAAACTAGTTATATAAAAATATTGTTACTTGAATGTGTGACGGTTCCATGTCAAAATAATTACTTTTGAGTTAATGGTGAAAATGTAGTTAAAACTATGTAATGGTTTTAGTAATTGAAAATCGCCACGTCGGTTTTGACGTAATATATACATAGGAAAAACTAACTCTTTTTAAGGTCCGCTTTCTCCGAAACGTCCGCTTAGGCCCTCAAAACCTTGATTAAAACTCGACAGCTTACTAACGCTGTGAATAGTGTTTTCAAGACGCGTTTTGACTCAAAATCAGTTAACCATAACTCACTCGCTTTAAGTCCGTTTTCAAGTTCTTTATATCCACGCCGAAGGTAATTAAGTGTACTAATATATTTTTAAACTTTGAGATTTCACAGAAAGTTTAAGGCCACTGATTGGCCGTTAAAATTGGACTGCATGTACAATTTTTCCGGAAAATGGTAGTTTTAAATCGTAACTTGAAAACCACGTATCTTTTCGTTATAACTCCGCTTTAGTCCGCTCAATGTGCCACGCTCATAACTAAAAATCTATTTTCTAAATCTTTAATAAAACTAATAAATATGACTAACTTTTCGGAAAATTATAATTTCGACAATGGCTCACGCTTATTTTAAAATTACCATTTTTATCTACTTGTTTAACCACAACTTCACCACAAAATCCCTTAATCTACTCATCACCAATCCTACTAGTAAAACAACTTCATTTGATTATAACCAAAATAAATATTCATTGTGAGGCTAAAATATAAATACAAACTTAAGTAAACATATATAAAATTTATGCAATCATTTCTAAAACCACAACTAGACTTTGATGATCCATTTTCAAACTTATCATTTTATAAACTTCTAACTAGTACATACTTGTTATAAAAATTAATAAGACACATATGGGTGATATCATTTGATAAACATGAATAAAAACTACAACTTGAGCAAATATGATCATATGGACTTCATGAAATGTATGAAAATATATATGAAAAGTAAGAGATGAAGTTTTATGCTTACAAATTGCTTGATGAGGTGTATGATCAAGGATTTATCCTAAACACCCTAGGTTTTTATTTCAAAACCTAATCAAAGAGTGTTACTAGATTGTGTAGAACTTGATTAGCAAAATTTTGGTGATCACTTCCTTTATCTCCTATGGTGGACGAATTTTTGGAGAGGAAGAAGAAGAGGAGACTTGACTTTACACTAGAATAATTGTGTTAAATGAAATAAAGATGGAGTGTAGACTTATATAAACAAGATCTTGAAAATCTAAGAAAATCATGTAATTAATAATGCTTGTACATTTACTTTTACATTATATATATATTATTATTATGTAAAAGTATAAATGTAGTAGAAGTAAAGTTATTTGAGGATAGTAGTAACTTGTAGTATTGTTAAATAAGATTAGTAAGTTGTATACACATTTGTATATTTAAGGTAGCGTTAGATAAAAATAAATTTTCACGGGTCAAGATAAAATATATTATAGTCATAAAATTATAAAAATACTTTTCTTGAAAGATTTAAGTGAATAATTATTTATCGGGTTGTATTTAAGAAAACCGTCGTAATTTATATAAATATAACAATTTATATACTAAATAGATTTAAAACACTGGTAAACTAATAATAATATTTTTAAATCTCAATATGAGTATTAAAATATATTGAATAATTTTTGGAAGTATCGGGTCAAATGTTCAAAATAATTAATTACGCGATAGCGCTTATTTTATATGAAATTTACGCTTAATGTGAAATGAAAAATCATGAATGAACCGCTATGAAATGATGAATATGGAATATGAGAAATGACCGAATTTGAGAATTGTGACATTCTTCCCATGTTAGAGGAATCGCGCCCACGCGATTCAATCGATGATACTTAAAGTTCTACCCTTAGGTTTCGCAAACTCAAGTGTATGGTCAAAAGTGCTCATGTCAAACTTACGCGCCTAGGTTTCTTATCTAATGAGACTCACCGAATCAATAATACGGTGGATCACTTAATGGTCTATGAAAAACGTACAGCCACGCATTGCGGGCTTCCTCGGTCCCTATATAGAATGCTCGACCCGGGAGGACCGATATTGAGTATGTGGTTTGGGTTATTTCCTTCAATTGCCACAGCTGAGGAGCTTGCATCGCGGTTTATTCAATCGAGGACAATTATTCGAAGTGATTCGGCCGTTACATTCAAAGCAAGTCTTTTGATTATTCCTTTTACATCGCTCCTTGAAATGGCCGTGACGATTGCAATTTGTACACAAGCGTGTGGCTTGGTCTTCGGTGATGATAAGCACATTTAGCACATTTGGGATGTGTACCCGATACTCTCTTTGTTCAGCATCAGTTGCCACAAAAACTCTTGCCCTTTTGTTGTCTGCTACCACGTCCATCCGCTTATTCGACCCACTTGCTTCCTTCCTCTTATCGCGCTCTTCAAAGTACCATTTCTAACCATCTCGCCCGTCGTGGTTCCCGCCTCAAGATCGCACTTTGTATTGTAGACGGCTCGCTTGTTTTCACAGCCCACGGATTTCGGGACAAGACCATATATGTACCTCGAGATTCTCTTGGACTCTGGGGTAACTAGATGAGGAACTAGTCCGCTAACTCATGAAATCGGTCATTGTAGTCTCATGCGACCAATTTCTACCATAGAGTGGTGATAAAATTCATCTTCCAATTTCGCATTTCATTGTCCGGCAAGACTCCTCTTCAAGAACTCCTTAAATTCGTCCCATGTCATACCTATGGTCGCCTCCGCCTCTAGCTCAGAATGTGTGTTCCACCATGTCAATGCCTTTCCGATAACAAGCAAAGATACTTCACCCTCCGATGTGTGGCACAATTCCGATGTCGATCAACGCCTGCCTTCTACCCATCGAGTATACGCCAAAGCACCTCCTATACCATCAAACTCCACTGTGTTTGCATGCCGAAAATTCCTATATGTGCATCCAATTCATTGTTGTTGTTGGTGGTGTTGTTGTTGTTACTACCACCTACATTGTTGGTGTCGCCAAGACTGCTCCCGCTCCCGTGGTTTCCGAGTTATTCATATGATTTCCAACTTGTGTGACAATAGTGGAAGCAAGATTTGAAGTTGTTGAGCGATGATAGCGCAAAGTCGTGGTTTCCGCCAAGATGTTGTTGTCATTGTTACCCACGTTGCTACCGCCTTTCTACCTCCACGCCCACCGTCATTCCACCCTGGTACCGCACCACCCGGCCAAGATCGCGTGTTACTCTCTTTGGTGCCATTATCTCGCAAGGAAAGAACCGTTGAATTCCCAATGTCTATACTTAACGCCCTCAAACATAATATCACGCCACAAATTGGTTCCTAAGGTGTCCACACCGATCCACGTGTGTGTGGTCGCATATGTCCACGTGAGTTGTGACGCATTTATAATTATGTTGGCCACCATAATTATAATTGCCTCATTCCACACGTGTGCATACCACCAACATACATGTCTCGCGATTGGTGTTACTTAAGTAGGTAGCCATCCATCATCCGATTCTAAACAATTGAAGGAGGATTTGGGGTAGGTATCTAGGAAGAGTCGCACTTAGTGTATAGGAAATTCCGTTAGGTGCTAAAGTCACTACGAGGTTTGGTCGCCGCTAGCTCCCAAAGTATCCTCAAGAGAACTCCCATCCTCGGGCAAAATCATCAAATCTATCCAACTTTATAGTAACACTTATTTAGCTCGATCTCGCATCTCATCAAACAAGAACATCACGAGATCAAGTTAGATAAGTGCTCACATCGAGCTCCATATCTTTGATGACCCAACTAGATTTTGGGACTCCCCTATTGGTACAAGGAAACTACGTTATCTAATGAGGTGGTTCTAGAAGGAATACTTAAGAAAACATATGCGCATCGAAAAGTGTGTAAGGCAATAGGAAACGAAAGGATCGACGTGAGAGCGGTTATAGTCTAGGAACTAAAATGCAACCTAGTTCTCTATAACCAAGGCTCGATACTAATCACACACCCCAAAATATCGCAATGAACGATAGTGTCATTGGGGTATAACGTCATAGCACAAAGCATGGATACGTAAAACGACCTCTATAATGAGACGCTTTGAAAAGTTTACCATTCGATAAATAAGTTAAAGTTTACAAGCAAGAAATCCCAAAGTTTGATAATACACAAAGAGTTTACAAAACATGTCGAATGGTAATTGTTAAAAGCACAAGACTCAATGTATGCCATGCGACCCAAAAGCTCCATGAAGTGCTATCACCTTAAGACCGAGATAAACATGCTAAAAGTGTCAACACAATGGTTGGTGAGTTCATAAATTTGTGATGAAATGTAAAGCCTTTCAAGAAAACTTGTTTATGCAAAGAAAGGCATTGTAATCCACTCGCCCAAGTTCCGCCCATACAAAACTTGTAACTCGTGTGTTTACAACCCATTGCCAAAATATAGAATTGTCAATCTTGTTTGTAAGTAGGACATAGGTGCATACGATATATACATGTACTTAATGCAAAGAATCACACCAACTGAACCTCTTGACGAGTCTAACTTGTTTGTAATGTTTCATTGAATAATGATTATATTCACCCTGTGTCACGTCATCATGGACCAAGGGTGGGCGCCACCGATAGTACTATCAATACCTCTCCGCCCTCCTCGTGAGTTAACCGTTGCTAAAGTTTGTATGTTGATGCATAATTGAAAACTAGTTTAGCACATTAAGGCACATATCGCAATAAACCACACATAATGTCCAAAGTGTATAAGAAGCATATTGTAACACAATTGTATAAATGGTTTGAGTATTCGCAAGAGTGAAACAAGTATTTAAGCATGTATCTCCCCAAATAGTTTGTAAGAATTTAAACGAGTAAAAGTGGGGTATGAACTCACCGTATGATGGATATGCTAACAAAATGAAGTGCACGAAAGTGAGACTCGGAAACTATCCGCGACCTAAAATGAATGTTATGACTTGAGTTATGATATGTTGTCGTGAATGCATGATTTTGAAAACGATCACCCAATATGCTACTTGAAAACTAGTTATATAAAAATATTGTTACTTGAATGTGTGACGGTTCCATGTCAAAATAATTACTTTTGAGTTAATGGTGAAAATGTAGTTAAAACTATGTAATGGTTTTAGTAATTGAAAATCGCTTACGCCGGTTTTGACGTAATATATACATAGGAAAAACTAACTGCTTTTAAGGTCCGTTTCTCCAAACGTCCGCTTAGGCCCTCAAAACCTTGATTAAAATCGACAGCTTACTAACGCTGTGAATAGTGTTTTCAGACGTTTTGACTCAAAATTCGTTAACCATAACTCACCTGCTTTAAGTCCGTTTTTCAAGTTCTTTATATCCACGCCAAGGTAATTAAGTGTACTAATATATTTTAAACTTTGGAGATTTCACAGAAAGTTTAAGGCCACTGATTGGCCAGTTAAAATTGGACTGCATGTACAATTTTTCCGGAAAATGGTAGTTTTAAATCGTAACTTGAAAACCACGTATCTTTTTCGTTATAACTCCGCTTTAGTCCGCTCAATGTGCCACGCTCATAACTAAAAATCTATTTTCTAAATCTTTAATAAAACTAATAAATATGACTAACTTTTCGGAAAAATTATAATTTCGACAGCTCACGCTTATTTTAAAATTACCATTTTATCTACTTGTTTAACCACAACTTCACCACAAAATCCTTAATCTACTCATCACCAATCCTACTAGTAAAACAACTTCATTTGATTATAACCAAAATAAATATTCATTGTGAGGCTAAAAATATAAATACAAACTTAAGTAAACATATATAAAATTTATGCAATCATTTCCTCTAAAACCACAACTAGACTTTGATGATCCATTTTCAAACTTATCATTTTATAAACTTCTAACTAGTACATACTTGTTATAAAATTAATAAGACACATATGGGTGATATCATTTGATAAACATGAATAAAACTACAACTTGAGCAAATATGATCATATGGACTTCATGAAATGTATGAAAATATATATGAAAAGTAAGAGATGAAGTTTTATGCTTACAAATTGCTTGATGAGGTGTATGATCAAGGATTTATCCTAAACACCCTAGGTTTTTATTTCAAAACCTAATCAAAGAGTGTTACTAGATTGTGTAGAACTTGATTAGCAAAATTTTGGTGATCACTTCCTTTATCTCCTATGGTGGACGAATTTTGGAGAGGAAGAAGAGGAGACTTGACTTTACACTAGAATAATTGTGTTAAATGAAATAAAGATGGAGTGTAGACTTATATAAACAAGATCTTGAAAATCTAAGAAAATCATGTAATTAATAATGTTTGTACATTTACTTTTACATTATATATATATATATATTATTATTATGTAAAAGTATAAATGTAGTAGAAGTAAAGTTATTTGAGGATAGTAGTAACTTGTAGTATTGTTAAATAAGATTAGTAAGTTGTATACACATTTGTATATTTAAGGTAGCGTTAGATAAAAATAAATTTTCACGGTCAAGATAAAATATATTATAGTCATAAAATTATAAAAATACTTTTCTTGAAAGATTTAAGTGAATAATTATTTATCGGGTTGTATTTAAGAAAACCGTCGTAATTTATATAAATATAACAATTTATATATGAAATAGATTTAAAACACTGGTAAACTAATAATAATATTTTTAAATCTCAATATGAGTATTAAAATATATTGGAATAATTTTGGAAGTATCGGTCAAATGTTCAAAATAATTAATTACGCGATAGCTTATTTTATATGAAATTTACGCGCTTAATGTGAAATGAAAATCATGAATGAACCGCTATGAAATGATGAATATGGAATATGAGAAATGACCGGAATTTGAGAATTGTGACACTCTCCTTTGTCTGATCATAGTTCTGATCTTTTTTACTCTTTGTATTTGTCTGGTTATTGTCTCATTGACATTAACCTGACCTTGTATAACTTTGGATATTATTGTTGGCTTAATCTATGCCAACTGTTGAGGCTTTGGTTTGAATAAAGTATGTTGCTGATACTTTTGTACATGGTATCAGAGCTTCAGGCTCATAATCACGGTTGATTCACCATCCTAGGGTTTCTTCGTAGAAACTTGGGGATATCTCTCCGGCAACAATCAAAAGCTATTTTGGGTTTCAAAAGGTGGTCAATCTCGATTACCTTATTGTTTGGGTGCTAATTGAAAAAATTGGGGTTTCCTACAAAACCCTAATTTATGGTGGTTCGGGGTTATTACTATTGGCGTAATCACCGGTTATTTCCTATTCACAATTAGTCCTAGACTAAGTGAATCTAGGTAATTGTGATTTGTTCTTTCCACGCATATTACTCAGTAAGTCCGCTTCTCACCTTCAAACAACAAGATTTAAGTCTTTGTGGGTGCAAACGGTAGACTAACATCTTAATCGCCACCTCTGTGGTATGAATACCGCTCTGGTTTACCCCATCCATGTGCTTGGTTCTTGTTGTTTCTTAATTTCATGTTCTTACTTTTACTGTCTCTTATCTGTTTATCTGCTTTAGCTGTTATTTTTCTGTGTTATCTGCCTTTTTTATTGTTTGGATTATGGTTGTTGGTGATGATAATACTGGTGGTGGTGGTGGTTCTTCCACTGAAAAAAACTTATCTTTTGGTGATGCTCTATATTTACACCCTAATAACACTAATGGTACTCCTATTATTTCCATCAAACTCACTGGAACAGAAAATTATAAAATATGGAATATGGCCATGACCTTTGCCTTAAGGAATCATAATAAGTTAGGATTTATTGATGGTACTTGCTTAAGAGATGACTCAAATCCTATTCTTGCTAATCAATGGGATACCAAGAACTCGTTGTGGTCACTTGATTCTTAACTCTCTCATCTGAATTATTTTTGGTGCTATCTATGCTAAACCGCTTATGAAATGTGGAATGATCTTAAAGATACTTATGATAAGGTTGATGGTTCAAATATTTTTAATTTGCATAAAATATAAACTCTCTTAGTCAAAGTGGGTCTTCTTGCCGATTATTACAACAACCTTAACTCTTTGTGGAAACAATTTGATTGTATGATTAGTTTGCCTCCTCGTACTTGTGAGGTCGCAAAACATTTTGAAAACACAATCGCTAATCAAATTAATGCAATTTCTTATGGGTCTTGATGACACCTATGTTCCTATCGAAATAATATTTTAACCGAGACCCTTTGCCTAATGTCAAAACTGCTTCGTTGTCTCGGAGAAGAATCTCACGAAATGTTTCATCCGAAATAGCTCGCTAAACCTAATGCTACGACTTTTGCTACAAAACTTTTGATGGTGGAAAATTTTTGATAACAAAAAGGATTTAACAACAACAATTTCAATAAAGGTTCGGTTTTAATCCGGTAACAATTTCAAACAACAGAGGACCAAACATGAATCTCAAATGTACTAACTGCAAAAACCCGGTCACACTATTGATAGATGTTATGATCTTGTTGGTTATCCTGCCGGATATGTTAAAAGGAACTTTAATGTTAAACCTCATGAGAATAATGTTTCCACCGATGCTAATCATGTCACTAATAATAGAGCTAGCAACTCTCCTGTCTCTTTGTCTAATGAGCACTCTCTAGACTTATGAATCTTCTTAATGACAACAATGTGTCTTCGCTAATGCCAACATGGCGGTGTAAAATTTTTCAGAACTTTCTTTAATGGTAGTGTCAAGTTTAACATAAACTTCAACAAATTTTTAATAACAACACAAAAACTTTATCCGAAACATCGCCTTGGTTGGATTGTTGACTCGTGCAAATCAAGACATGATCAGATTCAGAATTTTTAATCAATGTTGTTGACATTTCAAATCTTGGTCTAACTGTTGGACATCCCAATGGTACCTGTGTCTTAATTACTAAAATTGGTGATTTAAAGGTTGATAATGACCTAACTCTTTTTGATGTTCGTTGTTCCCGAGTACAATGTCATCATTGTATGTTCATAAGATTGCTAGAGACAATAAGATGTTTGTTGGATTTAATGAATCTAATTGCTATATACTGATTTACATCAAAAAGGATTGTGGGGATTGGTAAACAATGCAATGGGTTATATATGTTTGATATTAATTCTACATGTAAGATTACTTCTAATAACCGCATATCTGCTTGTCATGTTTCTAGAAATCAGCATCAAAGACTTGGTCATCCTTCCGACCAAGTCCTACATATACTTAAACCCACTCTTAAACTTGATAGTACATCCGAATCGACCATCTTTGTGATACTTGCAATAAAGCTAAACAAACCAGGAACCATTCCTCTAAGTGAACATAAATCAACTAAAATTGGTCAACTTGTTCATCTAGATGTATGGGGACCATATAAAGTCACTAGCAGAGATGGTTAAAATACTTTTAACCATTGTTGATGATTATTCTAGGTTGTCGGGTTTATATGCTTATGGAAAGGATGATGTTTATGTTTCCATTGTTAACTTTACTCATATGCTATCAAATCAATTTGAACACAATGTTAAGATATTCGTATGATAATGGGATGTAATTTGTCAATAACAAACTTCAACACTTCTTTCATGAAAAGGAATTTTACATCAAACCTCTTGTGTTTATACACCACAACAAAATGGCATTGCAGAAAGGAAACATAGGCATCTCCTTAATGTGGCTAGATCCCTTATGTTTCGTGAGGATTTACCTCTATATCTTTGGCCCGAATGTGTTCTAATCACGATATGTCATAAACAGTTACCTCTTGTTGTTGTCTGCAAGTCTCCCTTCTCCTGTGTATGGGCATGACCCTTCACTCTCTTCTTAGAGTCTTTGGTCGCTTATGCTATGCCACCATTCTCAACATCTCGATAAATTTAGTAGTAGGTCCGAAAAAGTGTTTTTATTGGTTATTCAAATGAGAAAAAGGTTATAAGCTTTTAAGTTTAGAAACAAAAATATCTTTTACTCCGAGATGTCAAATTTTATGAAACTGCTTTCCTTCAAAATGAAAAATACTTTGTCAAAACCTTTGTTGAAACTTATGTGCCTAAAGATTTAAATCACAAAATTTCTTTGACTCACAAATAAGTCCCAATGATGAAGGAGAGTGACATCCTATGATGATGGCATGTTGTTGGGTCATCCTACTAGGGATGATGAACTGTTACAACTTCCATAGATGAAAATACACACCCCGAGGGCATTGATCACATGAATCACATCCTGCCGATACATCTTCTCGATTACATAATACATCTTCCGATTCAAATCAATTCTAAACAAGAAGAAGGCTTGCCACCACTCTGACTAGAAGGTCAACCGTAGTTTCTAAACCGCCCAAGAATCTTAATGACTTTATTGTTGAAGGAAAGTTAAATATGGTGTTGAAAAGGTTGTTAATTACTCTAATCTTAACAAAGATAATTATTGCTTTGCCTCTAGTCTAAAAAAAAGTATTGAACCTACATGTTATGAAGAAGCTATTCTTGACAGTAATTGGGTTGATGCTATGAACTCTGAAATTGGGGCCTTAAATGAAAATCATGCTTGGGATATAACTGATCTTCCACCTAATAGAACTCCCATTGGTTACAAATGGATCTTTAAAATCAAATATAAAGCCAATGGTGAAGTTGATAGATACAAGGCTAGATTAGTTGCTAAAGGTTATAACCAAAGGAAGGAATAGACTATGATGAAACTTTTTCTCCTGCTAGAAAATGTCTACGGTTAGATGTCTTATTGCCTTAGTGTGAAAAACAAATGGCCTCTTTTCCAACTTGATGTTAACAATGCTTTTTGTATGGAGACCTTGATGAGGATGTCTATATGACCATCCCTAGGGGTTCTGAATGAGAACAATAAAATAAAGTCCAGAACTTGTCAAGTGTCAGTATGGCCGTAAACAAGCTCCCGTGAAATGGAATGAAAACTTGTTAGTGTATTAAAAGAAAATAATCGTGTTCAATCATCAATGATCATTCTTTGTTCACCAAAAGAGAATAACAAGTTTATTGCTCGCTTGTTTATGTGGATGACATTGTCTTTATCGAAACCGCATTGATGAGATAACTGCTCAAAGAATTTCTAAAATCTAAATTTCATATAAAAGACTTGGGAAACTTAAAATATTTTCTTGGCATTGAGGTTTTAAAACGGTAATGACATATGTCTCACCCAAAGAAAATATTGTCTTGAACTCCTCAAAGAGTTTGGACTTCTTGGTGCAAACCGTGTCCACTCCCATGGAACCCAACTCGTTCTTCCATACATACCCACCTTGATGATCCCTTACTTGTTAACATTATCGGTTATCATAAGTTACTGGGAAACTTATTTATCTCACCCATACTGCACCGACATCTCATACTCGCTCATTGTCCGCACAATATATGTATTCTCCTTGAAATCTCATTTAGAATGTGCCTCAATGTTCGAGATATCCGAAAGGAGCTCCGTGAAAAGGTCTAAGGTATAATTTCAGAACTCGAAAATCATCTTGAAGGGTATAGTGATGCGATGGGCTAAATGCAAAAACCAGAAATCATCACGAGTTATTGTGTTTTCTTTAATGATTGTTGATCTCATGGAAAAGTAAAAACAAAACACCATTTCAAAATCTTCCACGTAGCGAGTATAGATCAATGTCATCTGTTGTTCGTGAAATTATTTGGATTCAAAAATCCTAAAAGATCTAAAAGTTGATATCAATCTCCTGTTAATCTTTTTGTGATAACAAATCGCTTTTACAACTTGTCAATCCTGCTTTCCATGAAAGATCAAAACATTTTGAAATTGATGTTCACTTCATCGAGAAAAATTGCAAGAGGTGTTATAAGTGCCAAAAGATTGGCTCTTCAAACCAAACCAGAGACATTCTTACAAAAACCTTCCCGCTTATCAAAGATAAATTTTGTGTGAAAAATTGATATTGTTTGATATGTTTGCCCAATGATTAGTGGGGAATGTTAGAAATTGAGGTCATAATCTGTGGCAAACATGTCATTCTATCAATTGCTAATGGTTTTCCAGTTATGTTTATTGCAGACTTATTACAGGGGTTATTCTTGGTCAAAGCATAAATGAATTAAATGGTGTAGAAGTTCATTGCTGTTGATGCTTCTCTTATAATAGTTGAAGGGGTCAATGTGCATCTTTTTTCCTTACTTAAACCCTCTCCTAATCTAGGGTTACCACACAACAGTGTGCATTCATTGTCTTACATTCTCTCATTTGTCTGATCATAGTTCTGATCTTGTTTACTCTTTGTATTTGTTTGGTTATTGTCTCATTGACATTAACCTGACCTTATATAACTTTGGATATTATTGTTGGCTTAATCTATGCCAACTGTTGAGGCTTTGATTTGAATAAAGTATTATTGTGTTTCTGCTGTTGCTGATACTTTTGTAAAAGATGCAAAAACCAAATTGTTTTTGCAAATAGTGATGTCCTTTTCTTCTGGATTGAGAATGCCAAAAATATGAAAAATGAGTGTAAGGCTGAGAGTATTCTGTGAGCATTAGTCCAATATCAGTTTTCCTAGTTCACTCATAGTACCTCCACATAAACTTATATTGAATCGAATGGTACGAGATTACAACATACGCACCCAAACCAAACAATCAACCAGATAGAAACTCAAAATTTCGTCAATTTAGAAATGGTTTAGGCCATAGATTTCACCTAATTTTCTTTATACATAACACTTTAGCTTTATCATTAGAGTACCACGTGATACAATCTCAAAAGATATATGATTGAACTTCTCCAACTTTTCGGCCAGCAAGCTTTTTAGTTGCACACTATTTATGGCAATAATTTTATTTGTTGAAAATGGTTACGCGATATATTGTGGTGTCAGTTTTGTTTGTAATCGTATCTTACCGTGAAAAAAAGCCGAAATGTGCATGCGTTTTAATAGTGTTTTTTTCAAAAAATAGATGTATGTTATGAATAATATTATGCGATCATATTAACCTATAAGCAGTTCTACTACCATTAAATTTATTAGGGTTTTACCTAATGTTTATCTTATATATACCCGTTTGATCTCATACATTATAATCAATGAAGAATATATTCATTCCTCAATTGCTCACAACACGTTATCGCAGACGCCTACACTTTTAGGTATGTTTTTGTTTTCTCCCGTTTTCCACCTGTACTCCGTCAACCATGATTCCGTTTTGATATATCAGATGATTGATTAAGGTGCGTGTTGGCCCCTTATACCTATTCATTGTATTTTTTTTATTACACTGTCATCTAGAGTTATGTGCCATGTTTATATACTTTGGCATGAATATTATGATTTTATTAGAATCAAAATAATTAACGTAACCTTTTACTAATTCATGAATTGCATGATCGAATGTGTTCGTTATAGTATTGGACTATTAGTTGTATGGATTTTTTTTTTCATAGATTCATGCTATGTTTAATATCGACTAAATGATGATCACGGGAATATGCATATGAGTTGTTCATGTATTTGTTTATTGTGTTTCTTCTTTACTTAGCTATATTCGATTACTATTTTTTTTATAGTATTACGTGAGGAAACATTTAGTTGCTTACTTGATCATTAGGAATTTAGAATGTTAAAATAAAATATGTTATAATTGGTTATTTAGGCAACTGTAAGAGCATCAACATTATATAAGATTGCAAAACTAATTTTGTTCAATATTTTTAGTGATTACATGTTTTACATATGTTTGTTCATTGTTCTATATCCATATTCATTTGATTATATTCCTAAAAATAAAACTTACTCAATTCATATTGATTACAAGATGCATGTATTGATTTTACTCATGAGTATTTACTCTGCTCTTGTAATACATGAGGAATACGTCTACACCATGGGTGTTTGAGACTTAAAGAATCAGAAGCATATGATTAAATAATTATCAACTGATCATCACAATTTATTTAATTTAGTACGTGTATATAAATTATGTTTCTTTGATTGCTTTCTTTTACATGTCTGATAGAAACTCATGAGAATTGATTTTACACCATGATTTTACTCATGAGTATTTTATTAAATTGGTGCTTGTGATAACTGTTAATGTTAATTAAATTGTTAATAGATTTAATATTCTTAAAAGAAAAAGTTAATGACAGATTGACAGCATAGCTTTAGTCTAGTTTGTTGTTTCCTACTTGTGATATGATTTTTATTATCTACTCGTGTTCTGAGTTGGGTGTCATACTTCCACCGTAGTATTCATGTATATTATAAATCATCGACTAGCTTGTGAAGATATGAATCTTATAAATACATGTAGGTGTTGAGCTTATGCATGTTTTAATTTTATATTACATTGGATATTTTAATATTGTTATGCAACTTACGCCATACATATTATAGTATAATTCTTAACACAAATAACTGCTACTCGAATGCTTTGATTTTTCATATAACATGAAAGAAACCTATATAAAAAAAAAAAAAAAAATTAAGGATAATTACTAAAGTGACATTGATAAATCTTGATGTATATATGTGATCTATATTTGGTTTAATTCTTTTTACTCTATTTAGAAGTTTGGTTGCTAGTAGGATTAATATATACTTCATGTCTTATTCATTGATCATAGCATACTCCAATACAAATATAGAGATTACTAGCAATAATAATGCTTTGTTGTTGTCTTGTATGTTATTAATAGTCTTGGCGACATCATTATTAAGGAAAAATCAGAATTTGATACAAATTAAGTGTGAATTGTATCATTGAGTTTGTTAAATATGCACGATTTATTTATCATCTGATTTTATTTGCTTGTGAGACACTTGATTTATTGATTAATGACATGCATGTGTTTTGAAAATTATGCAACTACATTAGTTATTAGTATGTATGTTTTATTATTTGATAATGTTATGGGCTATATGAATAACATGCTAAACGATGTGAAAATTATAAAAGTGCTTATATCAATTTGATTGAGAAAATGTGATGTTGTATTAATATCTTCATATTATTTGTTCTTTACATAGAAAAGTGCAATTAAAGCATGTGTGGTCATAAAGTATAAGTTTATGAGCCAAGATATTTATAGTAATTGGCATGACCGGTTGGACCATCCCGAGTCAATGATGATGCGAAATGTATAGAAGAACCATAAGTTTCTTTAAAGATAGATTTGATTGTTCTCAGAGGAAGTTGATTGTTCATATATTCCCACCATATTAAAGTGCGGACTTTGTCCTATAAAGTTTTGGAAAAAATATAAAGGGGGTGTATTCAGGCATATACATCCGCCATGTGGATCATTTTGAGTTTTAAAATCGATGCATCGTCAAAATGATCATCAAAGATGCAACTAAAGGTTAGCATGATTAATGGCTCGTCTTATAAAATGCGAGCATGGTTTTCCAAATTTTATCTTTGGAAATGGTGGTGAATACTTCCATATGTTGGGCGAATATTGGAATAAGTGTTGAACTTAAAAGTAGCCCATGTTCATACGCAAATTGCTTTTGTTGAAACGTTCATAAAACGTCTTCAGTTGATTGCAAAGCCAATAATTGTGAGAACAAAAATATAAGTACTATGGGGCATGTTTATTTTGAAGATTTAAAAAGAATTCTCATCATGCCAACAAGATATAACGAATACTCCCCAATAAAATGGTTTATGGTCACGAACCATATGTTTCCCATATCAGAATTTTGTAAATGTGCGGTATATGTTTCTTGTAAATCCACCACAACGCACAACAATGGGATGTTGAAATTGATAATTCATTCAGGGGGAGAGAATGAGCAGCGAAAAATTTGGAATGAATTATGATATAAATGTTGATCCTCGTACTAAAGAATACGAACTTAAAGTTCAAGGGACAAATAACATTCCAGATCTAGTAATTGCCAGACTTGTTTAGTGACATAAAGAAGTGACTAGATCATATATACGCTGCTAGTGCTCCAATTGTAATGTATGTCCAAAAATGAAAATCAATGATTGGTAGTAAGTCTATGGCACGTCTGCAACGTGATAGACTAATCGATTCCAAATAGAAGTCCTCGAATGAATAGATAAAATGGAGCAAGAAAATTAAGATGGTCTAATCGAGGTAATAAAGACCCCATAATAATTATCCTATATAGAAACTAGACTTGAAGGTAATTGAGAAACCCCGGGTACTTGAAAAACTATGAGATATCAATAAATGATATATTGGAATGTCTAGTAAAGTGTGGAATCGAAAGTATAAATGATTCGACGTCGATGGTGATATTGTATACAATAATACATATGGTAATGATTATGTAAATAAATAAGATAGCGCTATAATCATGTGAGGATCATGGAAGCATACCTACAGGAATTGTAGTTGTATAAATGAATGACCAAAAGATATAAAGACGCAAAGAACTAATGAAAGATGGAAGTATCTTGTGATGAGACATGGTTACTAGGACTTGAAGTCCGTACACATGAATGTCCAAAATTATTGGATATGCATCGGATTTTGTGTGAAAGCAAAATTGAATTATTGGAATCATGATATTCAAGGCACAACTGATGGCACACATATATTTCACAAAGACTAGAAAATTATCTTGAGGAGACATGTTCTAATGTGGTGGATCCAATAATGTATTTTGTAATTATAGAAGTCTGGCAATGTGATAAATAATTGATATGCGTCTAAAAGAAAATGAATAGAGCTCATTTGAAGTTGAGATTCCATGATGGATATAAAATGCATGAAGCATGTCTCATGATTTAAAATGCTTAAAGCATATTTCAAGAATAACACTTGATCAAGATGAATATATCACTATATAAGTGAAAGGCAATATGGTATTGGTTAAAAATGAGCCATTGAAATAACAAAATTTACCCATGTTAGTTTTAAAGAGATTTTTATTTGAATATGGTATAAGTTACATATGTTTTGATGAGGTAAATGTGAATGGAACTCCATGAGAAGATTTTCAAGACGGCTGAATACCTTGAAATGAAATACAAAGTTTTGTCTTGTTTTATGAATTAAACATCTTAAAGATGAAATCATTTTTCAGAATGAAAGCTAAAGAAAGATGCTATATGTTATGGATAAATGACGCTCATGTTTATGAGGTCAATTGATAAAGAAAGACCCCTTTAGTTATAAAGATGATGATCACAATATTTATTTATGGGTGTCATAGTTATATAAAACATTGATTGTTCTCACTAGTGGTCATAAATGATATAATGTATCATTTACTTTGCATTCGTTGATACTATATAACTTGTGAAGTACGAGGATGTACTCGTATAATGATAAGTATGACATATGTTTAATCCTTCTTGATATGTGAAGGTTAAGTGGAGAGAACTTGTTTATATGAGAATCAAATATATATTCTATCAAGACACTTATTATATTGACATTAAAGAAGTTGGTTTATTATATTGGATTGCACCAACTAAGAGATTTAAGTGATGTGATCATCAGGGGGAGAGGAGATACGTGTTGCACTCTTTTTCCCTTGACCATGGTTTTGTCCCCATAGGGTTTTCCGGCAAGGTTTTTATTGAGGCAACATCCCCGAGCGTATAAAGGAAGTATGCACTCTTTTCCTTCACTAGATTTTTGTCCCATCGGGTTTTGTCTAGTAAGGTTTTAACGAGGCATAATCCTCAAATGGACATCCAAGGGGAGTGTTATGGATAATTATAATATGGATGTCCATATCTTATAAGATATTGATTAGAGGTATTTGAGTTATATTAGAAGATTACATATCTTACAGAATGTCTGACCCTCTCAATGGTCGATCACAAACTGGAGATGTATTTACAAGTGGAGGAACCGCAATTTCATGATGTTTAATTAAACAGACGATCTCAGTGATATCATCCAACCATGCAATAATTCTAGAGATACATGAAGAAATTCGAGAATGTGTTTGGCTAAGAAGTGTGATACAACACATACGTAGATCATGTGGTAATTATTCAGAGAAGGAGGCACCAACAGTTTTGCATGAAGATAATGCAGCATGTATTCAAGGGCGAAATGACGAAACATATTTTACCAAAATTCTTCTTCACTCACGACTTACAGAAGAATGGTGATATTAACAAGTTCGTTCAAGCGACAATTTGGCGGATCAATTTACCAAGGCACTTCCTACATCAACATTTAGGAAACTAAGTTACAACATTGGAATGCGACGACTCAAAGAGCTCAAGTGATATAGTCATCGAGAGGAGACAATACGCTGCACTCTTTTGTCCTTAGTCATGGTTTTGTCCCATTGGGTTTTCCCGACAAGGTTTTTAATGAGGCAAGATTCTTAAAGCGTATTAATAATATGGACATCCAAGAGGGAGTGTTATGAATAATATTATGTGGATGCCCATATGCCCAATTAGCTATTAGGGTTTTACCCTAATGTTTATCTTATATATACCCGTTTGTATCTCATACATTATAATCAATTGAAGAATATATTCATTCCCTCAATTCTTGTTCACAACAATGTACAATTTATTTTCTTTTTATAGGAAAGATTTCTTATCCCTCTAATCTTTTTCTAGTTTTTAATAGCTCTATGGTCGTAAAAAAAACGTAGGAAAATGAGCGGAGTTTTGTTCACGTTCGTTTAACTTTAACTGGACGAATGAATGTACGCAAACGCTTAAACGAACGAATTTTCTTATTCATATTCATTCATTAAAAATGTGGTTATTCGTGTTTATTAAGAGATTAAACGAACGTAAATGAACGAACATTAATGAATGTATGATAACAAAAAAATATATAAATATTATGTTTTATGTGTGTTCATTTGTTTAACCAAACTGGTTTTTATAGTACATATGACCATAAACAAATAAACGAACATATACATTCATTAACGAAAGTATAACCGGACGTTCACGAACATAAATGAACGAACGAGGCTTTTGTTCATGTTCGTTCACTTAACTTAACGGACATAAAATATTGTTCATGTTCGTTAATTTAATAAACAAACGACAATAAACGAACATTTTACTGCATAGTTCATAAAACGCTCACTAAAAGTTCGGTTCATTTACAATTCTAAATAGCTCAACTGTTGTAATGTAGTATTGTATAGGACTGTAAACGAAATGAACGTTCATTAAACATTTCATGAATTGTTCGGTAAAAAGTTTGTTTTTATTAAAGAGTTAACTACATAAATGGTCCATGTCGTTTGCTGGATTTTACGTATTCAGTCCATTTTTTTCGTTACAAGTCCAGTCACTGTGGTTTTGACATGTCACGGATCCAGTCCATATTTCATTATTCCGTTAACTTTGGTGTTAAGTTGAGTAAAATGACCAAAATAGCCTTATCTTTATTTTTAAAATTTTATATTTCTATCAATCCTACTAAAATACACAAGATATACAACTTTATATTCAACTAAACCAACTAAAATACACAAACATCATCTTCATCTAAAGACCCTAAATACATAGTAGCTTCACAAGAAATATACAACTAAACATCATCTTCACACAAAATACACAACATCATCTTATTCAACTAAAACCAACTGAAAAATATAACATCACATAAATTACACAAATAAGCAAATTTCCTCATCTTCTTCAACGAAAGCCACAACTTTTACAAATTTAAACACACACAAATTAGAATCCATAAAAATGATTCAATTAAACCTGTGTGGTAATTAAGATACATACAACCTATTTATCTTTTTAAACACATCAATTCAACCGCTTCAAAAAAAAATCCATTCATCTTTCTTTTAAGAAAAAATTACACATTTGATCCATGTGGTTTGCTCAGAGTTCATGTTTAATCCCTAAGTCGTTTTAATTACACAAGAGATACCTATTTTTAAAACCTTGCACTCATTTAGTCCCTATTTTGGATGGGCCGTTAGTTTATTCGTCAAGTGTTTGCACCGTTAGTCCCTCCATTAAGATTTTTTGCATCGTTAGTCCTCATTTTTTAAAATGAATTAAAAACTCGTTATTATTCGTTTTCGTCTATCTTTTTTACGTTTTCGCCCATTTTTATTTCGTTTTCGTCCGTTTTTAACGTGTTAGTCCATTTTTTTACGTTTTCGTTCGTTTTTTTTACGTTTTTGTCCGTTATTAAAAGTTTTCATCTGTTTTTTTTACGTTTTCGTTTGTTTTTATATGTTTTTGTCAATTTTTTACGTTTTCTTCCTCTTTTTTTACATTTTCGTCCGTTTTTTACGTTTCTGTCCGTTTTTAACGTTTCTGTCCGTTTTTTACGGTTTCATCCGTTTTTAACCGTTTTCATCTGTTTTTTTTTTACGTTTTCTTTTGTTTTATACGTTTTTGTCCATTTTTACGTTTTCGTCCGTTTTTTTACGTTTTTGTCCGTTTTTTTACGGTTTCGTCTATTTTTAAACATTTTCAGCTGTTTTTTTTACGTTTTCATTTGTTTTTATACGTTTAATTCCATTTTTTACGTGTTCGCCCATTTTTTTCATTTTCGTATGCTTTTTTAAGTTTCCGTCCGTAATTTTACGTTTTTGTCCATTTTTACGTTTTCGTCCGTTTTTAAATGTTTTCATATTCTTTGTACGTTTTGTTTCTTTTTATACGTTATAGTCCATTTTTTTACGTGTTCGTCCATTTTTTACGCTTTCGTTCGTTTTTTTACGTTTTCATCATTTTTTACGTTGCTTTTTTTAAGTTTTCGTCCGTTTTTTACATTTTCGTTTGTTTTCTATGTTTTTGTCCGTTTTTACATTTTCGTCCATTTAAAAATGGACGAAAACGGACAAAAACGTAAAAAACTGACCAATACGTAAAAAAAAGACGAAAACGGATAAAAATGAAAGAAAACGTAAAAAAAAGACAAAAACGTAATAAACGGACAAAAACGTAAAAAATTAGATGAACACGTAAAAAACAGATGAAAACGTAAAAAAATGAAAACGTTTAAAAACGGACGAAAACGTAATATGAGCAAACCACAGGGACTAAACATGAAATATGAGCAAACCACATGGACTAAACGTGTAATTTTTTCTTTAAAATAAAACCACCAAACAAAGTTATAAAGTATAAACCATGAATATTCAAGCATAATAAACTAAGAAAATCATAGAAGAAATATCCGGTTGATTTGTGGGTTTTCAGATTTGGTTCGGATGCTGGTGACAGTAGCGTGGTGGCGGTCGGTGATGGAAAATTAGGTTGTGGCGGGTAATGGGTGGCGGGCTGAATGGTGACGGTGAAAAAAATGGCAATGTTGATGTTGATGATGATGATGAACTTGGTGGTCAAACGGTGGTGAGGGGAGGTGGTTGAACGAAATTATAGAAAGGGCAATAAGGGGCTGTGAAGTGGGTAAGATGAGGAAGTAAATATGTTGGTGAAGAGAATGAATCTAGGTGTGGTGTATTGAAAACTAATATGAAAAGACCAAAATACCCTTTTAGTTAACAGTCAAACTTGGTCAAGCTAACGAAGTTAGGCAAAATGGACTGGATCCGTAACAGGTCGAAACCACGGTGACTAGACCCATAAGAAAAATAGAAAAATGGACCGAATCCGTAAAATCTGACAAACCACAAGGACTATTTAAGTAGTTAACTCATGAACGAACATGAACAACATTTTACTTTCGTTTAGTTAAATGAACGAATATGAACAAAAGTTGCGTCCGTTCATTTATATTTGTGAACGTCCGATTATGCGTTTATTACGTTCGTTCATGTTCATTTATTTGTTTATGTTCGTATATCATATTTTTTAAATTGTATGCTTGTTAATACAAATAAGTTGTAAAAAAGTTTATTTATATTTTACGATCTTCTAATGTTTTGTCGATAACAAACGTAAAATCATTTTAATTGATGAGTGTGTCAATACTCATCATTTTTGGTCAAATCTGAACTGCAAAACATTTAAAAACACTCAGAAATGCATCAAAATACTAAAAATATCACAAATAAGTGTTTTATGTGTTTCAAATGTAAAAATACCAAAATTAGATGAAAAACGAGCTAAGTTTGCATAATTGGCAGTTTCAGTCCCCCGACTTTCAAAAATTGGCAGAAATAGTCCCTGAGCACTTATTTTAAAAGAAAAGTCACCAAAGGTCCTTTTGAAATCATAAGTTGTCATAATTAGTCCTTTGGTGAAAAATTTCAAAAGTTTTGAGAAGTTACAAGTTTAGTCCCCGGAGTTTCATAATTGGCAAAAATGGTCCTTAAATTATTTGAGAATGACAAGTTTGGCCCTTGGATAATAATTTCATAAATCACAGCTTTGGTCCCTGGAATTTCAAAATGTACATGTTAGTCCCTAAAACTACTCATTGGGTCCATTTCTAATCCATTAGTCCAAATCCAATATTAAGCCCAACCCGTCCAAACCCACAACCCGGTCCAGTCCACCTTTTACCCGTTTACCCATCCAAACCCGTTATCCTAACCCACGTTTAAAAAAATAAAACCCTCCCCTCGTTTTCCTTCACCTTCACCCACTCTCTGCAACCACCTCCCATCACCTCACCTCCAGCTCAACTCCCACACCTTATCACTCCACCTCAACACCAAACAACAAAATGCATTTATTGTTTCTTCTTCTTTGCACTCAATCCCTCCCCACTGGCTAAAAACGTTTTCCCGCCAAAACTCATCAACGGCTAAAAAAGGCTCAAGTGATCCAATGGCTCTAAAAATTGGTGGGAAAAGCTCAGAGGATGTGGGAGTACTTCGCTATAAAAAGGAGGAAGAGAAGCTAGTTAGAGAGTAGTTTTTAGTTTTTATTTTCCTTTATGTCGTTTTTAATTAAAATGTCTTAATTAGTTCTTAAAGTTGTAATTTTAATTGTCATTGTACTAAACTAAAGCTATTGTAGCAGTTGTGATTTCAGTTTTAAGTTGTATTCTCATTTCCATTTTAATGCAATTAATTTTTCATTATAAATTCCTCTAAATTCGAATTTAGTTAAAAAGTGTTTGAAATTCCTCATCTTAGTTCTTAGATGCTCACATAAGTTTCTGCAAGCTTATGTGAGCCTGTGGTAGTTACAAGTCAGCTTAATTCTTAGATTTGTGAAATAGTCAAGAAAAGTCAAAGTTAAAGGTTCATTGGTAAATTGTTCTGTGTTGCTGATTTGGAGATGGATTTGGGATGAATTGCTTTGATTTGAGGTTGAGAACAGGTTAGGATAGTGGTTATTTTGATCTCAGAAGCAATCCATAGTGGCTGGACCTCATGTGAGTACTAGTTTGCCTTAGAATTCTGTTGCAATCTTTAATACTTATTCATCAGTAATCATTTTAAGATAATTTAGATTCATATCGAGTTTAATTGATAGTTAAACTGCTTTCATCATTGTCATTAGTTCATAATTTCTTCATGATTTCGCCATCTTTGCATCAATAGATCAGATAGGTTTTAGTGTAGATTTACTGTTAAGATTAATTCATAAAGGTGTATTTCAGTTCATAGGAGCAGTTTGAAAGTTAGAGTAAGCTTGGATTTGTGGATTAGTAGTAGTTAATTGCATATCAGTTTTTACACTAGTGTTTGGATCAGATGTTCACATCTGAGTTTGAGGATAGACTAATATATAAGTTCAGTTGCTTAAGCTTTATCTAGGTATAATAGATTCAAAACAGTTTACTATTTGCACTCTAGTTCATCATAAGTCAAAATCACAAATAATCTGTCTTGATATGCATAACAGGTAGAAAATAGATAATCAAAAGCTTGCATTGTGTTTATAATTCGTAGGAGTAGCTTAATTTAGCTTTATGATAGCTTATTTCATCATTCTCAGTTCATAAATTAGAATCAAAGTTCATTTTGGTCAAACTGTCACTCATGTGTTCAAAGTCAAAAGTGGAAAAGACAGTTTTTGCAAAACTTTATAGATGTTTCATAGCTTCATCTCTGGTTCAATTCAAGTGATATTTTGGGTTTAACAACCTCAGCTGGTCAAGTATTTAAGACTGATTTTTGAGAAATTTTTCAAAAGCTCCTTAAGCTTCAAATGGGCTTGTCAATACAAACACGAGCCCCGCGACAGAAAGCATCGTCACCAAAATGGTTTTCGACCTATTGCATAAGCTCTAGAGAGCTTATCACAGCTTCTAAGGCCCAAGTTTGGTTTATAAACCGTGTCGTTGGTGTTCTTAAGGTTCACAATTTAATTTTCCCCAAAGCTCATTTGATAAAGCTTGTAGCTTAGTTGCAACATAGTAGGGTAGGTTGTTGGCATAACCAATTTGGAGATTGAGTCATAAGTTTAGCACTTTTAGCTTGTTAGTATTAGCTTAATTGTTGGAATTAGCTTATTTCAGTAGAATTTAGCTTCAGTAACAGTTTGGTAGCTTATTGTGCTTATTAGCTTAATTTAAGTGCTTATTCTCAAACAGTTTGCACTACAGCTTCATATTTTCTCACATAAGCCTTAGCTTTTATATTTTTCATAGATTTAGAATATTATTTTATACTTTTCCTGAATTTTTCATAATTTTCAAGATCTTGTTTGCTATTTTTCCTTATTTAAAAGCAGCTTTTAGGACTTTTAATTAGCCTTTATTACAATTAAATCGGAAAAGCTTCAAAAAATAAGTTTTCAATTTTCATAGATTAAGATAAATATAAAAAGCAAAAAATAATTTTTCTAGATTTTTCTTAGTTAAATTTGTAATTTTTAGCCATTTAATTAGTTTTAAGTAGTTTTAAATCATAGAAATTAGAATATAAATCGAAAAAATACAAAATTAGTTTTGAAAATTCTCTTTAGTTATTTTAGATTTTTGAAAAATAGTTTCACAATTTTCCTCTTTATTTTCATAAATTTTAGTATTTTAATTTAGTTTTGAAAGTTAAAATTAGTTTTAATTTAAATTTATAAAAGAAAAATCAAGAAAATCAAATTTTAAAAATAGTGATAGCGTTTATTTAATATAATTTAGCTTTTAATTTTCTTTCATTTTTCCTTTGTCATCTAGTATCAATCACAAACCTTTTCCGCTCAATATCACCCGATCACTATATCGTTTGGTTATTCAATGCATTGCACTCGTTGGGACTTAACGACTGGGAAACACTAAACTCTCCCGGACTTAATTGCATTGTGTTCTCAAGCTTTCGCTTTTATTACGGTTGACCATTCACAAGTGGTTGACTTGTGTAATAAACCTGACCGTTTGGGAGCCGATCATTAATGAACCAAATAAAATATGTAAATAGCTTGAGCCAATAATTTTCTAACACACTTACATTTTCATATAAAACACTAAACAAGTAATAGTGTTTACATGTTATAGAAATGCATATGTATAACAACTAGTGTTTACATATACTTATATATATATACTTAGTATATATTGTAATGGGTAATGTAATGGGTAAAAATCTAAGTACTTGACCCATTGACTAGACACATTTAATGTAGTTGGGTAAAACCCAAAGTCCATACCTATGGAGCATGATCCATAACCCATGACCCATTGCATGACATCATGCATGAAGTCATGATGGGTATTATCCATAACCCTTTGAGCTAACCCATGACCCATTGACTAGATGCATTGCATCTTCTAGATACATTGTATCTATTTGGATACCCATGATCCAAAGTCCATAACACATGACCCATGATCCATGACCCATAACCCATTTAGGGGGAGCGTCTGGCGGATCCCCAGAAATACACTGGACGGATCCCTCAAGCAATCCGGAGGACAGTAGTTGATTTTTGCATATAAATATTGAGCCATTTCTTCATTGTAACTCACCCCTCTCACACACATTCTCTCTTAGTGCTGTAAACTCTCTAACCTCAGATCCAAAGGATCTTTCTATGTAGTTTTGTGTTTGTGTGATTCTCTAGGTTCCTCTTAAAGACGAGATCACCACCTTTTGAAGTCGAGCAAGCTCAAGTCCATGAGTTGCCAAGCTTCGTCATCATCAAGACTACTGAAGTTCTCTTGTTGATAGTTCTTTCTTCCTCCTTAGAAATGTTGTGGTGAAGGCATAAGGTGAAAGATGCCAAATGGGTCAAGAAGAAGGCATTAGTGAAAGGTGTCAAAAATCCGTGTCGAAGGCATTAGTGAAAGGTGCTGAAGGTCCATGTAAAAGGCACTAGTGAAAGGTGTTGAAGGATCGTGTCGAAGGCACTAGTGAAAGGTGCTTAAGGATCGTGTCAAAGGCATTAGTGAAAGGTGCCAAGAGTGTACATTCGATATGGTGCATCGATGTACTAGATAGATTAGTTTGGGTAAAGGATATTGATATCCTTAATAATGTTGTAATAAGGAGTGTGTCTCCTTTGGGATAGGTGTTGTGTAGTGTTGGGTAGTAATTTCTCCTTTGTAATGGAACTCGGTATCTAGCCATGTATCGGATAAAGTGTAGGCGACGTTGTGATAGGTTTGGTTCTACCTCGTGGAAGAACCCGGTGTCTAGCCTTGTACCGGATAAATAGTAGGCGACGTTGTGAAGGCTTCTCCGCCACAAGGAGTTTGTGTTGTGTAGTGATTACGAACTCTCGAGTAGGTGACTCGGGGAGTGGAGTAGGGAAAGGAAGGTATCCTTGCAGCCGAACCACTATAAATACTCGCATTGTGGTTTTGTGCTTCTTACTCTTTATCTTTGCTTTACCTTTTTACATGCTTATCTATCAACATCCAACACACACATTTAATAGATTAACATAAGTCGATCTAAATAGTTTAAAACAAAGTTTGAAAAGGCTTGCGATGTATAGGACATTTTTAACGTGCTCATATTCATCCTCGTCCCTATTTCCTGAAAAAGGGTTAGCACGAAGCTCCCTTATAAATTGGTCTTTAATTTCGAAACGGACATCTGCTCCAATCGCCGGTCTTACGAGACCCGGCCCTTGTTCAGCTCTTGTCAACGCCAAATATTCCTCAAGAGTGAGGTCATCAATGTTAACAACTTCCATGGTGCCTGAAAACTTGAATAATGGTCGTGAGAAATTTAAAACAAAATGAAAGACTTAATATTAATCCTAATATAACTCCCCGGCAGCGGCGCCAAAAACTTGATGCAGGTTTTACTTACCAGGTTTTAATATTTATAAAGTCTCGTTATACCTAAGGTCTACCCTAATGCACTAACGGGCAGTGTACCCGGTCGTGTGTAGTGTAGTATTCGGTAAAACCGAGGTCGTCCCAAGAGCTATGTGTGTTGGATTATTACTAAGTCTAAGTGTCACAGATTTTAATAATGATTTCGATAAGGAATTAATTAATTAACTACTAAAGCAGATAAATTAGATAAAAGGCAAAGGATAAATCAATAGAGGAGAGTGGTACTAACCTAGTTATTCCTCCTAGCTAGTAATGTCTACGCTACTTACTTCCAATTACTTGGTGGGGTCAAATTCGAGAGGACAACATTTGGTCAATTCGCCTAACCTATCGCAAAGATGCCACCACGGAGAAGTCGGTGTCCTCTCATAAGTCCTGTTGTTCCCGGTCCCCAAAGCCAAGTCATTAAGTACCGCTACATGCTAGATTTATAATAGTGAGTGCCAGGCGTTAGCAACTTAAACACTCACCCTCTAATTCTTAAGTTCATCCAAACGGTAGGTGATCGGTTGGTCAAATCGCACAAGTAGAAAGGGTCGCCGGTTGGTCATATCTTACCCTTCTCGTCCTCCCTCTCACCTAGGGTCGGTTGGTCATATCTCCTAGGCAATTGGCCTCACCGCCATTCAAAACTATCAAACAAGGGTAGCTACCAATAAACTATGCATGCATACACTTAGAAATAATTATACGGAAGTAATGTAAACGCAAATAAAACAATTAATGAATCATAACTAGGCCAGCATCAAGAGGTGCTTAGCCGCTCATATCAACCATACAAATCAATTCAATATTCAAAGTTACGAAATACATGAATCGAAAGTAAAGAAAAGATAAAATGCTAATGCTTATCGTAGGGGAGTGATTTCTCCCTGAGACAACTCAGTATGCCCTCTAGACCGCCTTTGGCTTCTTCCCTCGCTCTTTGGTTGTGGTGTGTGGAATGGGATGCTTTGAAATGCTGGAAATCGTGGGGTATTTATAGGCCAGATCTAGGTTACGGCGTAACCAATATAAGAGTTACGCCGTAATCTTCAATTCCATCGTAATTTGCACTAGATCTGCTGGTTACGGCGTAACCTTATGAGTGGTTACGTCGTATCTTCAATATAACTTGGTTACGCCGTAGTTGAGAAATAGTTACGACGTAGTTATCAGCGGCGAGGAACCTCATTTGACCTAATATAGTTACGTCGTAGCTTTTGGGGAGAGTTACGCCGTAACCTTCTGATGAGTTGGTTTTCTGAGTCACGCATTTAGTTACGGCGTAATGTGAGAGATGAGTTATGCCGTAACTTCTTCAAAGTCGACATACTATGATAAATCTTTGATATTTCTCCAATTCCGCCTCTTTAGCTCCAATGCTCGTAATTTACCCGAAAGTGGAAAACAATAGAAAACAAGCGTAAATCCATATAAATGATATAAATTACAAGCATTATTGGGGAAATTGACACTTAATAATCGGGACTATTTGATGTTATCAAATATCTCCCCACTGAACTCTACTTGCCCTCAAGTAGACCTTATTAGAAAGATTCCTAAAAGATATCTCCCAAAACACGGAAAATATAAGTTTACAAATCCCTTATGCTAGAATAAAACAAAGTCGAACACCTCACTTAAATGGGAACAAAACACTCAAATCTCTCAACTATTCTAAGTGTCGGTTCGGGTGATTACTCAATCGCATATCATAGCATGTATTCTATCATAAGCTTGGCGGTTACACAAATCTCCACCACTAGAGTTAAGGGCTAAACAATTCTCAAGGCAATATGGGTAGACACGACAAAGGTTAAGGGTGACTCGTCATTACTAACATGTCACGCGAAGTGGACAAAATCAATGATACATGACCAAATCCATGGCCAAGACACCAAAGATTGCTCACGCATCACCTAGACATGCTTCATGACTAAAGGGTAGGATAAGACATGGATATATAAATGGTGTAAAATAAAAATCAAGCGGTAGTCTAAATCTATAACCAAGTCATCACCACTTCACCGTCCACCCGTAGTTCAAGCTTTGAAGTCAAGAAACCGGATCATGAAATACTAGGTAGATGTGTCATTAGAGGACGCCGTGATGGGCACACTACCTTTTCTCCAACTGCTGGCATAATTACCAACTCCAATCTTCGAATGTGACCGAGGTGGCCTCCTCGATACTAAATCTATAAAGCTCATAACATAGTGCTTATAACATCGCACTTTACAATAACATAACAACTTATTTTTTATTTTTTTATTTTTTTATTATTTTTTTCTTTTTCGAATCACTTTTTTTTTCAACATAACAATAATAACTAAACATAATATCCCCCCACTTGAGATGAACAACGGGAATTCGGGGGTCTTCAATGATCTTCAAAAATATGTCTTCGACGAAAGTGTGATCTCCGAACCTTTCCACTTGAACCTTGAACTTTGGCAAATGATGACTTCCCAATCACAAATAAAGACTATAGGGTAGGCTAAGGTGTATAGGTGTATCGAAACAATATATTGGGTTAACAAAATGAAAGGAATGGCTCAGATGGGTGTATCTAGGGGTATCTTGCACTAAAGGTGAGTGCAACAAAAGGGTTTCACATGGGGGTCGAGAAGTCGAGGTGACTAATCGATAGACACACAATGGTAAGCTATTTGGTTGATAATCCTATAATATTGCCTTCTAAAACTGAAAAGTCCAAATACATCGAGCTCACTCAACATACCTCGTCTATGGTCTCGAAATGATGCAAAGGCCAAGTTCTAAAGTTTACAAGCTACCGGCACACTCATAATTTGGTGGATTTGGGGTAAAATATTGGAAACGGATAAGGCTAATCTCACCATATAATGTCAAGGGTTGTATGTGCTTGGATAAGGTCTAATCTAGTTAGGTTAAGAAAAACATGTCAAAATTAAAAAATGGCATAATTTTTCAAAATAAACTAAAAAAACGAGGGCAAAATAAAGTTCAAGAGATAATTATATTCCGCCCCCACTTGAATTGTACAAAGTCCCTTTTGTACTAAGCGTTTAAATAAAGGTGAAAAGAAAAGTAGAATTAGAGCGAGAACTTCCGAAATTTGCTCCAAAAGAAAGAAGGCCCACGAAAAGAGACGTGCCTTCAGATAAGCATCATGAACAAACTTCAATCCTCGAAATCACACTACCGACAAGCATAATTCTAAAAGAAAAATGAAAATGAAAAACAAACCTAACTCACTTTCGTAGGAATCACGGTTGCATTTAGCATATGCAACAAGTTTTAAACCACTTGGTGTCCCAAGTGGACGAGTGAAGTCTCGTGAGGGTTTGAGGAACACACCCACAAAGTTCATTTAAAATACTAATACAAGTTTATTGTGTTTTAAAATGAAAGAAGTAAGCAGAGGAAGGTTACGTCGTAACTCTTTGAGGAAGTTACGCCAGAATCGGCAAAACCGACATAAGTCGCAAAGCGAGTGGTTACTGGCGTAACCACCGAGATGGTATTACGCCGTAATTGGTAATGCGTCTAAAATTTCGCAAAAAGGTTGGTTACGGCGTAATCACATAGATGAGTTACTGCCAGTAACTATGGTCGATCAAGAACCGCAGCAGCAATTACTTCTCGTTTCTCGCAAAAATGGTTAGAAAACCCAAAACTCTGAAATGGAAACAAAATAAAAGAAAGGGATAATTCAGTTGTCTCCGAAAGAGCACTTTTCTTTATTTACGAGTCTTTAAGTTAGGCTCAGAGTCGCGGGGCTCTATGGGGGCCTTTGGACTTGGCTGACTTCCTTCACGTCCGTCATTAAGTTATTCCTTATCCATGCGACATTGGATGATGTGCGGAGGTATTCTTTGATTCCTGTAGAAAACTAGAAGGGGGGTTGAATAGTTTTGCCGATTTTACGTTAGTTTCAAAAAACTTTTAGATTCGTTAATATGTGAGATCTTGTGGATGTAGAGAAAGTATAGATCTAATGATAAAGCAAGTAAATAAAGTAAAGCGAAGGAAAGAAAAGACACAACCGATGTATAGTGGTTCGCTACAAGGACACCTTCCTTGCCTACTCCACCCCCGAGTCACCTACTCGAGAGTTCAAGCACTATGTCAACAAACTCCTTCACTTGACGGAGAAGCCTTCACAACGTTGCTTACACTTTTCCGGTACAAAGCTAGATACCGAGTCCGTAACACGGTGGACCAAACCAACACGACTATTACACAACAAATATGTGAAATATCAAATACAAGATCTTCGCTATGTAAATCTTGCGGAGTGACAAATCAATCAAGGACCCCTGCTTGGATGACTTGTAGAATGCTCGTGATCTCGCCTGTAGAAGGACCTATATGAGGATCACAATAGAAAGAAAGAAGAACAACTCTCTAGATCAAGTGATCTATATGTTAGAAGAGAATGAGAGTGTTTGAGAGATTTAGTAAGAAGAGGGTGATTTAGAATGAAGAAATGGCTCTCTATTTATAGGCAAAATTCTTCATCGTTCCGGATCCACGGATCCTTCCATGAGGATCCAAATAGCACAAAGCTAGGGATCCGTGGAATGCTCCTTTTGCCCATGGGTTTTTGGTTATGGGTCATGGGTTATGGGTTGGTCCATGGGTTATCTTTAGATTCAATGTATCTAAGTATACATTGTATATAGTCTTCTTGGGTATGGGTTAAGATCCATGGGTTATGGTCCATGGGTTATGGTTTTTACCCATCCTAATAAACTATTACAACAAATTCTTAATTACTACATTTTTGTATTTAAATGGCTATATGTAAATGCTTTACAAAACTCGATGTATCCTTATAATTATACTTAAGATAACATTATATTTGTTATCAACAAAACACAAATAGATCGCAAAATATTAATAAATGTTTTTACGGTTTATTTGTATTAACAATCTCCCCCTTTTTGTTGATGACAAAACATAATATTATGATGAGTAAAAACTTAAGAATAGATGTAAGTTTTGAAAGCCTCTAAGTTTTACTTCTTCTCCCCTTTTGTCGAAACAAAAGTTAACCCTTGGAAGAAAAGTAGTCTCGTATTTCTTACTCCCTCGACGGTAGCTCCCCTAGTTTGGGCGTCAAGTGAAGAAAAATAAAGATCCTACAAAAAGGAAGGTTAGTAACATGCTTATATAATCTTGTGATTGACGAGAATCAAGATTGGGAGCCAAGGTATGTAAACAAGGCCTTGTAATAAAACAACAAATTATAGTGGTATTTATGCCACCTACAAGCATGTAAAAATAAGAACAAGACTTGTTCTTGAAAATGACATCAAAAAGAGAAAAAAAAATACTAAAAGTAGAAAATAGTAGTAGTGATTCCTTCCATGCTTGCATAAGGTTATGGGTGGAGGTTTTGATAAGTGATGGTATTGATGCGATCAAGGATGAGGTTGAGTATGAAACGATTTCTTCCCTAACTTCTATTGCGATTTCCTAGTGGATTGGCAATGTTTACAATGTAAATGATGTGGGTAATGTGCGGAAGTTTTCCGGTTGTTTTGATTTGAGTTATGCGGAAGTTGTGGTGGAAAAAATAGGAAAATATGGATCAACATCCGGAATATTTATGAATGGTGGTGGAAAAGAACCTAGATGTTCTTGTAATGTGATGGGAGCTAATGGTGGTGATGTTTCAAGATCTTGAAAGATAGTATTTGGAGATGTGGGTGGTGTTGAAAAGACTATTTCTTTTTATTTAGATTGTTTAGATCTTGTTGGAGTCTTAAGGAGTTCCAAAAGAGTGACTTTAGGTGGTGATGAGGTTGGTGTACTTGTTGGTGATGAGGGAGGTGCTATAATGGAAGCATCTTGTGGTGAGTTATTGGTTGAGGATGAGCCATTTGAGGTTTGTTTTGCTAAACAGCAAGATCGGATACTAATCTGTGCGGATATCCTAGAGTTTGATTGTGGTATTTTGGATGGTGGAAGTACAAAGGTTTGGATATCATGATTGTTTGTACTAGATGATTCTCCTAAAGGGTTTTTGGATGACATAATGTAGTGTGTTTGTGAGGAGGAGATGGATTATGCAAGCATTTTGGGAGTTCTATATATATAGAAAAACAAGACATTGTAATGAATGCTTGACCAAAATGTGGATTAAAATCTAATGATTAGATATAAATTCAAGGCATGTGATCATGAGAACACAAGCATTAAAGAGCATACTCCAAAAAATGAAACAAATGAGAATTTTTTCATCCAAAGTGAGAAAAATAGAGGTAAAACAGACCTGTCTCACGGATCCCACGGATCCTTCCCTCGAGGATCCGTCAACATGAAGGTTTGGGATCCATGGGTGCGGTGATCCAGCAAGACAAAATTTTCCTTTTGGAAACATTTTTGCCTAGTGTGTGCCTATATGCAAACTATTTGGAGTTGCGGTTTTCTCGACCTCTAAAAAGAAAAGGAAAATAACTAGAGGTAAAAAAAATCCTATTGAGATAACCCGAAAACACACATTTAGTACATAAGTACGTAATATTGTGTTATCAATGCTCCTAATTCATTTTTCTTAAAGGAATGTACCCGAAAACACATATTAGTTATGTGTTCCTTTAGCATTCAAAAGACATGAGATGCAATGAAAACGGTTTTTACTTTGTATTAATAATGAAAAGCGATTTGTCCTAGACGTGAGAAATTGCTTTTGTGAAATTGATACGGAAGGTATCATTCTTTTAGAAAACATTTTGAAAAGAGATTTTCTTTGAAAATGTGTATGTATTTATGTGTTTGCAAAAAAATTATAAGTGGAAAACTTATCTTGGGTTTTGAAAATTCCGTATTGTTTATGAGTTGTGCGTGAAATAGAAATCCTAGACTCGGAAAGAAGAAGGCTAGTGTTTACATACCTTGTAGAGTCAAATAAGTTACGACGTTTGTTCCATTAGACCAAGACCAAGACGAAGTATGTTGAATTGTTCCCGCTCAACGGTTTGGTGAGGACGTCGGCTATGTTGTCTTCGATGCTACCTTCTCAATAGAGATGTTCCCTTTGAACATTGTCTCTTAAGAAGTGATGTCGAATCTCTATATGCTTTGTGCGAGAATGCAATACCGGATTCTTGCTTAAGTCGATGGCACCTTTGTTTTCACATAGGATGGCTATGTAGCTTAGATGAATGTCGTAGTCGACTAACGCTTGTTTCATCCATAGTGCTTGTTGGCATGCTTTGCCGGTGGAGACGTACTCGGCTTCAGTTGTTGATATAGCTAGTGCCGTTTGTTTCTTAGAAAACCAAGACGTTAAACAACATCCCATGAAAGTACATACCCCACTTGTACTTTTTCTATCAATGTAATCACCTGCATGGTTAGAATCTGCATATACAATTGTTTCTACTCCCGTGCCCTTAGGATACCATAATCCTAATTGTGTTGTACCCTTAATGTATCTAAATATCCTTTTTACGGCTTCTAGGTGTGATGTTTTAGGGTCTTCTTGAAACCTAGCACATAAGCAAACACTAAACATGATATCCGGCCTACTTGCCGTGAGGTATATTTAGTATTATCTACGGATTCTCCGTCTTCATCTTTTGTGAGTTTGGTGTCGGATGACATTGGAGTCCTAATTGGTTTTGACTCTTCTAGATCGAATTTCTTTAACATCTCCTTGATGTATTTAGATTGATTGAAGAAGATACCATCTTCTACTTGTTTTATTTGTAGACCAAGAAAGAAACTAAGTTCTCCCATCATACTCATCTCGAACTCGTCATGCATGATTTTAGAGAAATCATCACACATGTCTTGACAAGTGGATCCGAATATAATATCATCTACATATATTTGTACTATGATTATATGTGACTCTCTTTTCTTAGTAAAAAGTGTGTTGTCAACTAACCCCATGGTATAGTTGTGTTTAACTATAAATGACTTGAGTCTATCATACCAAGCTTTTGGAGCTTGTTTAAGACCGTAAAGGGCTTTCTTTAATTTATAAACATGTTTGGGTTTTTCAAAATCAATGAAGCCCGGAGGTTGAGCTACATATACTTCTTCATTTATGAAACCATTTAGAAAAGCGCTTTTGACATCCATTTGATAAAGCTTTAGATCATTAGCACAAGCATACGCAAGAAGTATTCTTATAGACTCTAATCTAGCCATGGGGGCGTAGGTCTCATCAAAGTCTATTCCTTCTGTTGGTTATACCCTTGTGCAACGAGTCTAGCCTTGTTCCTAGACACGACTCGTTTGCATCTAATTTGTTTTTATAAACCCATTTGGTTCCTATTATGGTTTGATTACTAGTGGAGGACAAGTGTCCAAACATCATTAGAAACAAATTGATTTAGTTCTTCTTGCATAGCCATTACCCAACTCTCATCTTTTATGGCTTCTTGTGTATTCTTAGGTTCTAAGGTTGAAACGAAACAAAACAAGTTACTTTGGTTTTGAACTTGAGACCTTAATGTTCGCTCGTTTAGTTTTCCTATGACTTTATCTACGGGTGATCTTTGGACTCTTTAATGTTTCTTATTTCATCACTTAGAGGTTCTTCTTCTTCACTTATCTTTTCTTTATTACTATAGCTTCACTTTCTATAATCTCGTCATCTATAAGAGGTGGAGAGGGTTTGGGTGGACTTTCATCAAATTTTTATTTAATGACTCTTCTACCTTCATTGTTTCTTTGTTTAATATGACGTAAGCTTTGCTATTTGGCGAGTAACCTAAAAAGATACCTTCGGTTGATTTAGGATCAAATTTTGTAAGGTAATCTTTAGTGTTAAGAATAAAACATTTACTACCAAAGACTCTAAAGTGATTTAACGTAGGCTTTTTGCCTTGAAGTAACTCATATGGAGTTTTTCCTAAGATTGGTCTAATTAAGACTCGATTGAGTATGTACGTTGAAGTATCAACGACATTACACCAAAACTTTTGAGGTATGGATTGTTCATTAAGCATGGTTCTACTCATTTCTTGTAGGGTTCTATTCTTTCTTTCTACTAGCCCATTCGATTGTGGAGTGCGTGGAGCCGAGAAGTTGTGAGTAATACCATTAGCGCCACAAAAGCTCCGAATTGCATTTCATTATCGAATTCCTACCATGATCCGTCCTAATAGATACTATGGGACTTCTAGTTGTCTTTGGATCTTTTTGCTTAATATTTCAAAATAATTAAAGGTTTCCATTTTGTTCTTTAAAATTTTGTCCATGTATACCTAGAATAGTCATCCACTATGACCAAAGTATAGTAGTTGCCTCCATAACTTTGGCTAGCGGATGGACCGAATAAATCCATATGTAGTAATTCTAGACACTTAGTTGTAGACACCATGTTTTTAGCTTTATGACTAGAATGAGCTTGTTTTCCTACATTACAAGCATCACAAAATTGATGTTCATATTTCAACTTAGGTAGATCTCTTACTAGATCTTTGGATGATAGCGATTGAAGAAGTCGCATGTTGGCGTGACCCAATCTTGATGCCATAAGGTCAAGTATCATCCATAGAGGTAAGACATAGTTTGTCCTTAGGTTCATTACCGATTTTAATGACATAGACTCCATGTTTCCTAATTTCTTTTCCTATGGTAATGCCATTTTTTAGTATCTTACTACCGGTTTCGGTAAAAAGTACATTGCACTTTTTATCACATATTTGTCCTATACTTAATAGGTTAAAGTTTAGGTTTTCTACGTGACACACATTGTTAATGGTTAGAGATTTGTTAGAAATCGTACCTTTACCGATGATTCTACTTTTGCTATTTCCAAACACCACATTACCTCCATTGAAGGATTCATATTTGGAGAATAGATCCCTATTGCCGGTCATGTGCCTCGTGCACCCGCTATCCTTGACCCATTCATCGGGGTCTAGATCTACCTTTAAGCATACCTAAAACAATAATAAACTCAAAAGTTTGGTCCCCATTTGTTCATGGGTCCATTAGTGTTAAACATTCCATTCATGTTAGACATGTATGGATAAGATGAGTATGCATTCCATGGAGCAAAGTTTTGAAAATGAAAACCGTTTTGCATGTTTGGATTCCATCCCATTTGATGGTTACTTTTTGGGTAAACGTTATTAGGTCTCCTAAATGAATTAGGTTTTGAAAAAGATGGAGCTTTGTTTCTTGCAAAAGTAGGATTATATTTTGGAGGTGGTTGTCTAGTGGTGACATGAGTTGGTTTCTTCCTATTAACTATAACAAACTCAGTTCTAGATAAGGAAGCTACGTTATTGCTCTTGTTTGCTACATGCAGATCCACGGATCCCTTTTGTACACTAGCGGTTCCCTTTTAGGGATCCGTGGGATCCGCCCAACAAGTGGGTGGTTTTTCTAGTTCCTTAACAAATTTTGTTTCTTTACTTTCACTAGTTGATGGATCAAGTTGTTGACTACCTAGACCCTTTTGATTGTTACCTGGTTTTAACACCTTCGAGTATTGTATCTAAAGTGTTCGTACTCATTCTTGCAATTTTAGAATCTAAGTTATCCACTAGTGTTTGAAGTTGAGCATAAAGTTCACATTCACCACTTGCTATTTTACCCTTTTCTAAGCGTTTTAGTTTTGCTTTTAATTCTATGACTTCTTTATCTAAACGTTGATTTTGACTCTTTGAAAGCTTGTTTTGTTAATTAGTTTTAAGCTAATATTGCATAGTTTGTCATATTCATTATGCAATGAGTCATCATCGAGTGATGAACTACTATAGTATTCATGACATACCTCGTCATTTGCCATGAGACAAATTTCTTCATCCTCCTCGTCGCTCATTCCCATGTGCCGCTCACGAACGCCTTTTGATCATCCGTTTGGGACACTTACTAATAAAGTGGTTTGGGTCCCCACATTTAAAGCAAGCACGATCATCCTTTGGCTTTCGTCCTCTTTGCTTTTCCGAAGCCTTTCTTATCGTCATACGGTTGTTTGACGATCTTCCTTTCTTCTAAAGAACTTTTAAAGTCCCTCACCGCCATAGCGCACTTTTCGTCGTCACTACTCAAGAGGAGTTCTCTCATCGCTCGTAGCCTTTTTGGCTTTAAGGGAAAGAGATTTGTGTTTCTCTTTCACCTTTGAAGCTTCGGAATCTTTAGCAAGGACAAGCTCGTAGACTTTCGGGTTGCCTATGAGTTCATCGAGGGTGAGAATTGTCAAATCTTTTGACTCTTGATCGCCCGTCACCTTGGATCTCCACTTGATGGAAGTGCCCTTAGATATCTCCTAACATGATTACGGCTAGAAAAGATTCATCAAGTGCTTGTAAAGATGTAATAATAGTATTAAAGTTAGCAAATGAATGATCTATAGTTTCCTCATCCGATATTGAAAATTGTTCATATTGTTGAACAAATAAATCATTTTATTATTTTTAACTTGTTGGTTGCCTTGATGAGTTACAACTAAAGAATTCCAAATTTCTTTAGAGGTTTTAAGCATAGAAATTCTTTCGAATTCCTTTTTCGGTAAAGCATTATATAAAACCATTTTTGCTTCACTATTTTTAGAAAGTTTTTTCTTCATTTCATCGTTTAGTTTATCATGAGGTATGTGAACTACATTTCCTTTATCATCATTTGAGGTAGCCTCAAAATCACCTTCAAAAATAATGTACCAAAGATCAATATCTTTAGACTTCACATATGTTTCGAATCTATTTTTCCAATATATAAAACCATTAGTTTCAAGTAGTGGTGGTCGTTGCATAGATTGCCCTTCCTTATTGTGACAACCAGTACTTTCAGGTTATTTCTCGACACAGTTCATGTCTCATTATTTCAACATTTTTAGTAAACTTGGTTTACTTGTTTCAAATTCGCGTAACCTTGAAGGTTTAGCGGCGAATTCATGATCATGACATCACGTACATTTCATATGGACTATGATTAGTCTACATTTCATTGACATCATGTGCATCTCATTAGTACATTCACGACATTTCATTTCACCTTCAACGCGTAATTTTTATGTTTGATAAACTTTATCGCGTGAGTTATTATTTTGAATATTTAATCCGTTACTTTCAAAAATGATCCCGATGTATTTTTAAACTTACATTTAGTTTATAAAAACTATATTTTGAGATTTCCTAGTGTTTTGAATTTATTTCGTATATAAATCGTTAAAGTTTAATTATTACGTCGTTTTTCTTAAAATTGTACGATAATTATTTTATCACTCAATTTTCACAAGGAATATATTTTACAATTTTTATTATCTCATTGCATTCTATTTTGACCTATTAAAAACTTACTTGTACCAAAAACTTCCATTTACCTTAACTTAACTTTATTTTACTTACACTTTCTTATACTTGTACAAGTAAAAATATAGTTTATACATATACTTTCAATTTAAAAAAAAAAAAAAAAATTATTTGGTGGACAAAGACCCATGAAAACCGGCCCTTGAGGGGTGATATTAATGAGGGAATGGAACTTGATTGTTAATGTTTTTGATCATACATAAAAGTCTTACTTCACCCATTTTCCTCATTCACTTCACTTCAATTATTTACCAAGTGATAGCTAAAACATTTCCTCTCTTCTTTGGCTCTCCTTCAACCGGTCATACATCAAGAACACAAAGGGGATCAAAAATTTTCAAGTCCAAGTGTTTTACAATCTAGTATATACTCTATATAAGGTTTTGAAATAAAAACCAAGAGTATTTAGGCTAATCCTTGTTACTTTCACCTCATCATTTTCACTAGTAAGCTTGTTTTTATCATTTTCATGTTTCCTTTTCATTTTCATATGTTTCCTTTCATTTTTGGAACTAATATGCATGATATGTGATTTATACCATTTTTCATGATCTATTGAGTTATATATATACATATTGGTCATCCTATAATTATTCCCATGGTATTCTTTGGTATTGATGGTGATTAGGAACCCATGACACCCTAAGAAGGTGTATGGTAGGATTAGATTAGCTTTGGAGTTGATTTGAAGGGATTAGAATAGGTTTTGTCCGAGAAAACTATTTTCGATAACTATATATTTAGGTTCTGTCCTTAATTCAATTTCTGGAAAAACCTACTGTTGGTACGAAACTTTGGTCTTGATATTTAGAAAATATACTTTAAAACGAATCCGTGGCCTTTTGAACGGATAAAACGGAGTTATAACGGCCGTGGTGAATTTTTAAAGTTTGACGACGAAATAAATACTTTTGAGAAAATTCAGCTTGCGCTTTTAGTTTGTTCGGGTCAAAACGAGCCTTAAGCTTCACAAATTATTTCGACTTATCAAAAATATATTAGTTTACTTCATACGGCTAAGGACATATTTTACGTGAAAACGGATTTGAAACGACAAATATATGCACGTTTTATAAAGTTGCCGTAACTATTATTTTACGAAAAACTATATTATTTTTACGTTACAAGTATTTCATTAGTTATAACGACCATGTTTTATGCGTAGCTTTTAACAAGGTTGTGAAACTTTTAGAACGAAATGTCTTCTAGTAAAATCAAGTTCACCGGCCATATTTTTCAAAACAAAAAGCCGTTTGTCAAGCGGAGTCATAGTAAATTATTTACGGATGTTCAAACTTGGCGAAACTCATTTTCGCACACAATTAGCAAAACCACCATCTTTAGCCCTTGATATCTTTATGATCGAGACCTTTTGAACGAAAACTCCGAACTGAAACTTCTAGATATCGATACAAACTTTCCAAAACCGTCGAGTTCGTTCTCTAACGATCGACGTACACCGCTTTGCGACTAGTTTTCCAAAGCCATTTTGTTAATTTCATGATTTTTCCGACGACATTGTTTTGCGACTTAAAAGTGGCAATTTCACCAAAAATCATTATAAAACCATTATAGGATGACATTTTGACGTAAAAACATGTAAAGTCATTTTTGAAGGGTCAAGACGTCAAAAGAGTATTTTTCGACGACGAGTAATATTTTCAAAACCCGTAAATGGTATAAATAACATACGAAGTGCATGCATAACATTACATTGCAACTCATGACGTATCATATCCTTCACAATAGGTCAAGATTTGCGCATCACATTATACCTCAGTGTACTCACTCTTGTCATCTCGTCAGTTTACCAAGTGAGTTTCATAGCCCCTGCTTTTACTTGTTTTCATAACTGTTTTGGGGGAGATGCATGCTTAACTATATTTTTCACAAGTACTTTATATTTTTAAGGATAACTCCTATCACGATTACATCATTTCAAAACCGAATGTTGTACTATATAAATTGTTCATGTTTGCGTGCTATAGTTATACGTCGAATAAAGTACTATATCGATTGACTCTCGATACATTGAGTTAGGTGCTATTGCTTATGCGCTATTGCTTATGTGCTATGGATTAAGTGCTATTGTTCTACGTCGAGTGGGTACTATTGTGAATTCATTGAAATCATATGTTTGAACATAAACTATACACATTTTGGCAATGGGTTGTGAACACACAGGTTGCAAGTTTTGTATGGGCGGAACTTGGAACTGAGTGGATTTTCAATGCCTTTGCTGCATTAACGATTTTGAAAGGCTTTACATTTCAAAACAAACTCTATGAACTCACTCAACCTTTGTGTTGACACTTTTAGCATGTTTTTATCTCAGGTATCTAAGGCATTCACTTCATGGCATGCATTTGGACACATCATGGAGTCGCGATGACGACGCGTCTCACTTTGGTTTTACGTACTTTAAAACATCGCTTGAATTGTAACAAACTTATTTCCGCACAAGTTGATTTTCATTTGGGACCTACTTTGTAAACTCTGATTGTTTTATTAAATCAAACGATGTTCTTTTCAAACGACACTTTAGGTCGTTCAATATAACTCGTGATTGTGATGCTATGACAATCAATCCCTGTGAATTCCATTCCGCCGCAAAAGCAGTAATTTGGGGTGTGCAGATTGGCATCGAGCTTGATTATAGAGAACTAGGTTGCATCATTGACCTAGACTATAACTACATCATCATAGCATCTCATCTGAAAACCGCCCTTGAGGGTGATATTAATGAGGAATGGAACTTGATTGTTAATGTTTTTGATCATACATAAAAGTCTTACTTCACCCATTTTTCCTCATTCACTTCACTTCAATTATTTACCAAGTGATAGCTAAAACATTTCCTCTCTTCTTTGGCTCTCCTTCAACCGGTCATACATCAAGAACACAAAGGGGATCAAAATTTTCAAGTCCAAGTGTTTTTATAATCTAGTATATACTATATAAGGTTTTGAAATAAAACCAAGAGTATTTAGGCTAATCCTTGTTACTTTCACCTCATCATTTTCACTAGTAAGCTTGTTTTATCATTTTCATGTTTCCTTTTCATTTCATATGTTTCTTTCATTTTGGAACTAATATGCATGATATGTGATTTATACCATTTTTCATGATCTATTGAGTTATATATATACATATTGGTCATCCTATAATTATTCCATGGTATTCTTTGGTATTGATGGTGATTAGGAACCCATGACACCCTAAGAAGGTGTATGGTAGGATTAGATTAGCTTTGGAGTTGATTTGAAGGGATTAGAATAGGTTTTGTCCGAGAAAAACTATTTTCGATAACTATATATTTAGGTTCTGTCCTTAATTCAATTTCTGGAAAAACCTACTGTTGGTATGGAAACTTTGGTCTTGATATTTAGAAAATATACTTTAAAACGAATCCGTGGCCTTTTGAACGGATAAAACGGAGTTATTTGCAGTGAATTTTTAAAGTTTGACGACGAAATAAATACTTTTCAGAAAATTCAGCTTTGCGTTTTAGTTTGTTCGGGTCAAAAACGAGCCTTAAGCTTCACAAATTATTTCGACTTATCAAAAATATATTAGTTTACTTCGTACGAAGCTAAGGACATATTTTACGAAAACGGATTTGAAACGACAAATATATGCACGCTTTTATAAAGTTGTGAATTATTATTTTCTAAAAACTATATTATTTTTACGTACAAGTATTTCATTATCAGAATTGATTCAATGTTTGGCGCTTTTAACAAGGTTGTGAAACTTTTAGAACGAAATGTCTTCTAGTAAAATCAATTTCACCGCCATATTTTTCAAAACAAAAGCCGTTTGTCAAGTTGAGTCATAGTAAATTATTTACGGATGTTCAAACTTGGCCGAAACTCATTTTCGCACACAATTAGCAAAACCACCATCTTTAGCCCTTGATATCTTTATGATCGAGACCTTTTGAACGAAAACTCTCGAATGAAACTTCTAGATATCGACAAACTTTCCAAAACCGTCGAGTTCGTTCTCTAACGATCGACGACACCGCTTTTGACTAGTTTTCCAAAGCCATTTTTGTTAATTTCATGATTTTTCCGACGACATTGTTTTGCTAAAAAGTGGCAATTTCACCAAAATCATTATAAAACCATTATAGGATGACATTTTGACGTAAAACATGTAAAGTCATTTTGAAGGGTCAAGACGCAAAAGAGTATTTTCGACGACAGTAATATTTTCAAAACCGTAAATGGTATAAATAACATACGGCGTGCATGATAACATTACATTGCAACTCATGACGATCATATCCTTCACAATAGGTCAAGATTTGCGATCACATTATACCTCGTAGTACTCACTCTTGTCATCTCGCTGTTTAGTGAGTTTCATAGCCCCCGCTTACTTGTTTTCATAACTGCTTGGGGAGAGCATGCTTAACTATATTTTTCACAAGTACTTTATATTTTAAGGATAACTCCTATCACGATTACATCATTTCAAAACCGAATGTTGTACTATATAAATTGTTCATGTTTGCGTGCTATAGTTATACGTCGAATAAAGTACTATATCGATTGACTACCGATACATTGAGTTAGTGCTATTGCTTATGTGCTATTGCTTATGTGCTATGGATTAAGTGCTATTGTTCTACGTCGAGTGGGTACTATTGTGAATTCATTGAAATCATATGTTTGAACATAAACTATACACATTTTGGCAATGGGTTGTGAACACACAGTTGCAAGTTTTGTATGGGCGGAACTTGAACGAGTGGATTTTCAATGCCTTTCTGCATTAACGATTTTGAAAGGCTTTACATTTCAAAACAAACTCTATGAACTCACTCAACCTTGTGTTGACACTTTTAGCATGTTTTTATCTCGTATCTAAGGCATTCACCTCATGGCATGCATTTGGACACATCATGGAGTCGCGATGACGACGTCTCACTTTGGTTTTACGACTTTAAAACATCGCTTGAATTGTAACAAACTTATTTCCGCACAAGTTGATTTTCATTTGGGACTTTGTAAACTCGATTGTTTTATTAAATCAAACGATGTTTTTTCAAACGATGCCCATCTATGGTTTGGATAATGAGAAGCTATGATCCCGAGGCTTTCATTGATGGACTTCCGAGATTATTTGCGATGTGACTTTTTGACCCAAACGATTGAGGAAGCTATTCGATTGACTCAAAAGCTCATGGCCCAAGAGTAGTGAAGAGAGGTTTTTATCATTTTCATTCTTTTCATTTTCATACACCAACACCAACCAAAACAACAACAACAACGATAACCAAACCAACTATACAACAAAAGAAAGTGGGAAGATATTTAGAAAATATACTTTAAAACGACCAAGGAGGTTATAACAACAACAACCAAAACCGTAACACTAACCATCATCAACAATGTACGCTTTTATAAAGAAGACAAGAAGTCGACCATGTTTGCGTGGTTTATGTTATCCGCACCGCCATATTTTTCAACAAGGGAAGAGCTTATGTTCAAACTTACGAAACTTACAATTAGATGCCACCAATGCACGCTGAAACTTCATCATAATGGTCCATGTGGTATATGTTTTAGTCTGTCACGAAAAGTAGGACACCTTGCTAAGGATCAAGACGCAAAAGAGGCAAGACCATAGTTACATGCGTATCATATTTCGGATGGGGAACAAGGACACTATCGGAACCAATGTCCTCAAAACCAAGGTCAACAAGTCAAGGTGCTCATCGATACATTGGAATGTATATATGTTATGGAAGGAGGAGGAGGAGCTCATTGAAATCATATGTTTGAACATAAACTATACACATTTTGGCACACTGTGCGATGGGCGAACTTGAACCGAGTGGATTTTCAATGCATTAAAGAAGTTCTATGAGACTAGCATCCTTTTATCTCGGTATCTAAGGCTTACTTCATGGCATGATTGGACACATCATGGAGTGTACTATGTCGTACTAAGTTTATGTTTTCCATCGTATCCGAATCCTTAGAACCTAAAATGTACTACTTTTGCTAAACTACCCGTTGTAAAATATTCTTATCTATTGTACTTTATTTTCTTCCGATTTTTGTTATCATTTATTGTCACAGGATTTTAATTTTACTTTAACTATCATTTTAACGACACTTCTCCATGCCTTTTTTCCTCGATGTTCATCACAATTTTAACATCGACACATCATAACCCATTTGACTCAACACCAAACAACATATGAGTCGATTATTTCATCACAAGTGCATGTTCACTTTGCATGGAGCATTGTCGCGCCAAATTTATACGCTATGGTTTGATCCGCGTGGACATTTTCGAGTTATTTACTTTCATTTCAGTATCGATTGTCACATGGATGCCCTTAAATGCCCATCCCATTATCTTTTCGGCCCATACTCGTACATTTCATAGGTGGAGAATTCTCATTGTCATTCACGACTATCACAAATTTTTTTTTTATATCGTGAGTTATTATTTTGAATATTTAATCCATTATTCATCATCGATAGATTTCCTAGTGTTTTGAATTTATTTCGTATATAAATAAACGGATTTGAAACGACAAATATATGCACGCTTTTATAAAGTTGCCGTAACTATTATTTTCTCAAAACTATATTATTTTACGTTACAAGTATTTCATTAAGTGTAATCGACCATGTTTGCGCAGCTTTTTAACAAGGTTGTGAAACTTTTAGAACGAAATGTCTTCTAGTAAAATCAATTTCACCGCCATATTTTTCAAAACAAAAGCCGTTTGTCAAGCGGAGTCATAGTAAATTATTTACGGATGTTCAAACTTGGCGAAACTCATTTTCGCACACAATTAGCAAAACCACCATCTTTAGCCCTTGATATCTTTATGATCGAGACCTTTTGAACGAAAACTCCCGAATGAAACTTCTAGATATCGATACAAACTTTCCAAAACCGTCGAGTTCGTTTTCAACGATCGACGACACCGCTTTGCGACTAGTTTTCCAAAGCCATTTTGTTAATTTCATGATTTTCCGACTGACATTGTTTTGCATTTAAAAGTGGCAATTTCACCAAAAATCATTATAAAACCATTATAGGATGACATTTTGACGAAAACATGTAAAGTCATTTTTGAAGGGTCAAGACGTCAAAAGAGTATTTTTCGACGACGTGTAATATTTTCAAAACCCGTAAATGGTATAAATAAATACATAATGCGTATGCATAACATTACATTGCAACTCATGACGATCATATCCTTCACAATAGGTCAAGATTTATGCGATCACATTATACCTCAGTACTCACTCTTGTCATCTCGCCGCTTTACCAGTGAGTTTCATAGCCCCCGCTTTTACTTGTTTTCATAACTGCTTGGGGAGATGCATGCTTAACTATATTTTCACAAGTACTTTATATTTTTAAGGATAACCCTATCACGATTACATCATTTCAAAACCGAATGTTGTACTATATAAATTGTTCATGTTTCATGCGCTATAGTTATATCGTCGAATAAAGTACTATATCGATTGACTATCGATACATTGAGTTAGGTGTTGCTTATGTGCTATTGCTTATGTGCTATGGATTAAGTGCTATTGTTCTACGTCGAGTGGGTACTATTGTGAATTCATTGAAATCATATGTTTGAACATAAACTATACACATTTTGGCAATGGGTTGTGAACACAAAGGTGCAAGTTTTGTATGGCGGAACTTGAACCGAGTGGATTTTCAATGCCTTGTCGATTAACGATTTTGAAAGGCTTTACATTTCAAAACAAACTCTATGAACTCACTCAACCTTTGTGTTGACACTTTTAGCATGTTTTTATCTCGTATCTAAGGCATTCACTTCATGGCACGCATTTGGACACATCATGGAGTCGCGATGACGACGCCGCCTCACTTGGTTTTACGACTTTAAAACATCGCTTGAATTGTAACAAACTTATTTCCGCACAAGTTGATTTTCATTTGGGACCTACTTTGTAAACTCGATTGTTTTATTAAATCAAACGATGTTCTTTTCAAACGACACTTTAGGTCGCTCAATATAACTGTGATTGTGATTGAACCCATAAGTGATCATAGTGATCGAAAAGTTTTAAAATACAATTTTATTTTAAACTTTTATAAACTTAGCTCTTGATGCCGCTTGTGGAAAACTAGAAGGGGGTTGAATAGTTTTGCCAATTTTACGTTAGTTTCAAAAGCCTTTAGATTCGTTAATATGTGAGATCTTGTGATGTAGAGAAAGTATAGATCTAATGATAAAGCAAGTAAATAAAGTAAAGCGGTAAGGAAAGAAAAGACACAACCGATGTATAGTGGTTCGGCCACAAGGACACCTTCCTCGCCCTACTCCACTCCCCCCGAGTCACCTACTCGAGAGTTCAAGCACTATGTCAACAAACTCCTTCACTTCATGGAGAAGCCTTCACAACGTTGTTACACTTTTTCCAGACAAAGCTAGATACCGAGTCCGTAACACGGTGGACCAAACCAACACGACTATTACACAACAAATATGTGAAATATCAAATACAAGATCTTCGCTATGTAAATCTATGGAGTGACAAATCAATCAAGGACCCCTTGCTTGGTTGACTTGTAGAATGCTCGTGATCTCGCCTTAGAGAAGGACCTATATGAGGATCACAATAGAAAGAAAGAAGAACAACTCTAGATCAAGTGATCTATATGTTAGAAGAGAATGAGAGTGTTTGAGAGATTTAAAAGAAGAGGGTGATTTAGAATGAAGAAATGGCTCTCTATTTATAGGCAAATTTTTCACTGCTCCTCGGATCCCACGGATCCTTCCACAAGGGATCCGCTAGCACAAAGCTAGGGATCCGTGAGAACGCCCTCTTGCCCATGGGTTTTTGGTTATTGGTCATGGGTTGGTCCATGGGTTATCTTTAGATTCAATATATCTAAGTATACATTGTATCTAGTCTTCGTATGGGTTAAGATCCATGGGTTATGGTCCATGGGTTATGGTTTTACCCATCCTAATAAACTATTACAACAAATGCTTAATTACTACATTTTGTATTTAAATGGCTATATGTAAATGCTTTACAAAACTAACATGTATCCTTATAATTATACTTAAGATAACATTATATTTGTTATCAACAAAACACAAAGAGATTGCAAAATATTAATAAACGCTTTTTACGGTTTATTTGTATTAACAATTCCCACTTTCCGAATTTTGCAAAATTTTCGTCCGCCCCAAATGATACCTCGAATTTAAATCTTCTGCGAAAATTGGCGTGGTTTTTATATTCGATCCCAAGGAGCTTGCATCGCTTCACAAGATACTCCTCATCTTCAAGGTCGATTATACTAGCATTATATCGTGGCTCATGCCGGTCCATTATTCCGCTTAGTTGTAATCCTTAGCTTCAATTGAATCATCCAGATATCCATTCTGCAATCTTTCTCGTGTTTGTTTTGTCATCACTTGTTGAGTTACCCGTATCTTGAGGAGTCTCTTCATCGTGGTTATCGTCATTCATGCGCCCTTCCAAATTTTATTTTTAGTGGACGTATCCACTTTTCCATATTTGATCTTTACCCAATCGTTAAACCTTAATCCACCTGACCATTGTAACTCGGTTCGCTTATTATCAGTAGTCGATATCCACAGAAACTCATCCGCTCCTACTCTTTTGGCATTACTTCCTCCATTACAGCTGTCATCATAAGGATCACATGAGGCCCAAGAATCCCCATCAATGGTCTTAATTACTTCGCACCAATGCTTTCGACCGTCTGGCCCCTGATTCGTGGTTGTTGTTTCATGATTATTCTCATAGGGTTTGCCGAGACAAAGATCACCCATATTTTATTTTATCATCATTGCTAACCTCTCCATATCTAATTGTATCGAAACTTGAATGTTATTTCCTTGTCATTGGTTGAGGACCATAAGTACTTGTTGTTTTTACTCTTTCCTTGTCGTGTCCCCATCACGACGCCCAAATAAGGTTGTATGAAGCCCATAGATCATATCCTTTATCGTGGTCAATAGGGATAGCCTTACACCAATGATATTTTAATTTTGGAAGGTGCTTGTATTCCACTTTTCGAACTTCGTGCCAAATTTCGCCGACTCGCTTTCCATAGTTTTGAGGTGTCATTGCGTTGTACTTCTCCTTTGTTGTGTCCCTGGATTTTCTTCCCGCGTGTTACGATCATTAGTAGCATCGTCAGTGTGTGATGGTAGGAGGAACAATTTTGTTTTTTCTTTTTGATAATAAAAAGCTTCGATCGGGTGACATTTTCCGACGCCATCCATATTCGTAATAAGCTTTCTATCGCTTATTTTCAAAGTGATGATTTTTTGAAAACATTAATCTTAGCACGAGCAAGAGCTGTAAGGGTCTTCCCAAAATTAATGGAATGTCAAGGTCTTCTTCCATGTCTAAAATAACAAAGTCGATGTGAAGAGTGAAATTATTGATTTTGATGAGCACATTCTCAACTATTCCTCCGGGTATGCTAACTGCTCTATCGTACCATCTCTATAGTCATACAAAGGGTTTGATGGGGCCTAGATTCAATCTCTTACACATGAGAATGGCATGATACTAATACTAGTCCCTAGGTCACTAAGGCATTGATATTATGCAAATTATTAATAGAGCAAGGAGAATGAAACTTTCCGGGCCTTTTTCCTTGTAGGATTTTATTTAGGATGACCGCAGAGCACCTGGCGTTTAATTTTACTTCATTTTCCGTAGCAGCTTCAATTTCCATCTGTAATTCATCCCTTTGGAAGCTCGTCATGTTACACATGAGTTTAGCTTGTTTTTGCAATCCTGAGAGCTCCTCTTCATCGTATCTAAAAGGGGTATAGAGGGGTTTTTCATTGCTAGAGTATACGGCATTACAGAAACTATCATCAAATGAATTATCTTGATCAATTTCATTTTCCTCAATCATTTTTTGTTGTCCTCCGCATCCTTATGTCGCTCAAGGAGGGCGGTTCTAGTATCCCGAATTTTTGAACAATGCGCTCATGTTGGCTTGCCGCTTATCATCTTCTTCCAGATACTTATTTATTGATTCCTCGAGCTTAAGAATTTCTTGTTTTGAAAGAATCTCGATAGAAGGTTTCCTTCTCCATACATCACTTTTTCGACTCGTGGGTTTTTCATAGGAAAATCCCTGTCGAGCCCCGCCTTCACTTATATTGCATCCAATCCGAATAGCATGAACATTTTCCTCGAGCTTCTTCATGTCTCTTCCAAGGTTTTCCAACTTGCTTGAAATGGTGGCAATGCTTATTGAACCTTTTTTAAGGCTTTGGTAGTTCCCCCCATCGTGCCATTTTTGAGAGTGATCGGCAAGTTTCTGAATGGCTTCAATTGCAAGAGTAGGGGTCATGTTCAGATAGGCCTTGATAGTCCAAAGATCCGCCTTGTAGTCACATTGATTCCTTTGTAGAAGATGTTGACCTTTGCTGGTTGTTCGGATCATGTGTAGGCATTTGTAAAGGAGATCGTTGTATCTATCCTGTGCTTGATACAATGTTTCATCGCCTTCTTGTTTAAAACTATGGATCTCTAAAATCGGTTAGAAATCTTCGACGGCGGACAATACCTCCGAATAAAGTGCTTTAAGTAGAGCCCAGTATTAATTGCCCTACGGCAATCTTCGATCCATCTTCCGTAGCTCCAAGAAGAGTCATGGAATACCCTTAGTATAACCGCATCATGAGACATGCCCGAATGTTGAAAAGGCTTCATGATGTATAGGACATTTTCAACGTGCTCATATGCATCCTCATCACTGCTTCCTAAAAAGGGTTAGCACGAAGCCCCTCATAAATTGGTCTTTAATTTCAAACGGACATCTGCTCCAATCGCCGGTCTTACGAGACCCGCCCTTGTTCAACTCTTGTCAACGCCAAATATTCCTCAAGAGTGAGGTCATCAATGTTAACAACTTCCATGGCACGAAAACTTGAATAATGGTCGAGAAATTTAAAACAAAATGAAAGACTTAATATTAATCCTAATAAAACTCCCGTAGCGGCACCAAAAACTTGATGCAGGTTTTACCGACTGTGTTTTAATATTTATAAAGTCTTGTTATACCTAAGGTTCACCTTAATGCACTAACGGGCAAGCAGTACCCATCTTGGTGTGTAGTGTAGTATTCGGTAAAACCAAGGACGCCCCAAGAGCTATGTGTTGGATTATTACTAAGTCTAAGTGTCATAGATTTTAATAATGATTTCGATAAGGAATTAATTAATTAACTACTAAAGGATAAAAGGCAAAGGATAAATCAATAGAGGAGAGTGGTGCTAACCTAGTTATTCCTCCTAGCTAATAATGTCTACGCCTCACTTACTTCCAATTACTTCTGTGGGGTCAAAGTCGAGGACAAGATTTGGTCAATTCGCCTAACCTATCAAAGAAAGATGCCACCACAGAGAAGTCGTGCCCCTCATAAGTCATGTTGTTCCCGGTCCCCTAAGCCAAGTCATTAAGTACCGCTACATGCTAGATTTATAATAGTGAGTGCCCTAGGATCGTATACAATATGTTGTTTGATGATTCGGGTGGTCTAGGTAGATGATTAAACAAGTAAGCCATTGTTAGAGAGATGAAGAGAGTAGAGGGTGTTTCTAGAGAGAGAAATAACAAAATGTAAGGTTAGATTAATGAAAGCACCACCCTTCCAAGGATGGAAGGGTATTTATAGTTACAAACTAAACGACCTCCCGACGGGCCGTGGATCGTGTATACAATGGGTAAAGACCCGTCCTTCCTCCACGGTGTTACACTAAACTAATCTACGCTACAAACTAACTAATTAACTACTAAATAACGAACAACGACAAGTCTACGAGCTAACATATGCTAGACCATAATTGGGGTGACCGACACTTTCACATGGAATTTCCAATTCCTAACAATCTCCCCTAAGGAGGTCACCCCATGAAATACATTTTAATCCTAGAATTCTTTCTTTGTCTTTAGCTCGAGCTCAGACTTCAATTCTTCAAGTTCCGTAATCTTTGTGCTTTAGTAGCGATTCTTCAAAGTCCGCATTGTTTTGTACTTTTAGTGGAGGCCTTTAATCGATCCACATCTTGATGATCTTCGAGCTTTCATTGAGATCATCACCACAGAAATCTCTCGGATCACCCTTTGTTGTGTTGCCATCATGTGATGTTGTGACTTTTGGACCGACATGCTCACACTTTCGGATCATGACATCTTTCCATCGAGTAGCGGAAGTTTTTATCGGTTCATGATATTTGCGCAAGCAGTCAGTAGCGTAAGCATAGTATTAAAATATCGAGCCGTGTTATGTAGATATGCACTAGTCATGATTTCTTCAATTATGTGGATGTTGTGAGCATGCGGCTTTGATTGACTTCTCAATTCGATCACCGCAACCGTCCAAATGTACCGCAAACAACAGCTAGCAATAAACACACGAAAGTGTCTTTGATCACTTTCGTTGAATCGAGGTACACGCCCACGGTTCCCGCTGATCAAGACAAGTACGCCCGTGATCGTGTATAATTCAAGAATCTCCTTGATGTGGTTTCGCAATGTTCTAATGTTTCAAACCGAACATCTCAAAGAAGACAACACGGAGTGAGTGAACCAATAATTGAGATTCACTCGATTGATGAAAATTGATTTGAAAACAATCGCGTATTGCTTAGAAGAAAGAGTTTTGCAATACGACGAAGGTTTTATGAGAAAGATCAATTTTCAATCATAAATACTTTTTGTATTTGAAAAGAGTACACATTCGATGTGCTAGAGAAAAGAAGAGTGCACATCGAACGGTTTTTCCAAAAGTATTTTTTCAATCAGAGATACTTTTTGTGTTTGAAATATGAATACACATTCGATGTGCTAGAGAAAAGAAGATTTGCACATCGAACGGTTTTTCCAAAAGTATTCACAATTCATTTCGGACCAAGGTTGATTCAAGAGTGAATCGCCCCATTGTTTCTATCCGTTGTCACAAGCTTGATCTTTAGGAAAGATCTCACATGTCACCCACCAAGAGCTTGTTTGATGTTGGCTCTGAAGGATTTCCATCTTCATCGTGAATATTTTACATATCACTCGGATGTTCGGCAATACCACAAGGATAATGCGAGGACTCTTAATATATATACTTACTTTCCACATTGTGTGAAACAAGCAAGTCTTCATTAATTTTGTGTCCTAATGAGATTTTGTGGATGATCTCTTGGCTCTAGACTCAATTGTGCACATTTGGTTCCTATGTCGGAGACTAGGGAGAGGGTCTCCTTCTTCAATATCAACAACTCTAAGAGAAAGTCGATAGATTATGTAGGTTCCCGTGAGAATGAAACAAGTCCTTTAAGAGGAACTTGAGTAGCTTGGGAAGTTTAGCAAAGGCCACCGGGTCCATGACGCCTTGTCTTCAATACCAATGTTACCTTAGTAACCACCAAGAGCATATGTATTGAACCCGTTTCGCCTAAGGTTGAATTATTGGAGGGCTATTTCTTTTCACCCTTTTCACATTCATTTCTTTTTCATTCTTCAACCCCTTCAAGCTTACCGAGACTTCATAACTAGAACCTTGTTGGGTTTATTCCAGTTCTAGCTCTATCTCATCCGCACTCTTCCCATATCTCATTTTTCTCCTTTTTTCATCATACCTAAGGACTCTACACTATCTAGTGGATTGTCCTCGGTAGATCCCTCCGCTCAAGGGATCGTGGAACGAATACCTAACCTAACCATCCTTATAACACCATGCATAAAGTAAATTGGTCGGTCTTTCGGTATTGTTCTTTCCTTCTCGAAACCAATTGAAAAATCATTTGGAAAATCAATCAAGGTACTTGTGATATAAAATCAAAGCATTTTGCACCTTAATTGTTTTTTATCTTTTAGAAATGCTCCCCCTCAACATGTGCATATGATTTTGAAATTGTTTAGCATATGGAGGCAAGAGTTCTTTGAAATGATTTCTTGATCACAATTTTCTTAGAAAAAGCCATTTGAATTTCTTTGGTAAATTCTCCCTCAATATGTGTAGGATATTTGAAATCATTTTATCACATAGAGGAAAGAGTTCTTTGAAGTACATCCACGATCACAAAAGCCATTAAGAAACCATTAGAAAATCAATCAAGGTACTTTATGTTGAAACATAGAAATCTTTGTACCTTGAAAGTTTATTTTCTTTTGAAATGCTCCCTCAATATGTGCTTCGAGATTCAAAGAGTTTAGCACATATGGGAGAGCAAGATGCACATTTGAATCAAAACGATCACCTTTTATCAAATTTCATTATTAAATCACAAATTCTCCCCGATCAAAAATATCAAACCCTTTGAGATTTTGGATCCCAAGTGATTTAATAAGGTTTAGAAAACATGGGAGAAAATGTGCTCGGTTTAAATTCTCATCTAGTTTTTGGATAAATGCTCCTCCTCAATCATGTGCATTATGTATTTGAAATCGTTTGGCACATGGAGGAAGGAGTGCCTTTAAAACAATCATTCCATTTAAACCGATTTGAGATTTAAATCACGATCTCTCCCCGATCAAAATTTCAAACCATTTGAGATTTGTGATCCCAATTGATTTAAATCATTTAGAAAATTTTGGGAAAGACGTGGCTTGATTTAATTTTGAAAATGACCGATAAGGAATGCTTTTTCGACATTAAAGATTGTTAGTGTCGTGTATGATAGTTTTTAAGAGATCTTTAAGTAAAATAAAACAATTTCACAATCAAACAAGAATGTAAAAAATTTCATTTTGAAAGATCTTTGTGTTTTAAAGAAAATCATACCATGACATAACATTAAATCTTTAGATCACCACTTATTTTGTACAAACGGACTTGATAGATGAAATATCGCTTGAAAATATTTAGTTTGAAATCACTCTCCCTCAATTAATGACCGTAGTCGTTGATTGAGTGACTTAAGTTTCGATAAAATGAAGTCCCGTTGATTTCCAAAATTAAGTCCAATTTATTTTCAAAACCAATATTTTTCCATTTTCAAAACAATATTATTCAAAATTGTTTAAAAATGGTATCATCACTACTTATCCCGCACAAAGATACGTTAGGTGGTTGAGAAGCCGTTGTTGTTGCCGGAGGTCGAAGAAAACCATCTCACGATGCAAGTGAGACCTCTTACGTTGCATTTTTCATGCCAACTCTCCATAGAGGTCAATTAAGCTCGCTTCTTCATTTGATGATGAAGAAAACCATCTGTCGATGCAATGAGACCTCTTACGTTGCATTTTTTTCATGCCAACTCTCCATAGAAGTCAAATTAAGCTCCGCTTCTTCATTTGTCAACCCAAGATATAGTTACCCTTTCCTTCGCATCCAATCATCTTCATATGTGGGATCCGGATCGGGAACATTCTTATAACCATCTTATCTACATATGTTAGTGGACACACAAATGATATATGGTGGTCGACAACACCCAAACAAAGAATCGACTAATAAAAGTCAATTCAACATATCAATCAGCTTCATATAAAGCATGGGAATAATGTGTTTATCAAACTCTAATCATCTAATCCTAACAATCATATCCTAGGCACCTAGTCCTTCAACGAGGTTAACATCATTAACATTTAAGCATATAGGATAATTAGATAAGCTCGATAGATGATATAAATTTGAAAACATTCTCCCCTCAATCAATGACTCATTTTTGAAAAGTTTTAAAACATCAAGTCATTGATTGAGTTTGCAAATTTATGAAATTTTGAATTGATTGATTTTCAAGCAACTCATTTTCCACCAATTTTGTTAAAACAAATATTTTCTCAAGAATTTTAGAAGGAAAATATTTGAGTAGAACAAGAGCCCTTCGACATACTTTCCTCATTTGTTTTTGTTTTAGGATAAGTGCACGAAATATTTGAAAATTGGTTTAGCGCAACACTTTCCTTTCTTGAAGAACGGGTTACTATCTCAAATAATAGCAAACCATAGTTTAAGCGGTTACAGCCAAATAATCAGAAGCCATATTTTGAGACATGTTTTGAAAAGAATATTTACACCTTCTGCTCGAACTTCATCTATGGTCACGTGCCATTATTGAATGACATTTCTAAGACCGTAGATGTTATCGATACTGTAAGACATGTCTTGAGAAAACATATTTTTGGTATTTTTAAATTTTCCGATTTTTATGGATTTTTGTTGGTTTTATATTTTTCTATTTTCTTTTGTTGGTTTTATATTTTGTATTTTGTTTTTGATAAATATTTACAAAGATAGAGTAGATGATATAGTTTAAGAAGATGATGATACGAGTACCGAGATAAGGATATCGAAAGCACCTCGTTGTAGAAGATAAGTCATCATCTCTTAAACATTCACCACCAAAGCTCCCAAGGCTCTTGAATCAAGAAAGAAATTGAGCCATCCGAAAGTGAGACTTTGTAGCTTCCCCAAACCGAAAATCCTTATGTTGAGCGATTCAAGCTCTATTTCAAGCTTGCTTTAGCCTGTGCACAAAGAAGCACACCATTATCATCGATCTTGTTGCTCCTTTTAAGAATGATCTTTGAGATTCATCGCTCGGGTTATATCATCAAAAAGAACAAAGAATGTATCATCCCACACTTGAATAATCTTCTCAAATTTCATTTTCACTCAAGTCTCAAGCGATCCATACCAAAAGTTGTCAAGAGACCATTTTCCCCAAGTAGATGAATTGATGCGCCGGCCTCTTAGACTAGAGCTCACGAACCCGAATACACATATACCCAAAGACAGAGAAACTTATACCATCAAGTAGCAGATTAAGTCCGATAGCCAAAGAATAACCCCGATGTATACTTTTCTCTCCCGATGATAGTGTATGAAGCTCAAGAACCCGGCACCAATGCCCAAAGAGAGAATAACCGATAACATTGAAGAAGCATGCCGAATCATCGATTATCTCGGATGACTATCTCACGGATGTCAACTCCGAATAAGTGATTATATCTCGAATCATCGATTAAGCACTCAAGTGAAACAATTGAGCGCCCCAATGTACACAATTTTCTCCCCGATGATTGCGATAACATTGAAATCATCACACACTTGTGTACCTCTTTATCTTCGTAAACTTTCTCTTACATCACTTCCCCACGTAGTTGGAATAATAACACTAAAAGCCTTGATGAGTAAAACCTTGAGTTTCTCTCGGTCATGACATTTGTCTTCCCGGATATCTTCAATCACTTAGAAGTATTAAGTTCATCAAGTTTACTCGCTTTTAGATGTGTCTCCTTCCCCTTGCCGGTTTTGACACTTCGTAATCAAGAACACATTATAAGCTCAAATACTAGAAATCTTTTGAGAAGATCGCTTGAAGTCTTTGTGAGAATCAACTTGTCGATGTACAAATGAGCAAGTCTAATTGGGGATTAAATTTGACATTTCACTCTCCCCAATTAGTGCTCTCCCTAAACCGACAATCTTTATGATGAATGCACGGAATAAGAAGAAGTCTTTAGATCGTTAAATGCAACTCGCCTTTAGTCTTCTAACATGCGCAGAAAATGTAGAATGATCAGACTCGACCTTCTTCAAGATTGTCCATTGGGAATAGATAGTTAACATCTTCATCTCACAAAAAAAAGCATCCCAATTAACTTACATCTTGCAAATTCCCTTAACTAAAATCCTCCCAATCAAACAAGAATGTAAAGATGTTCATCAAGGAAATCAGCAATCACCAAGAACGAACACACTAAATGGTAACACCAAACTACCAATCACATCAAACAAGAATGAGATTGTTCGAATCATCATGTTGATGTGCACGTGAAGCATTAACCGAAGCACTTTGTCAATAAACTCATCACCATGTGAAGATGTCAACCAACGGCTCTTAGAAGAAACTCCATGTGAAGATGACCCGATAAGAAGAAGCTCGGTTCTTACATGAGTTTGGAGCCATTTGACCATATATTCTCGATGTAACTCAACATGTAGAATTATCATACTTTTCTCCCTCAAGAATTGCATACGGAGATGCCATTCTTGATTAAACAAGTGAAAATCATCCAAATGTAGTCTATTCACACTTCTCCCCTCAAAGGTAGCATATGATGTCAACATCATCATTATAATTGAGCAAGTGGAATAAGAGAACAATCAATGTAGTTCGGTTCACTTGATCACCGAAAGCGCATGGAAAAGTATGAAGCATGTTGATGAGAATGGTCATAATATACTTTTCTTTTCTTTAGGAACGAGGCTTGAAATGTTGTGTTCAAACACCATTAGAAGATTTCTCTTCTTTAAAGCGCACCGAGACGTACACTTTTCTTTTCTTTAAGATAAGGCTCGAAGCTGTTGTGTTCAAACATCATAAGAAGATTTTCTCTTTCAAGATAACACTTTTCTTTTCTTTAGAGAACGAGGCTTGAACCTGTTGTGTTCAAACGTCATAAGAAGATTTCTCTTCTTCAAGATAATGCGCATTGAAACGCACACATTTCTTTTCTTTAGAGAACGAGGCTTGAACTGTTGTGTTCAAACGTCATAATCTCTCTTTTCATCTCTCTTGGCAAAACTTGTAATCAACCCCATTATCATTCAAGAGGCTCTTTGTAGTGACGGTGATGGAGAAAACCCAATATGATGAATTTGACCTTCAAGTAAACTAACCCGAACTCGTGACTTAAACTTGCACATATGTAACAAAGAGCGGTGCCGAGACTTCATCCTCCATTGAATCTCTAAGTACTCTATACTCTTCATCCAACCAACCATCAAGTATAAGACGACATCACCTCTTGAAAATCCACAATTGAATGTGACATCGAGCACTACAACGTAACTCCTTAAAGTGATAGTTATTTTGTAGTGGTAAGAGCCCAATTCCCCCAAGTGGTAAAAGAAAAGGAAACGTCACCCAATAATAACTAGATTTCCAAGTCTTCGTTTTTGATAATAAGCTCGAACAAGGATCTTGAAGAATCTTCATCCAACCATCCCCGATACCTTCTGATACTAAGTACACTCACCAGTGATATTTCACTTCAACCTCAAATAAATAATAATGAATTAACCCCGTTGTCACATCTTCTGGTTCAAAGCTCAAATCTAGCCTCCTTTGACGTTTTAAGTGAACTATGATAATGGTTTTCATCCCGACCATGGTTTAAAGAGCATAACCCCGTAAAACCATGTAATAACCAAACCGCCATGAAGAATATCCAAACACACACCCAATTCATGAAGTACACCTTTTATCCCTTCTTCAAGTAGAAACCGTAGCACCAAAGATCAGATAAGATCCCAAATACACTTTCCTTTCTCCGTGATGGTTCCATCATTACGGATTTTACAACTCTATGGTTTAAACCGAGAAATAGTTTCTTTCATGGATTTTACAAAACCAAGAATAAACCGTAAGATAGATCCGAAATGCACTTTACAATTACCGTGATGTTTCCATTGTCACGGATTTTACAAGTCTATGATTTAAACCGAGAAATAGATTCTTTCATGGATTTTACAAAATCAAGACTAAACCGTAAACAATGTCACTTGAATGTGTTATGACAACTTTGGTTTTGGTGAATATTTGTTTTAGGGAACATGCGGTTCATCAACGGTTCATTATCCAACATCAACAATATCATCAACCATCCAATAAACACTTTGGTAAACACATCATTCACGCATTCGTCGACTATTGCGGTGACAACATGGTGAAGTAAACCCGATATGCCAAACTTGATCATGAAGTGAAATTCCCAAATTTGTTACTTAAACTTGTACTAATCCTTGTGAAAAGAAACGGTGTACCCAATGTACAAAACCTCTTGACGATCCTCAATCGCGTGAGACACCAAGTGATAGTTACGTTGTGGGTTAAGCGAGAAAGAATCACAACCGTAACTAAATAGCCAAGTCTTTATCACACTCTAAATAACAAGTCCCAAACAAATCATCTTCGCGTCACTTCAATGGTAGAAAGTCAAACAACCCGTAAGACTAGTTCCAATAATAATTCAAACGTATTCTTCGTGAAAAACTTCACTAACACAATCAATCTCATCATCAAATTTCAAGAAATCTCATTATCACAAATCTCAACAAATCTCGTCAACAAATCTCATAACGCTATCATCCCAATGAGAAGCCCATACCAAATTAAGCAAGTGTATTATTCGTTGAGCGTTTATGACCAAAATACTTATTATCAAAAAGTATCGAAGTTATATATCAAAAATTTTATGATAATATCATAAACACAATTAGGTCATCATCAATAAAGAATAAACCTCGAAAACTAACACATATCAATTCAATCATATATCCGATTTTAATCTTTTCATACCACTCATGATATCAAAAAAAAAATTAAACAATATGTATCCAAAATAAATTTGAGATAACATATTGTTTACAATTTGAGTCCCATCATTTAAAGTGACCAACCGTCTAAATCAGATTTAAACATATCATTAAACCTTACGATATACCATAGAATGCACACTTGGTCCAACTAAGCCCATATTAGGTCCAATGATAGTCCAACGTCAGCCCATGTATCAAGACACGGTCCAAATAAATCATAACCCTAAACTTTGAATATAAAACACTCATTCTCACACATAAACCAAACACAACCTAATTATTCTCTTTCAAAAGTATCCGCCCCTTAATTTCTAATCCTCTCGCTCAACCACTAAACTAGATCAAGTTACGGATCTCAAACTCTCATCATCATTATCAAAGCGCACGCCCGATATCACCTGCGCCTTATCACTCCTAACTTTTGTGATCTCAAACAAAACCAAATCACTAACAACAACAAATACCCTTTCTTGGATCCATTTTACTTGAATAGTGAACATAACTCTTATATACTATTTTATTTTTGATAAACCTACCACAAGTTGTTGTATGGTTATTGTAACCCAAGAAGAACATATGAGTTTTTTCGCTCAAGATCTTTATTTCAAGGTCTCGGGTAGGTTATGAGTTGTAATGGTTATGTGATATTCATTTATTGTTTTGATTTTGTATAACTCGAATGAAAGAAAGGAGTATAACGCAAATGTTATATTCAGTTCTTTATTATTCGGATATGAGAAAGAAGCATTGCTTCGAAAGATATCGATGAGGAGATGTGTTCAACAAAAAAATCATTAAGTGATTAAAAGCAAAGTTGAACCATCTGAGATCTTTGAATTGTATTTCGTTAAGAGTCTTGTTAGTACTAGAGGAGATGGAGTATGAGATTAATTACTTTTGGAGTTGATTGAAATGAGATTAGGATAGAATGATTTTGATGTGTTGGAGATGGTTTTGATGAAGGTAGTGAACAGGCAGTTGTTGATTATCTTCTTCTTCTTCGATTTTTATTTTTCATTTGATTCGAGGTCAGCAAGTCGCAGTCTGTGAGTCTTCTTCATTTAATTTTCGTTATCAGTTGATGCATATGGACCAATGATGTTAGATAACTGAGGTCTTGATTGAGTCATATGGTATTTGGTTGATGTTAGGTCAACAAGTCGCTTCATCTTTCTAACAAACCGCATCAGTATTTTGAAAACACACAAACCGCATCTATATGCAATTTGACAAGTCGCTTCAAATTATAAATTTGACAAACCGCTTTGACCATTTTACCTGAACCAGACATCGCTAGCGTCAAAGCGCAGGAAAAAATTTACAAGTCGCATATGTTTGCAACCAATGCGATAAATCGCGATTGACCAAAGTCAACCCGTATCAGATACATTGAACCTGGACAGATAGGACAAATCGCTTGCCAGTTTAAGACAAAACGCTCAAAAGCATTTTGACACAAATCGCATATTGGATTCAGTGAATCTGGACAGATTTTGACACAAACCTCTTCGAAGAACATGACTACAAACATCACATATGAATCAGCAGAATCAACCAGAATACTAAAACCAGATTCCATAAACACAACCAGCAGCAACAAACAGATTTACACATCATAAAAACAGCAGCATAAAACATGTTTAAAAACACATAAAATCACTTGTAAAAGCAACTATTTTGCTACAACATGCCCACAAACCAATATCAAGACCATATCAAATACCATATCAACCATAGTGTAAAACAAGATTTGACCAACAATAACAAACCGCATCAATCAATAACAAGCCGCATCAAAGACTACACAAACCACATATATGAACCACATAAAAAACCATACAAATCATCAAAACAACAAAACCTAGGCTCTGATGCCAATTATAGGATCGTATATTATATGTTGTTTGATGATTCAGGTGGTCTGGGATAGTGATTATACAAGAAAGCCATGGTTAGAGAGATGAAGAGAGTAGAGAGGGTGATTCTAGAGAGATAAAAACAAATGGAAGGTTAGATTAATGAGAAGCACCACCCTTCCTTGAGGAAGGGTATTTATACTACAAACTAAACGACCTCTGACGGCTGTGGATCGGTATCACGGTGGGTAAAGACCGAATCCTTCCTCCACGGTGTTACTCTAAACTATTCTACGCTCTTGAGTAACTAATTAACTACTAAATAACATAAACAACGACAAGTCTACGAGCTAACATATGCTAGACCATTATTGGGGTGACCGACACTTTCACGTGGAATTTCCAATTCCTAACAAAAACTACCGAAACAAGGGTAGCTACCAATAGACTATGCATGCATACACTTAGAAATAATTATACGGAAGTAATGTAAATGCAAACAAAACAATTAAAGAATCATAACTAGGCCAGTACCAAGAGGTGCTTAGCCGCTCATATCAACTATACAAATCAATTCAATATTCAAAGTTACGAAATACATGAATCGAAAGTAAAGAAAAGATAAAATGCTAATACTTATCGTAGGGAGTGATTTCTCCTTGGAGACAACTCCGTATGCTCCTCTAGACACCTTTGGCTTCTTCCCACGTTCTTTGGTTGTGGTGTGTGGAAAGGATGCTTTGAAATGCTAGAAATGGTGGGGTATTTATAGGATGAGATCCGGGTTACAGGCGTAACTAATATAAAGATTCTGCCGTAATCTTCAATTCCATCGTAATTTGCACTAGATCTGCTTGGTTCTGGCGTAACCTTATGAGTGGTTACCGTATCTTCAATATAACTTGGTTACGCCGTAGTTGAGAAATAGTTACGGCGTAGTTATCGACGTGGAACCTCGTTTGACCTAATATAGTTAAGTCGTAGCTTTTGGGGAGAGTTTACCGTAACCTTCCGATGAGTTGGTTTTACGAGTCACGCATTTAGTTCTGCGTAATGTGAGAGATGAGTTACGCCGTAACTTCTTCAAAGTCAGCATACTATGATAAATCTTTGATATTTCTCCAATTCTGCGTCTCTTTAGCTCCAATGCTCGTAATTTACCTGAAAGTGGAAAACAAGCGTAAATCCATATAAATGATATAAATTACAAGCATTATTGGGGGAAATTGACACTTAATAATCAAGACTATTTGATGTTATCAGATCCCCAATAAAAGGGATCTGGGGGAACCGTGTGACAGAAATCAGATATACGCCTTTTCAAAACCAAAATAATCCATTTTCCCTCTCCCCACAAACACAAAATTGACCTAACTTCAGCTTCCATCTCCATAGGGCTCCATATTCTGAAGCATCTCATTCTTGAACATCATTGTAAGCAATTACACTCATATGTTCTATTCATCATCATCTTCATCCTAGGGTTTATGGTTTTAAACTTTTCAATTAATGTTCAATTAATCACCAATTGAAGAACTTAGGTATTGCAAAAATTAATTACAAAAGGGTTATATATAAAAAGGTTTTTCAAACATTGTTAGTACAAATCAAAACCATAAACTAATCTTGACAAATGTTACCTAATTGGAATATTTGTTTTCTAGGATCAATCATGCCCAAAGCTACCCAACAAGATCACCATGACACCGTCCACTACCTCTCTAGATATTATCGAAAGAAGAGCTTTCAAAACCAATGTAAAATTTTCAAAAGGCTTGAAAATGACTTATCCATGAAGGTCGTGTTGTTAAGGAATGTTTCCTTGAAAACACCGACATTCGTCAAGTCTTCTCGGCAATTAACTTTGATTGTCTCCTAGATACCGATGAACAAATTTGTCCGGTTTTCATCTTTGAGTTTTACAAAAGTGTTAGGATAATTTGAAATAATGATGAAAGCATCTCAATCAATTTTATTGTTAACAACCAAAGCATTACCTTACCCCTCAACACCTTTGCACAAATTCTTCGCATTCCATGTGAAGGAATTTGTATGTATTCCCAAGATTGGGCAATATCCACTCAATCCTTTGCACTAGATCCCAAACCAATCTATCACACTCCTCTCGATGATCCCGTAGTTGTTCGAGACATCATCTTCAAGATAAGAGCCGACCAATCTCGCATCAACCACAACAAAGAACTCATTCATCGTGATCCCTTTCAAATGTAACTCTTCGAGATAATTCCCATTTACAAAAAGTGGGAAGAAATTCTTAGAGAAAATGTCATTTGCTTGATCGGGAACAAAGACCATCCCAATGCGTGTCTTGTCCAAATGATCTATTGTCTCATCCACCAAAGACCATTCAACCTTGCCAATTATATGGTGAAAAGAATGGTAGGGGTGTTCAAAGTCAACAACATGGTACTTCCTTATGGTATGCTCCTAACACGACTTCGTGAGTATGTTAGTGCAATGCAACCTTCTATCAACGATGATCATTTTCTTGCCAACCATGTCATGGTACCACTTACCAAACAACCTTCTAAACGGCTCATGATCAATGGGAAAAGGCCTCGTGCTCTCTCGGACTCTTGGACGAAGATGAAGAAGAAGTCGATCCCATTTCCAACGTCCAAATCGACCCATGACCTACTTTGAACAACTTCCACTCTTCCAAATGAGTCAAGAATTCAAGCAAATAAAGGGGATGATCAAATGCCTAACTCACTACCTCATGACTTAGGGAAAGAAGAAGAGAAGAGATTGACGATAGAGACATTGTGCTTTTCTTTATGGTTATCTTAGACATTTTTATGATCATTTAACAATGTACGCTTATGGTTGTGAAAGACTTACTTTGTTTGGTTGTTATCATGATTACTCCCCTTTATGTTATTATTGTGTGTAATATCTACCTACTTTGATGTTTATTTACAGTAGAAACTTGTAATATTAGTATGCATCATCTAGTACAAAATCTGCACACTAATTGTAAAGTTACTGATCTGCAGTAACCGGATCCCTCCTTTTGAACTAGCCGGATTCCTCCATTAAGGGATCTGTGGGATCCGGGCAGACATAAATGGATTTGCAGACCTCCACACATCAAACCATTACCCTAGAACATATCATACTAGATAAACATAATTCTTTATGATCACCCAAGCCTTCCTCAAGCTCAGTAGGTCTCACACTCACTCATAGTTAACTTAGGATCACATTCAAAGTGCTTTTGATTTATCACTTCACCTAAACTCACCATATTCCCGCTCTAATGGTCACACATCATTTCTCACATCTCAAGACACCTAGTTTGATATTTCTCTCTATTTTAGCAAATTGATTTTAGTCATCCTTACCTCAAAATGGGCTAAAAACTAGTTTTTCATTTATCATGATTTTTAAAGAATTTTCAAAATTTCTTTTGAGTTACCATCTGATCTCTAGGATCATTTGATTCCACATGACACTCTCAAATTTCTTAGTGTCATCCTTGATTACCCATTGATGCTCATAAAACCTCATTTCTTTTCATAAAAGGCAATCATTAGCTACCATCAATCATTTCTCTTGATCATTTAAGACGCTATTCATTTAAGACACCTAAGAAGACTAAAACACTCAAGATGTATAGGTACTAGACCTTACAAAACATCTTTTCCTTTTCTTGGTCTTGAGAGTGGATCCCTAGGCTTAGCCTAGACGGATCCCTCATTGAGAGGAAAGTGGGAACCCGATCACATGCAGAATCGCCTAATCCTAGCTAAAACAATCATTTCAAGCCTTCGCACTAACTTGAACACTCCATCTTGCCTTAATTGACTTCCTTGATCAATGCAATCTGAAGTTGACCTTGTGCATGCAAATCATTGCATTTTGAAGGATCTTAGTGGATTAAGCTTTGAATTCACCGCCAAAATCTTTCCTTTATGAACCACCATGTTAGTACTTCTAAAATCACCATCTACAACATCATTCTCAGCAACTAAAAGCCTCTATCTCACTATCCATTTATCATGAGGAAAGCTCCTAGTGCTAACTCATCCACCAAAGTACCACCCAAGAAACTTGCTCGGGTTGTTCACGAGATCTCTTCAACCGAATCATCACCCGTTAAATCCATAAACGCTAGGATTTCCCCTCCATAAACTAAACCAATCAAACCAATCCCTAAAAGGATTGTTCCCACAAAACTACCATTGCCAAACACTACTATACCTCATAAACCAAATACCCCTATTTCCACTAAACCATCACCTTTGGCGCCTAGAGCCATATCATTCACCATTCCACTTTCATCTCCACACCTCTACAACTTAGAGTACTTGCCTTCTAGGCCATCCCATCCTCTACCATTGCCAACATTCTTCTCAATAGAGAGAATAGCACAACAACAAAACCATGGTGTTGAAACGACACTAGCACCGGTTTCCTTCTATCCATCACCCTCAAATAGTCCATTTTGGATTATGAGGAATCATCAAAGTCAACTACCCGATCACATGGAAGTATATTCCTCTCTACCACCGTCCTCGACACACATTCCACCACCATCACCCTTAGTTGATTCACCTCTAAATGTACCTCCACAAATCCCTCCTTCTTTTGAGAATCCTCAAACTTCCTCATTCAACCTTCCATCTCAAACCATTCCATTTCTACCACCACCACTTCCAAGCCATGACAAAGATTGTTATCATTGTCAACATATTGAAGGTTTAGTACATGAACTACGTGAAGAGCTACGTTTCATGTGTTATCACCTCCTCGAACATTTCGATGAGGTCAACAAAACTAAACATTCCTAAGCTTAAGGATTCAAGTGGTGCTCTAGTCTTAAGCTTAACTTAGATTGATTAGGAATCATATTTCATATTTAAGTCATTCTCTTAGTTTTAGAGATATGTATATCATTTCTCGTGTTTTTTATTGAATGAAATTACATGTTATATGCCATATTGTCTTGAGAATATGTTTGGTTCCTTAAATACATAACTCATTTTGATGTTAACATCACATTTTACATCCACATTGTTGTCTTAAGTATGCAGACAGACGGATCCCTCACTTTGGCCTAGACGGATCCCTCCTAGGGAGGAACCGTGGGATCCGTGCAACAGGAACAATTTTTCTTACTAATTTGAGTCTTATTTGCAGGAAATTATGCATCATATACTTGTTTTCTATCCTTTGTTTTGTAGATTTTCAATATACACTTGAATACTTTGACACCCTCAACAAGGGGGAGATTCTTGTCAAAGCAAAACGTTGCAAAACGCTTGCAATACTTTCACATAGAGTACATTACTACTTGACGTCCTCTCCAAAGGAGCACTCGTCGTGGGGAGCAAGTTCGCTAAAGGCGAAACCATTTGCAAACGATATTGCAAAACACTCGCTTAGTCTTCTTAATTACTTGGCGCCTCAACAAAGGGAAGCACCGTCAAGGGGGAGCTAACACGATAATTCTTCTCTTCTCTTACTCTCTATTTTTCATGTTTTTTCTTTTCACATGTTTTTCTTAAACAATGTGTTAGTTTCTTTTCGACGCTCTTTTTGTTTCAACAAAAAGGGGGAGAAGAGAGTAAAAAACTCTAATTCAAACTTTTACGAATTTTAGTTTTTCCTTAAAATAATCTTATATTTTGTCATCAACAAAAAGAGGGAGATTGTTAATACAAATAAGCCGTAAAAACGTTTATTTATATTTTACGATCTTCTAACGTTTTGTTGATAACAAACGTAAAATCATTTTAACGAACTAAATAAAATACGTAAATAGCTTGAACCAATAGTTTGCTAACACACTTACATTTTCATATAAAACACTAAACAAGTAATAGTATTTACATGTTATAGAAATGCATATGTATAACAACTAGTGTTTACATATACTTATATATATATACTTAGTATATATTGTAATGGGTAAAAATCTAAGTACTTGACCCATTGACTAGACACATTGAATGTTGTTGGGTAAAACTCAAAGTCCATACCCATGGAGCATGATCCATAACCCATGACCCATTGCATGACATCATGCATGAGGTCATGATGGGTATTATCCATAACCCATGGAGCTAACCCATGACCCATTGACTAGATGCATTGCATCTTCTAGATTCATTGTATCTATTTGGATACCCATGATCTAAAGTCCATAACCCATGACCCATGATCCATGACCCATAACCTATTTAAGGGGAGCGTTTGACGGATCCCCAGAAATACACTGGACGGATCCCTCAAGCAAGGGATCCGTGGGATCCGGGGGACAGTAGTTGATTATTGCCTATAAATAGTGAGCCATTTTCTTCATTGTAACTCACTCCTCTCGCACACATTCTCTCTTAGTGTTGTAAACTCTCTAACATAAGATCCAAATGATCTTTCTATGTAGTTTTGTGTTTGTGTGATTGTTTAGGTTCCTCTTAAAGGCGAGATCACCACCTCTTGAAGTCGAGCAAGCTCAAGTCCATGAGTTGCCAAGCTTCATCATCATCAAGACTACTGAAGTTCTCTTGTTGATAGTTCCTTCTTCCTCCTTAGAAGGCATAAGGTGAAAGATGCCAAAAAGGGTCAAGTAGAAGGAATTAGTGAAAGGTGTCAAAAATCCGTGTCGAAGGCATTAATGAAAGGTGCTGAAGGTCCATGTAGAAGGCACTAGTGAAAGGTGCTGAAGGATCGTGTCGAAGGCACTAGTGAAAGGTGCTGAAGGATCGTGTCAAAGGCATTAGTTGTAACACCCCCAAATCTCGGTACAGCGGAAGACTTAATCAAGTTTTCGGGGCGTTACATTGGATTGGTATCTCACACAAGTATAGCAAACAAGATAGCCATATTATCATTCAAAACCAATCCCAAATTTAAATATCCAAAACAATTATCCCAAAATGTAAATAAAAGGACCAAACATGATTTATAAAAACAGGTTCCCATAAATTATCAGAGTTTGATTATGATCCTTGAACCATGCCTCCTTGCAAAGCTTCCACAGAACACGTAACTCCAAACATCACTTAAATACCTTAGAAAAACATGCTAAAAGGTCACCTAATCTTTGGTGAGTTCATAGGTTTAAATTCAAGTTTAAAATAGTGGACTCAGGAGTTTATTTGCTATGCGGGACCCAAGATAGATACATCAATCACATACCAATATCACAATCACAATATCATATCCGACGCCTCGGTGGGCCCCTAGCGACTCTAGCCAAGACAACAGTCGAAAGTAGTCTAGAACGATTGCTAACCTGGACTAGGTCGAGGTGAAGTCTATACTTAGCTAGGCATCACGTTATAGCATAAAGATGTTACCCTAGTCTAAGGCAACAACTACCACATATCTATCTAAACAGTCAAGCACATAAGCAAATTAAAATATTTTAAAATGTCCAAAAAGAGTAGCATGATTCTCACCCCAAATTAGTTAAAACATAGATAAAAGTGGGCTATGAAACTCACTTTCAAGCAAGCAACGCACAAACAAACACTAGCAAGAAGATAACAGCTAACACGGCTCAACAACTATCGACTCGGCACAACCTATTAATATAAACCAATTTTAATATATATTTCCCAAAATCAACGTTATCTACCCCAATGTATTTATTTTCTTTATCTCTAAAAATGTCTTGTTTCACCGTTTAGTCCTAGAGTTTGGTATCATCGTGTGTGTGTATCGACTCAACATGATATCATGAATGCACTCAAATAACCACAATGTGACTCAATGCAACACAATGAGACATCTAAGCGATAAGCTCCATAGGCCAATAAGTTTCAGAATAGATAGTAGACCTTATCGAATTCGTCAACTCGATAAACTCAATTATTTATTCGTGTCGCTTATTATCCCATAAATCGGTCGCATCCTAACGAGTCATAAGGATAATTCACCCATTAATAACGTTATCCTCACGCACTAGCGGTCTCTTATTAGATTCATCAACCTAATAAGTCCGCTACCCACGCGGATCGACGTTATTAATGTTAGGTCATCCGTAACCCATGCACACAACGTAAACAAATTAAATACTTGAAACTAGTAGTAAATGCTCATAAATGGCACATTTCGATAAACGTGCACTCGAAACATTTAATACTTATTTATTACTTTATTAGAAAACCTTTCCATTTTAAGTTGTTAATTCCCATTTAAAATAGTAAATAACAAGACAAGTCTTGTTATCGATAGTTTTGGTATAAAAGCCTTTTAATTATTTATGTTTCACCATTTATTATTCATGTTTATATATATTTATTACGTCAAATTTAATATAAGTCTCATACAGTTATTCGTTTCCAGTCCACAAGCACGAGTCATGACTTCTCGGCTTTTAATCAATCTATAGTCCAAAATATACTAAAGTCCATGTTACGGCGTTGTCGGGGCCAACTATGACTAAAAAGTCAAATTAACATCGACGTTGCTCAAAGTTGACAATTTATATTATACGTCAAAGAAAATAATTACAATAGCGCAACTCAATCTCAAATCAACCCAAATCAATCTCGCCAACCAATCAATCTACCAAATATACCCGAAACCAATGTTATGACCCTAATGGTCATGACACGGTCATGATTAAGACCACGTGAACCAAACAAGCTCTAGAAGCTTTTCGGCTCCACGCGTCTCATCCAAACACCAACAACAACAACCAACAAGATACCACAACATTCCGATCCGGACCCGTGGTCCATATGGGGTCACGTACGCTACACCCACAACTCGTACGTGGGTTTGGTGGCTCGTACGCCTCAAACTACACAACCAAACACTCCCAAATGCCTTCTACTACAACCAAACACAATCAATCAACCTCCAATCATCATCCAAACATCAAACCCATAAACTAATCTAAACCCATCACATGAAACTAAGCCTAAAATGCAAAAACACAACAATATGATACACCACATGATACCAAATCACTAGCTACATGTTTTATTAAGTGTAAATTAGTTTTAATCCCATGTTTCATCCAAAACCCCTAAAATTCGAGCCATGGTCGAGCCCTAAAAGACCCATACGTGGCTTGTCAAGGCTCAAATGAGCTTGACCCACGTTCCATTTACCTTTTCCAACCTCGATCTACAAGATTAAATGAAAACCCTAGAATCACGAATCGTTTTTGTAAGATTTGGAGGTGTTGATGTAGGCTTCTATAAGATATATATTTATATGGATGGAAAGAGGAAATGGAGATCTACAAGATGGTGGTGGAGATGAGATACCACTCGCCGGAGGGTGGCCGGAATTTGGCCGGAAAGGTGGCGGCTATGGTGGTGGTTTAGGGTTAGGGTTTTTTAATTTGGAAGAGAGAGAGAGTAGAGAGAGAAAGTAGGTTAGTGTGTGTGTTTTTAGTGAGAGAAATAAAAGAGATAAATGAGATGAGGAGTGGGTATATATACTAGGAGAGGAGGGACTCAAAAATAAATATTTTGGGTGGAGGGGGCGACGGCCAGAGGGAAAAAGGAGGGGCAGAAGCCGTAATTTTTCGTAAACTATCCCGTTTACCCATTCTCGAGCTCATATGTTGTCCCACGAGTGTCCCACGACGTTCCTTCGACTTTCTATTATGTTTAATTATGTTTTTCCACGAGTTTTGACTATTTATTTGCCAAGTTTCGAGTTACGATTCAAAAGTTACGTTATTTCTTGTTTTAGGATTTTATTGTGCCGAATCGAATAGTACCTATAAAAAAGAGTTAAAACTCACACGATAACTCATACGATAATAAAATAAATCATAAAAACCAATAAACGATATCAAATCAAGTCATGGTCGATAAAAATAGTTATAAAGGCAAAAGCTCGGTTAAGTTTAACGTAATGTGGTTACCTAAAATAGACTCCCTAATTGCCAGTTGTCACATTAGTGAAAGGTGCCAAGAGTATACATTCGATATGGTGCATTGATGTACTAGATAGATTAGTTTGGGTAAAGGATATTGATATCCTTAATGATGTTGTAATAAGGGTGTGTCTCTTTGGGATAGGTGTTGTGTAGTGTTGGGTAGTAGTTCCTCCTTTGTAATGGAACTGGTATCTAGCCTTGCACTGGGATAAAGTGTAGGCGACGTCGTGATAGGTTTGGTTCTACTCGTGGAAGAACCCGGTGTCTAGCCTTGCACCGGATAAAGGTAGGCGACGTTGTGAAGGCTTCTCCGCCACAAGGAGTTTGTGTCGTGTAGTGATTACGAACTCGAGTAGGTGACTCGGGGGTGGAGTAGGCGGAAGGTGCCCATGAAGCCGAACCATTATAAATACTCGCGTTGTGGTTTTGTGCTTCTTACTCTTTATCTCTGCTTTACCTTTTTATATGCTTATCTATCAACATCCAACACACACATTTAATAGATTGACATAAGTCGATCTAAATAGTTTAAAACGAAGTTTTAATCGGTAAAACTATTCAACCCCTTTCTAGTTTTCCACGATTCTTTTAAAACTAGTTTGTTTAAACAAAACTACATTTATAAAACAATATATTATGCATAATTAAATTAAGTTTATGTTTAGCTTTATACGTTCATTTATGTTCGTTTAGGGTTAGTTTAGTGTCTTAATGAACAAACATAAATGATCATGAACATCTCATTTTTTTTAATAAACGAACATAAATAAGAAAATTTGTTTGTTTAAACATTAGTGACCATTTATTTGTCCAACTATAATTAAACGAATGTATATAAACAAAACTTCATTTGTCTTCGTTTGATTCGTTTACAATAATAGTGACCCAAGTTTGTTGTTTACATCATAGAAGATATCTAAGATAAGACCATGCAGATCATCACATCCACCCACGCCAAATCCAACGTGGTCGCTAAAATGGCGCCACCATGGTGCCACCATACCCCAACCATCTCGCCACTTCCAAGCCATTTAAGTGGCGTGTGCGACTTTCGGAAAAGGACAAAAGAAACTACCGTTGCATACCCGTTCGATAGAATATGAAGCAAATAAATTAAAAAATGAAAAATGTGTTAGTTGTTGAGTCCGAATAAGGTTCTGTTTTCTTATCTTGAAGAAGGAGTAGGTGAGACTTGTAGAGTTTTATTATGAGATCTTTTATCATCTCTCTTATATTTTAATAAGAAGACCAATTTTTGTAGGTCTTTAGCTTTTTTTTGTTCACCTAACTAAAACCAAGTTGATCATTTATTGATAAAGTTGTTCTTATTTCATTGTAATACTTTTCAAATGTGAAGTTATTTGCTATTTTACTACCTCAGATTTTTACTTCAATTATATAAACTTGATTTAGTATCTCCAAAATTTGTTATTGTAATTGAGTTACTAATTTAGTTTGTTTGAAAAATAAAAATAAAATAAAATGGTGTGTGGGTGGGAACAAATGACATATTATGAGTGAAGGGGTATTTTAGTGTTTGAGTGTTAAAAGTGAGTATGTTGAGCACAATGGAGCAAGACTGAAAAATGAGTTTTGGCATGTGATGATACCTCATGCTCTAAAGAAGAAAGGTTAGATCCTCCATAATCATACAACAAAAAAACCAACTTTTCTTCTACCAAACATACACCTGTCCCTTTTATGGCAAGAAACCAAATGATATTTGACTATTTCTTACCGACCCGAACCCGGATTTGAGCACCCTATTACGTGTCCAGATTCATCCCCCCAGTCTGTCACAACCCATCGTCAAACCCACGCCATTCTCTCATATAATCAAAATCTCTTTCTCTCTCACACACTCACACTTTCACTGTGTGTCCCCAATTTCATCATCACAATTAATGGAATACAAAACTGCTGGTATATATCTCAACAACTTATATAATTCTTCTTGTTATTCTTGTTGTTATTTCTGTTACAACCGTTGTTAATTCCTTCAACAAACTTTTATTATTAATTTACAATTATTATGGATTCAACTCGTTCCAACCTATCTTTAGGGTTTACTTCTTCACATATCAATACCCAAAACGACACCGTTTCCTTCCAGATCGATTCCACTTTTCGAAACAACCATCAATCCAATGTTCCCTTACAACTAATGGAACAACAAACTCTTTTAAACGATAATAACTCCAAAGTCGATTTAAACGATAATAACGATAAGACGGTTAGTATGGATTTAAATGAAGAGAGTAAGGAAGATGAGGAGTTTAGGATATTAGGTCATTCTATGTGTTTGAAACGAAGGAGAGATAGTAGTATCGACACGGCTTCGTCTCATACCAAACGGAGTCATGTTGTTGGTGTGGAGGCGCGGAAACAAGCGGTGAGGGCGTGGGGGAACCAGTCGTTGCAAGCGGCGGATCCGGATATATTTGAGATATTGGAGAAAGAGAAGAGTAGGCAGTTTAGAGGATTGAGTTGATTGCGTCCGAGAATTTTGTATGTAGAGCCGTTATGGAGGCGTTAGGTAGTCATGTTACGAATAAGTATTCGGAAGGGATGCCTGGTGCTAGGTACTATACCGGAATAGGTATATTGATGAGATTGAGGTGCTTTGTTGTCAACGTGCGCTTGTTGCGTTTGGGTTGGATTCCGAGACTTGGGGGGTTAATGTTCAGCCGTATTCGTGTACGTCTGCTAATTTTGCGGTTTATACTGGTTTGTTGTTGCCTGGTGATCGGATTATGGGGTTGGATACGCCGTCGGGTGGGAATACAAGTCATGGGTATTATACGCCGAATGGGAGGAAAGTTTCTGGGGCGTCGATTTTCTTTGAGAGTTTGTCGTATAAGGTTAATCCGCAGACGGGTATTATTGATTTTGAGAAGCTTGAGGAAAGAGCGCTTGATTTTCGTCCGAAGATACTTATTTGTGGTGGGAGTTCGTATCCTCGTGAATGGGATTATTCAAAGTTTAGACAGATTGCTGATAAGTGTGGTGCGGTGTTGATGTGTGACATGGCTCAAATCAGTGGGCTTATTGCTGCCAAGGTATAATTTCTGTGCCAATTTCTGAGTTGTTGCTGGCTGTTTGTTAACTTGTTGCTTTATGTTAGATTGGTTAAATTGTCGATCATTGTTTTAGCATATTTTGCTTTAGTTTTCTAGTTGCCTCATAGGTATTCGACTGTGTTGTTAAATTTACTCAACTCTATAGTTCCAAGTTCAGCGTTTGCTTAAAAATGGCAGTTTTTCATACTTCTTACTTTCTGTGTATACCGTCACATTGTGCGGCCTTGAGTTTCTAATCTTTCAGTTTGTGTATCAATAGACATTATATGCATTTACTTCTTCAAAGCTGCCTTTGATACTAATTATTTGTGTGGTACAGTAATGAGTTCCCTTAGAAAATACCCATTTGGGATTGAGTAACAAGACATGGCATCTTATCTATCGACCTTGTGTGTTATATCTTGTTCCTGTAACACTTTTTTATTTGGCATAATAATCGATATACTGATATACATGAAGATCTGCATTAATATTTTTAGTGGACTACAATCTGGTTTTTGTGTTCTGATGATTTGGTGGTTTATGATTATTAGGAATGTGCCAGCCCCTTCGAATTTTGTGACATTGTAACCTCAACTACTCATAAAAGTCTTCGTGGCCCTCGAGGAGGTATAATATTTTACAGAAAGGGTCCGAAGCCTAAGAAAAGAGGAATGCTTTTGAATCAAGGTGATGGTTGTGACAAATATGACTTCGAGGAGAAGATAAATTTTGCTGTATGTCCTGCACTTCAAGGTGGGCCACACAATAATCACATTGCTGCTCTTGCGATTGCACTGAAACAATTGGCTACTCCAGAGTACATGGAATATATGCAACAGGTGAAGAAAAATGCTCAAGCTTTGGCGTCGTCTTTGTTAAGAAACAATTGCAGACTGGTCACTGGAGGACTGACAATCATCTGATACTTTGGGATCTTAGAAATCTTGGATTGACTGGTATAGATTCTATATTTTCACATTATTTTTATTTCTGTGAAATTCTATATGTGGTGAGTTTGTTTGCTCGATGACCTGAGATTTAAGTTGTCATCACTTGTCATCAAATCGTTGCTCTACTTTTGATATAAAGGATATTAAACTGACATAGGAATTACACGCAGTAATTTAAGATTAGATGGTACCTGAATATCTTCATCTAAACTCACCAAAGAGAATGTTGATGTTAAGTTCATGCTGTTACATTTCTGCCTGGATGTTTTAACATTAATTTGGTGGGTTTGAAATGGAAATATTCAGGTATGTTAAAAAATTTAGAGGTGCCATATTTTTTATGTTTTGACAAGATAAAGACGCTACTAGTTAATAAGTTTTTTCTTTCTGGTTAGTGAAAATATGTGATTTCTATTACACTGCAGAGGTGTTGAAACATGTAACAGAAACGTAATGAATTACAGATCTTTGGCATGAGTATTGAAAATCATTGCATACTTCCAGTAGGTTCTAATGGGGCCACTAAAACCTAGGAGATTATGAAATAGCACTCTGCTAGCGTGTCTGGTACAATGGGCCTTGAGTCTAGCGAGATATCGGTTTTTGATTCTTGTTGGAGGCTCATTTACCTTGTGGTTTTAATTCTTGTTTGTGTCAGCAGCTATGCTCAAAGGACAAATGGAGTTTATGTTGCACGCGACATCATACGCGCCACACATTTTGATTGCATTTTTGTTTAGAAATTCTTGACTAGTGTACCTATCAAGTTGCACACACTTCCTTTCTTATTAAAGTTTTTAGCGTAAATGTTTGAGGTTTCTTGTTACCTGCATTTCATTGCAACCAAAGCTCATTTCAACCAAAGCGTCTCGTTTTTTTATTACTGAAGATGGTAGCCAACTATGTTAACACTTGAAATACGTCTTGTTCGTTTTTCTATAAAAGATGATAGCCAACTATGTTAACACTTGAAACTTGGATATGGATCATGATTATTAATTATTTATGATCTGGTAATATCACGATTACTGCTATTTACGTAGCTTTGTTAATAAAAAATAAATTTCTGTAAATATTACAATGAGTTTACAGAATTTGCTTCAACTGTTGGAGATTTCAGTCGCTCATTCTTTTTGTCTCGATTTTAATGCGTTCAAGCTTTTCCTTCAATGTCTATTTTTCTTTTGTCCGTATGTCCTATCATGGCATATGAAACAGGTAAGAATCCGTGATGCTATAAAAACACTAGAAGCACTAAATGTTCCTGCTAGATCAACCTAGATCAACCTGCTGGTATTAGAAAGGACCTTACTTATCTTGGTCAAAAATACTTGGCACATGCTCACATTTATTGCAATGTTCAGACCGGATTCCCTTTTTGTATTTTTGTTGCTTGGATGTTTCAGTATGAATTTGGTGTTGGGAAATAGCCACAGTCCACAGATATCCTTGGTTGTTTCTTTTATTCCTCTTCTGTTTGATAATGTGTGTGGAAATTGGGATCATCTTATAAAAAAGTGATTGCTTGCATTCACCTGTGGAGGTGTATATAATTTGAAACTTGTCCTATTCTTCTGTTATGCTTTCAACGAGAAACTCACTTTTTTATGCAATAAACAACTCGTTAGTGTACAGACTTATTGACGGGACCACGTGGAGTGGTTACAACATGGAAGAAATTAAAACCCTAAATTAGTGCCTAATATTTAGGAAACAGCATTACCATGTGCAATGCTTCAACATGTAGTTTGGTAACAATAAAGTCATATAGTATCGTATACAACATGGAATAAACTAAAACCATAAGTATTGAATGTAATTAGGGAACAAAGGTAACAAGTGAGTCGTGTGTGTTTCATCTGTTATTATGGTATTGGGGCATTATTATGGTATTGGGGCAGTATTGTATCTAACATGGAAGAAAGTAATACCCTGTATTATTGCACATATTTGCAAACATTATTACCATGTGCAATGTCCCAGCACTTAGTTTACTTGTTGCTAATATCCAATTTCCTTTTCAGGTAAAAACTTGGAGAAAGTATGTGAGATGTGTCATATAACTGTTAATAAGATAGCGATATTTGATGAAAATGGAACTCTCATCCCAGGAGGAGTGAGGATTGGTGAGTACAGATTCCTTGTTTTTTTTGTTGATTCAGTTTAGAGGTGGTAAGGTTGGCGGGTCTGGTGTGCTGGATAATCAGTGAAAATGGGCTGGTGTCTTGCCATGTCATTTTTTAGTGCGGGTCAGGGTGGGTTGACCAACAAACATACTGCTCCATTTTTTATACTTTTACGGAGTATTTATCATGAATAGTTGATGTTTTAATTATAGTTACATAATAAAAGTTTCTCAATAGTAATCAAAATCTGTAAATATTATGTGATCTAGGAGGTTGTATCTGGCGACTTTCACCCTATTTGACCAGTTCTCCATTTAGAGCAATTTTTGTATTTGACCCGTTTGAGATAAACACAGCCCAAATTGATCTATTATGTATCAAATGAGTTGAAATTTGCCATCTTTAACATACATAATTTTTCCTCTTGCTTATATAAGAAAATTTATGGGTGTATCATATATGTTATCTATTACTGTAAATCATTGTGGACTGAGTCATGAATCCATACTTCAGGCACCCCTGCAATGACGTCACGAGGTTGCCTAGAATCTGATTTTGAGACGATGGCAGACTTTCTGTTTCGAGCAGCTCAAATTACAAGGGCAGTGCAGAGGAACATGGAAAAGCCCGAGTCTTTCTTAAAAGGTCTTGAAAATAACAAAGATATTCTTGATCTCGGTGCTCAAGTTGAGAACTTTGCCACTCAGTTTGCTATGCCAGGCCAAGATATGTAATAAATACTTTCTACGCGTGCCTCAATGTCGTCTGTAAATAGAGACAGTGAGGGCATATTGTTGTTGGTGTGCTATGTGGAACCCGTGAAGAATACATGTCTGGATGCAGTCTTGGCAATGGCTTTTCGTTGGAATCAGATTATTTGGGGCTCTTGGTCGCAACCTCGCAGGTAATACAAAATGTCTTGCATATTACTAGTAGTTAAAATTAAGTGAAAAATGTGACGAAGAAAAGAAAAGAAAAAGGCAAGGAGTCACGGGCTATGTCAAATATGGCTGGCGTACAATATATTTTTTTGACTTTGATTAAATGGTGATAATATTGAATAGCAATTTTGGTATTATTGTGATCACTATTGGTTTGTTGGGATTTGATCTTGTGCTTTGGTATCAAAACTGGGAGTACGTAAAACGTGTCGAGTATTATGAATGGAGAAGGAAACTGTGGAATTGTGGAAAAAACAAATTAAATTTATATTAACTTGATATGTGTGGGAGGAGAGGTTGCCACTACTTTGGTATCGGAAGTACATTTTCATGTAATATTCAGTTGTGATTATAGTTGCAATGTTTAAAGTTTAAAGCCAAGTGGCAAATGGCAGGTATCATGATCCGAAACATGGGTACAAAGTATTCTTGAAAACATGTTTGAATATACTAGTGTACTGAGTACTCTGTATAGATCGAAACTACAGTAATTTTTGTTGATTGTCTTTTTGTAGTTTTTGCCTTTGAGGACGTTTTATCTTGATATAGTAATTGTTTCGCTGTCTTATGTCTATCATATAAAGTACCAAAGCTATAATGTGTTGGATATCTCGATAGATTATCCAAATGTTGAATTCATTGAAGCAACATTCTCAACAAGCGCCGCGCCTTTTATTGCTCCACTAGAGTGGTACCACGCAACGCGCATGCATGAAGACTCGTGACTATATTTTGTAGCGTGTAAATGTTATTCGTTTACAAGTTTTTCTAACAATAACTGTCCAAATGAATAATAATTTAAATTAAAATAACTTTAAGCAATAACAATGCAAACATAAGATCCCAAATGCTTTATATTAGTAGAGAGATAGAGAAGTAGAAATTAGTCTAATATCACAAAACAGAAAAGATCGAATAAACCGAAATCGAAAATAACCGAACCGAACTAATAACCAAACCGAATTTGCTAAAACCGAACCGAACCGAACCACTAATTCGGTTCTCGAGTTGGATATGGGTTTAGCAGTTTGAACCGAAAACCGAATTTATATAAACTTAGAAAATATGGTGATTATGACGAGAACTAGTGTTGTGATATTTCTTGGAGCTGGAATTGGGCCGGTCCATGTTAGTGTTGGACATTTCCTGCATGGCCCAACAAACTACCAGAATCAATATTCCACCAACTTTCGCATTTCAAGGAAACCATAATTATACGGAGTAATTCATAAACAACACAACACCTACCACTACGTGTAAACCATAAATACACGTGTTACTTGAACCTCCTCAAACATATGTCGTGACTTCCTATCCATCCTCTAAATAAGTAGCATGAAGAGAACCAAAGACAGTCAGCAACAGAAGAGAACTCAAGCATCACTAGTACTCTCTGAGGTCTTTCTTTCTTCTCTAAGCTTTAAGCTCAAAAATTCTAAATTCGAATACATATATCTTATTAAATTTGTTATATTTTCAGGCTTTCAACAATATAATATGGGTGCAGGTGGTCGGATGTCGGAGGGAAAAAATATCCTTGAACGTGTCCCTGTTGATCCCCCGTTCACGTTAAGTGATCTAAAGAAAGCAATCCCTGCCCATTGCTTTGAGCGATCTGTCCTCCGTTCATCTTACTATGTTGTCCATGATCTCATTGTTGCCTATGTTTTCTACTTTCTTGCCAACACATATATACCTTCTCTTCCGTCTCCTCTAGCTTATATAGCATGGCCAGTTTACTGGTTTTGCCAAGCTAGTATCCTTACTGGTTTATGGGTCATTGGTCATGAATGTGGACACCATGCCTTTAGCGACTACCAGTGGGTTGATGACACTGTCGGATTCGTCCTTCATTCTTTTCTCTTTACACCGTATTTCTCATGGAAATACAGCCACCGAAATCACCACGCCAACACAAATTCAATCGATAATGATGAAGTTTACATTCCTAAACGCAAGTCTAAGGTGAGGTGGTACTCAAAGATTCTTAACAACCCACCTGGTCGAGTATTCACTTTGGTATTTCGGTTTACCCTTGGATTTCCATTGTACCTGTTAACTAATATTTCTGGCAAGAAATACGGAAGGTTCGCCAACCACTTTGATCCACTAAGTCCAATTTTTACTGACCGTGAACGAATTCAGGTCCTAGTATCCGATCTTGGTCTTCTTGCTGTTTTTTACGCAATAAAGCTTCTTGTAGCAGCAAAAGGATATGCTTGGGTAACATCCATGTATCTAATTCCCGCGCTAGGCGTACATGTCTTTTTTGTTATAATAACCTACTTGCACCACACCCATCTCTCGTTACCTCATTATGATTCAACTGAATGGAACTGGATTAGAGGGGCTTTATCGACAATTGATAGAGACTTTGGATTCTTGAATAGAGTATTCCATGACGTTACACACACTCACGTCTTGCATCATTTGATCTCGTACATTTCACATTATCATGCAAAGGAGGCAAGGGATGCAATCAAGCCGGTTTTGGGTGAGTTTTATAAGATCGACAGGACTCCAATCTTTAAAGCCATGTGGAGAGAGGCAAAGGAATGCATCTACATCGAGCCAGATGAAGGTAGCAAGCACGAAGGTGTATACTGGTACCATAAAACGTGATCTGCATGTTGCCCACTCCGACTGTATGCTTAAGTTGTTAATCTTTTTATTATGTAAAATAACTTATCCTCAAAAGTGTACGAGTTGTACGTACTTGTCTCAACCGTACCATTAATAATATTATGGCGTACGTTCATGTGAACTTTCTTCCATACAATAGTACGTGTCTTTAGTATTCCTATAATTTTCGATTCTATCTTACATATATATGCAAGGGGGCAACAAGTTAGTTATATTCAAAAATTCATCTTCTTTAACGTAGATAGAAGAATTAAATATAATTGTATAACGTTATGAACTCAAACATACGTAATCAATTAACGCTATATGCCTATATGGTTTAGTGATCGATGTACGCCCTTTAGTTCTATGCATATTTGAACCGAACAACCTTGTATTAACAGGTAATTCTTTTGGCCAAATTTTTCCGAGTTTTGTTGTTCATCGTCAACAATTAAAGGATGATATGGTATATATCATCAACTTGAAAAAAGTTGCTAAGTGATTTGACTCACTCACTTGCTTGAATACATGACGTACTATCTCCGTTTAAAATACAAGACCAAAATTTAAAACGTCGTGTTTAAAATTTCGTTCCCTCCAAAGATTGGCAACTAAGACTAGTTACATTAGTTTCTTTAAGTATATGTTTGTCGAACATTTTTTATATGCCACAAGTATTGGGGTTTCGCTAAAATCAGTCCTTCCGGCAATATTTAAGAATATTGTATTTACTACACTCGTTTGTAATAAGAAACTCATGAATACAATCGTAACCAAGTATTTGTTGCGTATACTCTTATCAACTTTCTTAAGAATTGTTATCCGGTTACAATAATTCATGGTTTTAGTTATATAGTAATATAAATCACTTGGTTAACCATACTGCCTAAAGGTTGTGATTATCTAAACCAATATAATTTATAAAATGAGTGATCATTTTACATATTAAAAGTTTCTTGCACAAATATAGTCACTCATTTTTCTATTGAGAAAAAATAGGAGATTAATTAATATTTTAATTAAAAATGCGGTTAATTGTTTTTTTATAAATTAAACATTTCACAAACCATTAATCGTTATACTAAAAATTAAACTCTCTCGAATGACATTTTATTATTTTTTAATAGACAAACACTTTCATATATACTTTCGACGAATTATTCTTTATATGTTTTTTTACGTTTTTTTAGTATTCATGACATATCCATGTGTTTTAACACTAATATGGTAGTTCGAACACTAAATAACAATACTAAAATTGATATAAGTATTTGTTTATTAATCAAGAATTTCCCCGTTTTTTGCAATTGAAAACACATACCCATGACTTTTTAAAGGTATATCACACATTGTATTTGAATTATAGATTATAGTAATTCATTTATGAAAGTTCTATAACCACATGTGATTTTATGTGTTTTATCCAACTTTGACGAATTAACTGCACTAATCTTTACTTCAAAATATAATTTGTTATATATGGTTGGAAAGCTATTAATGTCTAGTTTTAAAAATAAAAGACGGTGAAACTTTTAGATTCTTTTAAAAAAAGTTATATTCATGGCATATGAAACATGTAAGAATCCGTGATGCTATAAAAACAGTAGAAGCACTAAATGTTCCTGCTATATCAACCTAGATCAACCTGCTGGTATTAGAAAGGACCTTACTTATCTTGGTAAAAAATACTTGGCACATGCTCATATTTATTGCAATGTTCAGACCGGATTCCCTTTTTGTATTTTTGTTGCTTGGATGTTTCAGTATGAATTTGGTGTTGGGAAATAGCCACAGTCCACAGATATATCCTTGGTTGTTTCTTTTATTCCTCTTCTGTTTGATAATGTGTGTGGAAATTGGGATCATCTTATAAAAAAGTGATTGCTTGCATTCACCTGTGGAGGTGTATATAATTTGAAACTTGTCCTATTCTTCTGTTATGCTGTCAACGAGAAACTCACTTTTTTATGCAATAAACAACTCGTTAGTGTATAGACTTATTGACGGGACCACGTGGAGTGGTTACAACATGGAAGAAATTAAAACCCTAAATTAGTGCCTAATATTTAGGAAACAGCATTACCATGTGCAATGCTTCAACATGTAGTTTGGTAACAATAAAGTCATATAGTATCGTATACAACATGGAATAAACTAAAACCATAAGTATTGCATGTAATTAGGGAACAAAGGTAACAAGTGAGTCGTGTGTGTTTCATCTGTTATTATGGTATTGGGGCAATATTGTATCTAACATGGAAGAAAGTAATACCCTGTATTATTGCACATATTTGCAAACATTATTACCATGTGCAATGTCCCAGCACTTAGTTTACTTGTTGCTAATATCCAATTTCCTTTTCAGGTAAAAACTTGGAGAAAGTATGTGAGATGTGTCATATAACTGTTAATAAGATAGCGATATTTGATGAAAATGGAACTCTCATCCCAGGAGGAGTGAGGATTGGTGAGTACAGATTCCTTGTTTTTTTTGTTGATTCAGTTTAGAGGTGGTAAGGTTGGCGGGTCTGGTGTGCTGGATAATCAGTGAAAATGGGCTGGTGTCTTGCCATGTCATTTTTTAGTACGGGTCAGGGTGGGTTGACCAACAAACATACTGCTCCATTTTTTATACTTTTACGGAGTATTTATCATGAATAGTTGATGTTTTAATTATAGTTACATAATAAAAGTTTCTCAATAGTAATCAAAATCTGTAAATATTATGTGATCTAGGAGGTTGTATCTGGCGACTTTCACCCTATTTGACCAGTTCTCCATTTAGAGCAATTTTTGTATTTGACCCGTTTGAGATAAACACAGCCCAAATTGATCTATTATGTATAAAATGAGTTGAAATTTGCCATCTTTAACATACATAATTTTTCCTCTTGCTTATATAAGAAAATTTATGGGTGTATCATATATGTTATCTATTACTGTAAATCGTTGTGGACTGAGTCATGAATCCATACTTCAGGCACCCCTGCAATGACGTCACGAGGTTGCCTAGAATCTGATTTTGAGACGATGGCAGACTTTCTGTTTCGAGCAGCTCAAATTACAAGGGCAGTGCAGAGGGAACATGGAAAAAAGCCCGAGTCTTTCTTAAAAGGTCTTGAAAATAACAAAGATATTCTTGATCTCGGTGCTCAAGTTGAGAACTTTGCCACTCAGTTTGCTATGCCAGGCCAAGATATGTAATAAATACTTTCTACGCGTGCCTCAATGTCGTCTGTAAATAGAGACAGTGAGGGCATATTGTTGTTGGTGTGCTATGTGGAACCCGTGAAGAATACATGTCTGGATGCAGTCTTGGCAATGGCTTTTCGTTGGAATCAGATTATTTGGGGCTCTTGGTCGCAAACTCGCAGGTAATACAAAATGTCCTGCATATTAATAGTAGTTAATATTACGTGACAAATGTGACGAAGAAAAGAAAAGAAAAGGCAAGGAGTTACGGCTATGTCAAATATGGCTGGCGTACTATATATTTTTTTGACTTTGATTAAATGGTGATAATATTGAATAGCAATTTTGGTATTATTGTGATCACTATTGGTTTGTTGGGATTTGATCTTGTGCTTTGGTATCAAAACTGGGAGTACGTAAAACGTGTCGAGTATTATGAATGGACAAGGAAACTGTGGAATTGTGGAAAAAACAAATTAAATTTATATTAACTTGATATGCGTGGGAGGAGAGGTTGCCGCTACTTTGGTATCGGAAGTACATTTTCATGTAATATTCAGTTGTGATTATAGTTGCAATGTTTAAAGTTTAAAGCCAAGTGGAAAATGGCAGGTATCATGATCCGAAACATGGGTACAAAGTATTCTTGAAAAAATGTTTGAATATACTAGTGTACTGAGTACTATGTATAGATCGAAACTACAGTAATCTTTGTTGATTGTCTTTTGTAGTTTTTGCCTTTGAGGACGTTGTATCTTGATGTAGTAATTGTTTCGCTGTCTTATGTCTATCATATAAAGTACCAAAGCTGTTGGATATCTCGATAGATTATCCAAATGTTGAATTCATTGAAGCAACATTCTCAACAAGCGCCGCACCTTTTATTGATCCACTAGCAGCAGTCGCAAGAACGCGACGCATGAAGACTTCGCGACTATATTTTGTAGCGTGTAAATGTTATTCGGTTACAAGTTTTTCTAACAATAACTGTGCAAATGAATAATAATTTAAATTAAAATAACTTTAAGCGATAACAATGCAAACATTAGATCCCAAATGCTTTATATTAGTAGAGATAAAGATAGAGAAGTAGAAATTAGTCTAATATCACAACTTATACCACTATAGGGGCGAGCGAAAAAACCGAAAAGATCGAATAAACCGAAAACCGAAACCGAACCGAAAATAACCGAACCGAACTAATAACCAAACCGAATTTGCTAAAACCGAACTGATTTTAAGTAAATCGTTGATGAATTCAGTTTTGGTGGAAATGATTTTAAGTAAATCGCTGATAAATGTTTCCATTGTTTTTTGCTATTCTTATGAATACTGATTCAGTTTTCTATCTAGATTCGACTTTGATTAATGTTTGTTATTTGGCTGAATATATGCATCAACATGTAAGTTAATGTGTTATGCGCAGGTATTGTTTCATTTTTAGTCGCTTTGTTGTTTCGTTTACTGTTACAACCGAGGCTGATAAGTTGGGCCGGGGGAAAAGAACCAAGACTGTGCCTAGTTGGCAGAAGGAGTTCGTGATGGGTTAGGAGTTGTCCATCATGCTTATCATTATCATTTGTTTAGGATAATTGTTTAGGATATGTGTTGGTGTCGTGTTAGGATAAGTATTCATGGTTATTCGCCTTTGTTTAGGATTGTCTTTCAATGAGTATTTAAACTCATCGTTATTAATGAAATCATTATGTTTACAGTACAGATTAATTCTCTCAACTTCTCTTCTCTTTCTATCGGAGCTCGCACACGCTATAGTGGTGCTACGCTGGTACGAGTCGGGTCGTATCAATTGGTGCTTTCATTGTTCTTATGGATGAAAAAACGGTTCGTTTATTACTCAAAGAGCAGCAGACAAGCGGCTAATCTCCTTGACACAAAGAAGAAGTTGCCAGAGCAATTTGAGGCTTTAAAGGCGGAGTTACAAACTACTCGGGACCGCCTGTGGTCGTCATGGGGAGGTGGTGATCCCGGATCATCGTTATCATGATCTATGCGGTTGGACGTGCCTTAATTCTACGTGCGACGATCCCGATAGTGGATCTTTGCCATCATCAATACTTTCGTTGCTTAACACACCGGCATATCAACGTTTGCGGATTGCGGGTTTCAACTTAGAAGGAGCGCATGCGGAGTGGTTTAGATGGATGACAAGGAACGGATTGATTACCGATTGGGACGGGTTTGTGGACGGCGTGAGGAATCGATTTGGGCCATCCAAATATGAAGACCCGGGGGGCTTTATCTAAGTTGTTACAAACCGGACGGTAGAGGATTATCAACGTGAGTTTGAAAAACTCATGAATAGGTTACTAATATACCGTAAACCCCGCTCATCTCTTTCTATATCTCGGGCTTAAACTTAACTTGCGCTGGAATTGTTGGTGTCGAAACCAAGAACTCGGGTGATGCTTTTCGTTGCACGTGACATGTAAGCTCGCTGGATGACAAAGCGTGTCCAAGATCTCGTAATGACTACTAAAAGTGTATCAATTATGGGTAGTCAAAAGCGACCAACTACTCTGCTTGGGGTGTCCACATCAAGAAACCCGATTGCTCCTCCTAAACCAAACCTTGTTACCAACTCGCTCGACTTCCAAGCCACTTGCTATTAAGTGGATATCTCCGTGAACGCCAAGAACGACTCAACAAAGGATGTGTTTTAATTGCGATAACCGATGGGCGCGTGGGCATAAGTGTCCGGGAAAATTTTGTTGTTAATGACCGACGAGGAGGATGACCCGGGACGACAACGGATGATGGTGGTGATGATGTGGTCGAGTGGTGATATCTCAACTTAACTCGCTTATTGGGCACGGAAGTCCGCGTTCTCTTCAACCTGTGGGAACGATTGGTAAGACGAATGTCCATGTACTCATTGACAGCGGTAGTACACACAATTTTATTCGCCCGATGTAGTGGAAAAATGTGTTTACCAGAAACCGACGAGGGTGTTCAAAGTATATATTGGCAGTGGGGCAACTTTGTTGTGTGAGAGTGTTTGCTCCAGTGTCACTCTTCACATGCAGGGAGTGACAATAGAGGTGGATTTGTATGTGTTGCCAATGCAAGGGCCTGATGTTGTGCTGGGAATTCAATGGCTACAACACCTGGGTAAGGTTACGCATGACTATGCGCACCAAACCATGGAATTCACTCTTCTTAATACCACATATACATTAAAAGGGGACGAATCCTTGCGCATGAAGAAGATTAGTTTGCATCGAATGCAAGCATTGTTGGAACAAGATGAAGTCTTTGGTGTGTATGAAATACATAATTTGCCATTAGAGGCGGGTGGCGACGACGCACCTATGGTAGCCGCGACGTCTCGGAAAGCCGGAGCTCGATCGGTGTTAGGCGGTTTGACTCCCTTTTTCAGGTACCGAGTTCTTTACCACCTCATCGTTCTATCGACCATCGTATTCATTTGTTACCCGAAACTAAGCCCGTGAATGTGAGGCCTTACCGATACCCGCATTATCAAAAGGGAGAAATGGAAAAATTGGTTAGTGAGATGTTACGTCAAGGTATTATTCGTTTTAGTCAAAGCCCGTTTTCCTCGCCCGTATTGCTTGTTAAAAAGAAGGACGGGAGCTATCGTTTTTGTGTCGATTATCGAGCCTTAAATGCGGTTACTATTAAGGATAAATTTCCCATCCCAACGGCGGACGAGTTGTTCGACGAACTTGGGGGCGCTAGTCTTTTTACTAAGTTAGATTTACGAGCTGGGTACCATCAAATTAGAGTGCATGAGCGAGATGTGTATAAGACAGCGTTTCGTACACATGATGGTCATTATGAATTTTTGGTCATGCCCTTCGGTCTCACTAATGCCCCCTCTACTTTCCAGGCAACTATGAATCGCTTATTTTCTCCTTATTTGCGTAAATTTGTGATTGTTTTTTTTGATGACATCTTGGTTTATAGTGCCACGTTTGCGGCCCATCTCGAACATCTGGAGTGTGTTTTTCAGCTTTTGCAGGAATACCAATTTTATGTGAAGCAATCCAAGTGTGTATTTGGGGCCGAGTCACTCGAGTATTTAGGGCATATCATCTCTAAGCTTGGAGTAGAGGTGGATCCAAATAAAGTTAAGGTCGTCATGAATGGCCGACGCCACCACTCAACGGCAAAAGCGAGGGTTTCGGACTCATTGGGTATTATAGGCGCTTTATTAGAAGTACGCGACCTTGGCCGCACCACTAACTGATCTTTTGCGTAAGGAGGGATTTAAGTGGGGAGTACCAGAGGCGACAGCTTTTGAAGAGCTTAAAAGTCAATTGTCAACAACACCTATTCTTAGTCTTCCAAAATTTGATCAGGTCTTTGTTGTGGAGACCGATGCCTCAGCTACGGGGATAGGGGCGGTTTTGTTGCAAAATAATCATCCCATTAGTTACTTCAGCCGTAAATTGGGTCCTCGAATGTCTATGGCGGCCACGTACCAGAAAGAGTTATTTGCTATCGTAGAGGCAGTTTATAAATGGCGCCAGTATTTGCTAGGACAACGATTTATCATTCGGACTGATCATAAAAGCCTTAAGGAACTTATGCAACAAGTAATCCAGACTCCAATTCAACAGAAATATGTTCGAAAGCTGATGGGGTTTGATTTCGTGGTTGAGTACAAACAGGGGAGCACGAATCAGGTTGCAGATGCCTTATCTCGTTTGTATGATGACGAGGAGGTCGTGATCACGCTTTATGGCTATCGTCGACCGTTGTTGGTTTTCTTGATGATCTGAAGAAGGAAAATGAGACATTGGAGGAATTGGTTAATTTGCATAATCGGATCAAAGAAGGGAGTGGGCCAGATGGATTTCGTCAAGAAAAAGGGCTTGTAATTTTTCGCGACCGCTACTTTGTGGGAAAGGAATCTAAACTGAAGATGTTGTTGTTGCGTGAATTTCACGACACGCCTAGTGCTGGACATGGAGGAGTTAAGAAGATGTTAGTTGGGTTATCATCATTATTCTATTGGACGGGAATGCGTAAGTCAGTGGAGGATTATATCAAACGATGTTTGGTTTGCCAACAAACAAAGTATTCAACCCATGCATCGGGAGGCTACCTACAACCCCTGCCAACTCCTTCCGCAGTTTGGGAGGATGTATCAATGGACTTCATAACCGGGCTACCAACCTCGAAGGGGTTAACGGTTATTCTTGTAGTGGTAGATCGTTTTTCTAAGTATGCTCACTTTGGATCATTGCCGACTAGCTTTAATGCACACAAGGTGGCGGAAGTTTTTTTAGACATTGTGGTAAAGCTTCACGGATTACCAAAAACTATTGTGTCGGATCGTGACCCTATCTTTGTGAGTAAGTTCTGGATGCAATTGTTTGCTCTTAGTGGTACCCAACTGAACCATAGTACAGCTTATCACCAGACGGATGGACAAACGGAGGTTGTTAACCGAGGGTTAGAACAATACTTGAGAGCTATGGTGTCGGACCATCCTCATCAATGGGTACGTCACCTACCTTGGGCTGAGTATTGCTACAATACTAGCTACCATAGTAGCATTAAAATGACGCCCTACCAAGCTTTGTATGGAAGATTGCCCTTAACCTTAATACCTTACCCGCCAGGATCTTCTAAAGTATACCGTTGATGCATTGTTGGTTGAACGAGATGCACTGTTGCGACAACTAAAGCATAATTTGATAGTTGCTAAAAGTCGAATGGAAGAGCAAGCTAACCGTAAGAGGCGTGACATTGAGCTTAGCGTTGGAGACAAAGTGCTCGTTAAGCTCCAACCTTACCGACAAATTACCCTCGCAAAACGCATTTCCAACAAGCTGGCCAAGAGGTTTTATGGGCCATATGAGGTGGTAGAGCGCATTGGGAAGGTGGCATATCGTCTTGCTCTACCTGCTACAAGCAAGATTCACCCCGTATTTCATGTGTCTATTCTCAAACCTTTCACGGGTACAAGTATTGATATGGTGATTGAGTTTCCTGAAGAGTTCCAAGATGGGCAACCAGTAGAACAACCGGTGGCAGTATGTGATTCGCGTTTGGTATTACGCAATGGAAGTCTCGTTACCCAAGTATTGGTGCAGTGGGCTGGTCGGTCTCCGGAGGAAGCTACTTGGGACTGGTTGTCTGATTTTCAAGCTGCATATCCTAATCATAACCTTGAGGACAAGGTCGCTCAAGAAGGAGGAATGTTACAACCGAGGCGATAAGTTGGGGGGAAAAGAACCAAGGCGTGCCTAGTTGGCGAAGGAGTTCGTGATGGGTTAGAGTTGTCCATCATGCTTATCATTATCATTTGTTTAGGATAATTGTTTAGGATATGTGTTGGTGTCGTGTTAGGATAAGTATTCATGGTTATTCGCCTTTGTTTAGGATTGTCTTTCAATGAGTATTTAAACTCATCGTTATTAATGAAATCATTATGTTTACAGCAGATTAATTCTCTCAACTTTCTCTTCTCTTTCTATCGGAGCTCGCACACGCTATAGTGGTGCTACGTTGGTACGAGTCGGGTCGTATCATTTACATGTCATAATCCATTACCAGGCTCTCTAGCTAATTGACGTGTTTAGTAGAATCTGATATTTAACTCATCTGTTAATGAACTTTTGCCCATAAACAAAAATTATAAACAACTTGCGAGTTTCTCCCAATTTTTGTTGTTTTCTCTGTCCCTGGCTGATAATTGCAGTTACTCGCCGTTTCGCCCTTTCTTATATCTGGATCCATTATAAATGAGGTTTTTCTTAAGACGCCAAAATTCACACCAAGAGGGTGTAGCGTTTTGTACCCCTCATAATAGTTTAGCCAAAAATCCAAGTTTTTTTCTGGTATGATGTATAGGTTATCTATGGTTCTAATTATTTGGTTAACCGCAACTTCGCTCCTTTTGCTGATGCTTTCGTTGTGCATATATCAAGATAACCTGTCTTTCGCTCATCAACATTTTGAGTTATGACAATGCGTTTGTTTTGGTTCACGTCTGCGATTTCTCCAAACTTTTGGATGAATACTGTAAGTGAAGAAACCCTAGAGGATGGCAACCGGAGAGTGAAGTCAAGTGGTTCTGCTGGTTCTAGTGGAAAAAACAGGCGACACTCTATTGGTATACCAAGTTCTGGGAAGAGTACCGGAGAAGAGGTTAACAACGTTCCTAATTATCTCAGAGCTTCCACTAGTTCCTGTCATGATTTCTATAAATATGGTAAGCATCATGAACACTCCAAGTCTGCTATTCCCGTAAAGTTCAAATGAACACCGGTTGTCAATAAAGAGAAAGTTACTAAGACCGTCGTTCCAGTAGAGAAAAAGAAATCCCCAACAGTCGCAAAAGTTATCCCTTCTACAGATCCCAAAACCCCAAAGCCTGCTGAACTTGAGATAACCAAAAAGGATGTTGCATTACCATCTAAGAAAACGCAGGTCATGAAACGGTCTTTGTCAACGAATGGGAAAGCAATGCGGAATGAGGTGAACAAAAACGATGTTATGTTACCATATCAGAAAGCACAGGTTATGAACCGGTCTTTGTCAACGAATGGGAAAGCAGCACGGAATGAGCCAAAAATGTTTCAAAGGTCTACTTCTCTTGTTAAACCAAGTCCAGTGAAGGTGAACCGCGATGCTTCATCAGGGTCGGATGCTGGGATTAAAAAGAAAGAGATTAAAACTATTAAAAAGCCAGAGGTGACACCTAAAATAGGCCCTGTTAAGAAACTTATTCCCAAGGCTACCCTAACTGATTACGGGATTAGTGGATTACGAGCAAAGTAGAAACACTGCTACTTTTCGCATTAGTACTGTCAATGTCTATTTTTGAAGATTAGTATTGCTACGCTTCTCGATAGTACTGCTTTCACATAGTTAATACCGCCGTTCTTCGTGTTATGAGTTAGTATTGCTCGTTGGTTCATGGTTTACTACTAGTGGTACGTTACTTCTCGCTAATGATCGGTAACAATCGCTAGGCTTTCGCTCCATCGCTAGTTATCGGTTACCACCGCTAGCTTTAAATCGCTTCCACCGCTAGCTTTAAATCGCTTCCATCGCTAGTATTATCTTGTTATCACCATTGCGATCTCATTACTACCGCTGCGTCTTATCCGATTAGTATCGCTATTAATGGATAAAACTTACATGTTGCTCGACATACAGTTAATGCTACCAATGGACACACAGCTTTTGTAAGTAGTTATGAGATTTTCGTTCTACTCCAATTTACTTTCTACACTATACCGAATTCTAGTTTTCCAACATAATTTTGAAAAGCAAATTTGTCAAAGTTAATGTATTAATGCCTATTACTTGAAAATGACTAAATCTGAGACCTGCTATCAACGTTGTGAAAGAGATTCGAGTTTTCCGAAAAGAATCCTTGGAAATAGTAATCAGATATTGTTTGATTTTCCGTGTCTCTCGGTCGTGTCGCCGAACTTCGAGATTGCTAAGAATAACATGGCAATCACTTTAACTGATTTGGGCACAAAGGTTACTATTTTATCCTTGGGTTGTTTTTTGGTTTTTCTTAGTTTTCTAACACTTAATCACTCAGCCACTCGATGGCGTAAAACACAATATCTGGCAAGTTAAAAAATGACATTGGAAGATGGATGGACCATAAGTTTTAGTGAATGATTTTGGTGACATATCATGCTTATATCCTTTAGCTATTCTTGATTATTCTTTTGTACCTTTGTAATCTTGTCAGGTCAAATTAGAGGGAGACATTAACCAAGGTGTGACATATTACAAAAGAGCTCTGTACTATAACTGGCATTATGCGGATGCTATGTACAATCTCGGGGTAGCTTATGGTGAAATGCTAAAGTTTGAAATGGTAACGTTGATGAATTTTCTTTGTGTCTTTTACCTATTATTCATGTTAATCCATTCTTATTATCTCACTTACTATATAAAAGAAATACTTTCAGTAATCTGTAAGTGCCTTTGTGTTATGTTATACGGTGATAGTTCTTAATAATCTTCATTTTTCAAGGTCAAGCAAAGAAAATTTAGTAAACTTCTTTCTCTTTGTAGGCAATTGTGTTCTATGAATTTGCTTTCCACTTCAATCCACATTGTGCGGAGGCATGCAATAATATTGAGTTATATATAAAGACAGAGACAATCTAGATAAAGCCGTGGAGTGTTATCGAGTTATTCCTCCGACAAGTGCAACTATACTTGTTACATTTTTATACATGCTAATTAAATAATAGATATTTTTGTTACTTTCTTGAAGTTGGCATTGTCAATCAAACCCAATTTCTCTCTCGCGAACAACCTTGGAGTAGTCTACACAGCGTGTACATATTGGTTTATTAATATTTAACAAGATGATATCCTTCAGCTTGTTAATTGTTGCAAATTCATAAAAAAGGGTAAAATGGATGTCGCTTCAAGTATGATAGAGAAAGCAATTGTGGCGAATCCCACTTATGTCAAGCTTACAATAACTTAGGTTCATTCCTCCCTCCTTGTCTATTATGATATATGTCTTATGCATAACCAACCTTTGTTAATAAATAATTATTTTAATTTGCGTTGAAGATTGGGAGCAATGCTGACCCTTCTTATCTTGGATACGTGAACTCCATTTTAGTTGAGAAGACTCATGTGATAGGGTAAATACAATGACTTTATTTTCTTTCTAGTTGTTGTTGTTTCTTTCATCTATTACCTAACATAACCCATTTGAATATTTATTACATTTGGTTAGGTAACCGTAACAAATAAACAAGGTGGTGTGGGCTGCTTTGTTTGGCAAAGCAAGTATTGGTATCGATATCATGAACTACTCGAAAGGGTCGTTGTTAACGGTGTCTATTCTTACAAGGTTTCTATTAATTTGATTTGAATATTTTTATTTCTTTCTTTCCCACCAACCGTTATTGTTTCGGGCATTATGCGAGGTGATGAGAATTGTACCGGAGTCGGAGCCACCGAATTCAAATAGCCGGACAAGTGAGGGTATTTGCTCGCAAAGAAATCGGGTATTGCTATATTTTTAACCTAAAATTGTAATATATGTTTCGAATGATAGAAATAAATTTGAGTTTGTGATGTATTAATTTGTAGATCGATGCCAATGCAATTAAGTATCTTGTGACTTTGGAATGATACCAAAAACATTGGTTCAAAACGCTTATCTAGATGTAGAGGATATCATAGAGAATTTGAAAGCTGATCATGAAGCTGGAAATGTCGAAGTCATAGACACGGATATATGGGATCTTTACACCACCAAGTAAGCACACAAATTTCTTATGTTTAAATATATATGTTATCTTTGATCTCGGTGGCGGTACTTTTGATGTGTCTATGTTGACAATTGAAGAGGGTATTTTTGAGGTTAAACCCACAGCTAGTGACATGGTGGTGAGGATTTTGATAACAGAATGGTGAACCACTTTGTACAAGAGTTTAAGAGAAAGAATAAGAAGGATATTACCGGGAACCCAAGATTGTTGTGCCGTATGATACCTTATCAACTGCACCAGAAGGTATTAGTTTGATCTATTAGTTTATGCTACTGATAATTGTCTATTATATGCTTCGATATATTTAACGTGTGTGATTTGAGTGTGTTGATTGGTTCCGATGCTGCACAAGCGAAGAGTCTATTGGATAAGCTTGTGGTGCTAAAGCTTAATGGTGGATTGGGAACAACAATGGGATGCACTGGTCCAAAGTATGTGATTACCTATTTACTTTCTTGATTCCTCGTGTAAATGCTAATGTTGGTTATTTTACTTGGTACAGTTTGTAGTCTGCTCTACGTGGTTAGTATAGGATGTGTGGTGATGTATGGTCATGTTAACTTTTGCTAATGTTTCGAGTAGCCTGTTTACATACCAATTCAGGTAATCAGTTAGCCATACACATTTTGTTATAGTAAAAATATGTACAAATGCACTATAAACTAAAACTTACACTATTCTCATATTTGTTGTTAGTTTTGTGAGCTGATATCATTACAAAGGTACACCAAGTCTCTCTCGAATCTCCAACAGGCTTCACTTGTTGAGAATTCAAGATGAAGTCAGCAGGATCGATGAGGACTTTGATGGGTGTAAGCTTTAAATCATTACATCTTTGACATGATACTTGAAATCGGTATAATAAATGTCCGATTAAAATTATTTCATTTTTCTTTGCGGCGTTACATCAAAGTAACTATGGTGCGCACCCTCCGATAAACTCAACGGTCTCACAATCAAGACTACCTTCATCGAAGTTCGTGGTCGTGTTTTGGAACCACCAAAGGTATACATTAACTTTGTAAAGTCCTATGTGTTTGTACAACATGTTTTAATCTTTCCATTTTTCTTTAGTACCAGAGGTGCCCATTTCGACCCATTTACTTACAAGCGGCTGTTTTGTCTTATATATGGTTTTTATCGTAGGTGGGAGTATCCATCTTCAAGATTTTGTTACATGTGACTCGACCAAACACCTGGTCAGCGTACAAGCAAGTAAGAAGTAGTTGACCAGAAATTTTTTATCTTACAAGAATTTATGAGGGTTTTAATCTAATTAGATTGTCTGGTTGCAGGTTATCCTGGTCAGCGTAGAGTTAAAGTAGCTGAGATGTCCAAGTTTGGTCGTCCAGTAAGTTCTCTTACACTGTTAATCAATCGATCTCATATGAATCAACATCAGCATGTAAATCTAAATTATTTAAATTCATAAATCCTAGATGCCTGGTTGGTTATTGTTAGTTATAGTTATCACTAAATTAGTTACTTATCACTGCACTTGGTATCAAATTGTGATGGTTTGTAGCTCGTTCTCAGTAGTTTGATTCTATAAACAAGGTGTCTAGATTCTTTTCTGAAAACTAGAACTGAGGTTCCCAAATGGGCTGGTTGGGTTCTTAGTGCAGGCTGAAAAGGATTGGGAAGATCCACATGTACCAATTTGTCCATTTTTACAAGTTCATCTATAGATAACTTATCCAATAAGTATTGAGTATAAAATTTATTATTACAATAGAATCCAATTATGTTAATAAAACAAATTTAGAAGATTGCATTCATTTAAACACACTTTAGACTACTTTTGACCCATTTTACCCGTTTCTTACGTAGCTAAGTTATTTTAGTTTACCCATTTGACCACTAGTTGAAACATTTAAAAGTATTGGTTCAGAATTGCCACCTACATTAGAAACTTCTTGAGGTGATTATGTATTTAAATACCTTTTGTGGGTACATTGGTTTGCAGGATGTAATGTTTTCAGAAGAGCAAGCATATAAAACATACAATTGATAATTAACTAACGCACCTCGATTTTTATGCTAGGCCAAACTGCGAAGCTCTTCTTGGTGGATTCGGTTTTTCTTCCAGACTTAATTAGAAGAGAATGAAGATGCTTCTAAGAAGTTTGAGTTGGCTGCAGCCAAGAAGGCGTACCAGTCATCCTATCAGATTTTCCATCTCAAATCAACAAATTGAGTGCCTCCTTATGAGGTAACCATAAAGTAAAGAAACATACACCATGTTCTAAGACAAGTGGCTGGAAATTTTTGGTGAGGATTTAGCATACTGTAGATGTATATTGTTACAAGTCTTATTTTGATACGTTTGCTATTGTTGGGACACTTATGTAATTTTTGACTTTTACTTTCAAAGTATGGGTTAAATTTTTTTGATTAATTGTAAAAGAATTTCAGTTTGTTAAGTATGTAATTGTTTATTTTACCTTGATATTGAAGCCTCCATTAGTTTTCAGTCTTCTTGTACTCCAATCAAGTTGTTTTTACCCACAATAAACATAATGGGTTAGATCATATGGTGGGAGTGTTTTCTATAGATCTTGTGAACCGATAGCCTATACGATTACAACTGCTCGTTCAAGTTTATGCTGTTAGTTGTAAGTTATTGCTGCATACGATAACTTAGTGCTGCTAGTTAATTGTTATAACTGCTTCAAATTTGTTTGTGCTGCTCGACATAGTTAAGGCTCCTGTGATAAAAGAAGTTGCCCTAATAAGAAGTTGCCCAAAAAGAAGAGGTTTACCCAAGCTTCAATTTTTGCTTCTTCTCTTTGGTACCTACATATAACCAAACAATAATACATTAGAGACTCGAATAGGGCCAAATTCAGTTACAAGTCAATGATAAAAGGGTCGTGTTTTAATAATTTTAAATCGCAGACAAGCAGATAAAAACTAGCTTTACTTTATGCAAAACGTGTATTTCAAAAAATGGCAACTTCTTCTTTTTGGGCAACTTCTTATTAGGGCAACTTTTTTTTGGCAACTTCTTCTTTTTGGGCAACTTCTTTCTTTGTATCACAGCAACCTTAACTATGTCGAATAACACAAACGAATATGAAGCAGTTGTAACAATTAACTAGCAGCAGTAAGTTATCGTGGGAAACACTAACTTAAAACTAACATCATAAACTTGAACAAGCAGTTGTAATCGTATAGGCTATCAGTTCAAACTTACCGTAGCAGCACTAATCATATAAAGAGCAGCACTAGTGACAAAGTGGCAATATTAATATTATAAGGTAGCAACAGAAACAAGAACAAACATCATAAACTTGTATCGTGCAACAGTAACTTCTGATTGTTTTGCTTTGCTAAACTATATATGATTCCTTTAGTTGAGACTTTGGATCACATGTATCTTGTGATCAAATGGTTTGTGCAAGTCATCTTTAGGCTTAAGATGTGTCTCATATGTAATCATCTTTAATGGTTCTTTGACGAAGTTTATCAAATCAGATATGTGAGACTTTGTGTTTGTATTTGGAAAATAGGCAGTAAATGTCGTTTAACGACATTTACAGATGGTCTTACGAACGGTTGTGGTTAAACCGAAACATATATATGCTGAAAGACATACGATGTAGATAAGCGGAATATGTTTTCCCATAAAGACTGCTAAAAGTAATTGCATAAAAATTTCGCCATCAAAAGTTGGCTACAAATGGACCAAACAAGTCACTAAAACAACAATTCCTTTTCCTTCCCAACAAAGGTCGATAATTGATACTAGTACAGTACAAATCACCAAAATATTCGATTCAAGGTACAACTAAAAGCGATACAAACGAATGTCCGATGCATATAAGACTTGTACATTTTAGGCTTTGATTCAAATAACCTTTTACCGCTCGTTCTTGAAAAAAAGAGCTACTTATATTAACGTGTAAAATTCAACATAAGAAACACGTGGCTTGTTCATTAACTGTCACATTTCAAGATTTTATAGATTTCTTCTATTGTAGGCATGGCTGGAATCGCTCCTTTCTTGGTTACGGTTAAGACTCCACACGCGTTTGCAAAAAGAAGCGCTTCTCTTAGTCTTGTTTCATCCTACATTTTAGTCAAGATATATAAATTAATCATTTTGTGGATAAAAATAAAAACATACTCCTGAAAAATAAATGAAACTGATAGATAACAGTGTACCTTATAAGAAAGGTACCACATGTATTTAAGAAAATTATATACAATGAGAACTTGATCAATTATTTGGAAACGCGTCCAAAATAGTCTTGTAAGGTGTACCTCTCGTTTTCATTTGTCGTCTAATAGTGTCCAACGGGTAACACGTAAGCGTGGCAATGCTAGCTGCCACAAATGCTGTCATTATTGATGCTTCAGGTCTGTTCTGAAACTTTTCTGCCAACGACTTCTTTACCCTAATGTCATCAAATATTTACATACTTGCATCATTATATTGACTTTATTGGTCAAATTTAAAATCAAGGGTAACAAAGGTACCACATTTATTCTTCATTCGAGCTCAGAATTAAGAGTTTCAATCGCTATATCCTCTAAGTTAGTCCAATCAGCACTAACCTGGAATAGTGAGATCATATGACTAAGGTGCCCCATTTCAAGTTTCACGACCTTATCAATAACGTATTTTATCCTTTGGAACAATGAATTCACTGCCTTGGCTGATACCAGATCGCCTAGTCTTCCTACGATTATGCGTTCCTTTATGGTCTTGATATGTGGACTGCTCTCAGAGTACATGGCTATCAGGTACTTCCCTAATCATGTAAAAACTGATTGTAAGTGAGTGTTAGATAATGAAACCCGTAGGTATAACTTTATTATTCACCATTATTTATAATGGCAAAACCCTAGATGCCCTAAACCCACAAACCGGGCTTGGGCCTATTTATTCTCTAATACTCTCTCACAGTTCGAGCGGCGAAATCGCGAAAGCTCGAACTGGAGGAGGAAACTAAAAAAGCAAAATAAAACAATAACCAAAATAAAACGGGATAATTCAAAGTATCCCAAACAGTCGTCTCGGGAATAAGTACCCTAGATTCGACACCAACAAAAATCGTCTAGGGAATTAATACCCTTGATTCGATATAAAACAAAAACAACCGGTTAAATAACTATGTATTTTTTTAAGACTATGAAATAAAAATAAAATGATACGTCATCTCAAAACCAATAACTTGTACCATCTCAGAACCAATACACCATCTCAGAACCAATACACCATCTCAGAAACCAATAAAATGATACGTCATCTCAGAACCAATACACCATTAAAAAATCAAGAACTGTGCATCACCATGAATAACTTGTACCATCTTTTAAACATGTATCAACAATGACTGATCTCTACTAAGGGTATAGATCATCAACCCATTACCAAAGGCTCATACCCGGGATTGGTTCGGTCTCATTGAATACCAGATCTAAACTTGAACAAAGAGCGGCTGCAAACGGAACCCACTCATCACGTCCGTTGGGTTGGGTCCGGTACAGATGGCGGCAACGGATTGTTGTCGGCGGGTATAACTGTAAGACATAATATGGTTTGTGGGTATAACTGTAAGAATAGTGGGTTATGGAGGTGGGTCGATGACGGTCATGGTGAGGGGAGATAAATTAGGAGTGAGATAGATTAGATTGAGGTGAAGGAGAAGGATGGGGATAGGTGATTTGTGACAGAATAATGGGGATATGAGAAGTTTAGATCGAGATGAAGAGGAGGTAGGGTAGCAGCGGAAGAACGAGGATAGGTGGTAGTCATGATGTAGAGGCAGTAGACGAAGCAGTAGAGGGTTGGGGTTGAAGATGATTGAGAAGGTTGAAGAGTGTTGGAGATGATTGAGAGGGTTGGGAAGGAGAAGCAGTAGACAACGCAGTAGAGGTTGAAGGAGAGGCAACGGAAAGATTTTTTTTTGAGATAGGAGAACGTTTGACGGGTGGGTTAGAGTAGGCGGCTCAACATAGTCACCTAGGTCTGAGGATCAGACCCGCTCTGAAACCATGTTAGATAATGATAAAACCCGTGTGTATAATATTATTATGGACCATTATTTATAATGGTGAAAACCCTAATACCCTAAACCCACAAACCGGGCTTGGGCCTAATTATCCACTAACAGTGAATAGTAATACCTTGTGTAGCAACCAACGGAATAGCCTTGAGCAGGTAAAATCTTGGAAAGAAATGCAGCGGTTGAGCCTTTCCCTTTGATTCCAGCAATGTGAATGGCCTTGTAGTTAGATAGCGGGTTTCCAAGTGATTGCATTAGACGCATCATCCTTCCAAGATCAAAACCATTCCGGATAAGTTACGCCTAAGTTACCATTCCGGATAAGTTACGCTTAAGTCCAACTGCAGTATTCACAAGTGTCCTGCCATTTAGAGACCTATGGCGTCGATAGAGGTTGCCCAAGAATTTCATCGCTTTATCTTAAAACAAAATGATGATATCTATTTAACGTTGAAAGGACGAGCGATACTTGTATTCGCTCCAAAACATACAACTAAAACTCGATGAATCATCGATATTAAGAGAGTAAAGTTGATTATGTTTGGGTAAGGAAAAGTAGTCAAACAGTTGGGGGGTAAGCTACAATGTATCAAAATTAATGCTAGAATACCTGATTCGAATTTGCTGTGGAAGTCAACCCTAACGACTCATTTCATGTCAATCTTTTAATATGACCAAAATAATATGACCTTTTACAGGTATAAAATTTGTATTCTATATGTTTTAATAATAGATGATTCAAACATCCTGATTACACGGCTATATAGCTGGTAACATACTTTTAAAACCGCCTTTCTTTTGTAAGCACATACCAATCTGATTTCCTTATTGCATACCTTCTTTGCAGATTTTGGCGAAGTAAACAACTGGATGATGGCGAAGTCTCAACCTCAGGACTACCTAAATCAATGTCACGAGTGAATGAAGATACTAATCTTGACATTGCTTCTAACTCGAAGGACCAAAGTTGCTCGTCAGAAACATAATAACCGAATAGCGGTTAAATAACCATAAAACGGTTATGGGTAGTTATTTAGGGACGGTTACAAGCAGTTACAAGCGGTTACATACTAACCAACACAATGTTTAACTCGTACCCTTTCGTTTAGTATAAGTACTCGTACATGTAAACATTTCAATGTTAGACGATTTAGTTATTCAAGTTTTATTTGTTTGCATTTTCATATCGACTCATTCATTTCATACGTTAGGGACCAACATTTGGCATCAAGAGCCTTTTGTTTACATTTCGTTACACCATCAAAACATCATCAGACTTTTGTTAGCGAAACGTACCAAACCAGAAATCTCAACGAAGAAGAAGGGAACCAAAAACAGAAAACATAAGCGCTGGTCTTTGGTTCAGGAAGAAGAAAACACGCTGAAACTTTTGTTTTAGGAGAAAAGAAATACGCAACGTTTCAAACCAAGAGACGTTGTTTGGATAAGAAGGATAAGGCAACAACCGCCTTCTTATATCAGGCATTGACCGAAGATGTGATCTTACAAATAGGAAGTTGTAAAACAGCAAAGGAATTATGGGATTCATTAAGAAAGAGACACGTTGGAGAAGAGAAAGTGCAACAAGCACGGTTAGAATCATTGATGATTAGATTTCAGACCGTTTAGATGAAGGAAGATGAAACGGTGGATGCATTTACAGCCAAACTAAACGGCTACGCCACGAAGGCTAAAGAATTAGGAAAAGCATTGGATGAATCACTTTTAGTACGAAAACTATTAGATTCCACACCAGATAGGTTCATTCAAATAGTAGCATCCATAGAGCAGACGAATGATCTTGACGACATTACGTTAGATGAGATCGCTGGAAAACTTAAAGCATTCAAGGAGAGAATAAAACTCCGAAAGGGTGGACAAGTAGAAAGCCAAGATAACCTATTATTTGCACAAGGCGAACACTCTAGAAATAAGAAACGATTTACCAAATTTAGAGGTAGATCAAACTATTCACGAGGAAATAATAAGGGAAATAGAGACAACTCGAACGGAGGAAACTCAACTCACAATAAGAATAAAGGTGAGTGGGATAAAAAGAACTTGAAATGTTTTAATTACGGGAAAACCGGACATTTCAAGAGAAATTGTAGAAGTCCACCAACAACTCAGGAACAATCAAACCTTATCTTAGAAGATGATGAACCATCATTATTAATGGCAACACACGAAACTGAAGAAATCTTGTTAAATGAAGAACAAGTACACCCCCGAAAATATGCTACAATAGATGCTAGCATATGGTATTGAGATAATGGTGCAAGTAACCATATGACAGGCACCAAAGGCCATTTTAAGGATATTGACGAAAACATCACTGGACGCGTTCGTTTTGGAGATGGATAGTATGTGGAGATAAAGGGTAGAGGTTCAATACTATTAGGATGTAGAAACCTACAACAGAAGATGATTTCAGACGTTTACTACATTCCAAACCTCAAGAGTAACATACTTAGTCTAGGACAACTTACAGAAATAGGTTGCAAGATCATCATGGATGGAAATTTACTGACTTTGTATGATAAGAACAAGAAGTTGTTGATGAAAGTAGAACGATCTAAGAATCGACTTTACAGTATTAGATTACATATAGTAGCACCTATATGTATCTTAGCAAACGTAGATGACCAAGCATGGTTATGACATGCTAGATTAGGTCACCTGAACTTTGACGCGATAGACAAGATGACAAGAAAAGGTCTAGTAGATGGAATACCGAGAATACATCATGAAGGAAAAATTTGTGATGCATGTTTATTAGGGAAACACATCGAACACCTTTTCCAAACCAAGCTAAATTCGGATCAAAGAACCCGTTGGACTTAGTATATGGAGATCTTTGTGGTCCCATGAGTCCAAAGAACACTCTGGAAAGAAGCTCATCTTCTTATTAGTAGCGGTACGCACACGTTTCATGTGGGCTTACTACGACTTGAAGATCAAGCATTCAAAGACATTCAAGGAATTTAGACATGATTGAATCAAAGTTGAAGTGAAAATAAAGATGCTAAGAGGCGATAGAGGAGGTGAATTTACATCACATAAATTCACCAAATCTTGTAAGGAGAATGGAATAGAAAGACAATTGATGACACCATACTCCCCGCAATGTAATGGTGTAGAGAGAGAGAACTAGGACGGTGTTATCAACTACTAGGAGTATGATGAAAGCAATGAAGTTACCCTTAACTTTTTGGGCGGAAGCGATCGAGCACGCCATTTACATACTCAACGTGGTACCAACGAAAGCCCCGGAAGATAAAACACCATATAAAGCCCTCTATAACAGAAAACCAAACCTAGAATACCTAAGAATATTCGGATGCACAGATTATGCTAAGATAACGATACCTCACTTGAAGAAGCTGGATGATAGAAGCATTCCAATGATTTACTTAGGAGTTGAAGAAGGATCAAAAGATGTAGGCTATATGATTCGGTAGGAAAGAAGAAACATGTTAGTAGGGATGTAAAGCTTATGGAAACAAAACTGTGGGATTGGAATAACAATGAAGAGGATACAAGTATAGAGGATACGTTTTGGACTAGCTTTGTAATAGATAGAGTTGACTATGATAATCCTACACCAGTCAACACAGAAAACACTGATAACACGTATCAAGAACAAGAACCTATACCAGATCCACCCTCACCAATCACACCACCATCATACACTTACAACCCTAACTCAGAAGATGAAGAAGGAGCTACTATAAGCTCATTAGAAAGCTAAGATCCTAGATTTGATCATAGACCAATACAAGGTTTAAAAAATATTACGGAAATTTACCAAACTGCACGTGAAGTAGAAGCACCAAGCTTATTCTTCACAAAAGAAGAACCCCGTAATTACAAGGAAGCATCAAAATATGAGAAGTAGATTGAGGCCATGGAAATTGAATTAGATTCAATTAACAAAAACAACACATGGACCTTTACCACATTGCCCGAAAATCAGAAGGCAATATGACTCAAGTGGGTTTATAAAACCAAGAGAGATGCACAAGGAAGGATCATAAAGTATAAAGCAAGATTAGTAGCAAAAGGTTATGTACAAGAACAAGGAATAGACTTCGATGAGGTGTTTGCACCAGTTGCAAGGATAGAGACAGTTCGATTGATATTAGCACTAGCAAACATATCATGGATGGCAATTACACCACTTAGATGTAAAATCGAAATTTTTACATGGAGAATTGAAGGAAGAAGTCTATGTTACACAACACGAAGGTTTCATTCAACCAGGAAACCTAGGAAAAGTCTACAAGCTAACTAAAGCTTTGTATGGCTTAAGACAAGCACCTAGAGCTTGGAACGTGAAGCTTGACCAAACCTTGAAGTCATTAGACTTTAAGAAATGTAATCTCGAACAAGCAGTTTACACAAAGAGAAGCAAGACTTCTACACTTATCGTTGGAGTATATGTAGATGATTTGATAATCACGGGCACTCCAAAGAAGGAAATAGACTTGTTCAAATCCCAGATGGAAGAAAAATTTGAAATGAGCGACTTAGGGTTGCTAGCATATTACCTTGTGATAGAAGTTACACAAACAGGAGGAGTGATTACGATCAAGCAAACATGATACATTAACAAGATCTTAAAAGAGACAAGCATGACGGATAGTAATGATATGAAGACACCGATGGATCCCGACACTAAGTTGGTCAAGGAGGAAGATGGAAACCCAGTTGACGCAACTTACTATCGAAGCCTAATTGGAAGTCTCAGATACTTACTACATACAAGACCAGATCTTAGTTACTCACCGGACTACTCGCAGATTTATGCAAGACCAAGGATCATCACTGAAGGTAGTGAAACAAGTAATCCGATACATCAAAGGAACAAAGGAGCATGGCATAATATACAAAAAGAAAGCGGTGCAAGATTACAGGATACAACGGTGAGTTATGGAATCAATACAAATCAAGGAAAAGGAACTCATGGAATAGTATTTTACTTTGGAGAGTCACCTATTACAGGTGTACTCGAAGCAACCGACGAGTAGCACTCATCATGTGAATCGAATTCATGGCGGCTCTGCGTGACATGTCAAGCCTTATGGTTAAAACGCTTACTTAGTGAATTGACTGGATTGGAAGAAACAAAGATAACGCTTAGAGTTGACAACATATCAGCTATATCACTCGTAAAGAACCCATTTTTTCATGGAAGGAGCAAGCACATAGACATTCGCTATCATTTCATTCGTAAATGCGTAGAGAATGGTCATATCAAAGTGGAACACGTAAGTGGAGAACTATAAAGAGCAGATATCCTAACAAAAGCTTTACCAAGACTCAAGTTCGTGACTATGCGACAAATGCTCGGAGTTCAAGACTTAGGACGAAGCAACGATCAAGATTAAGGAGGAGAATGAAGATACTAATCTCGACATTGCTTCTAACTCGAAGGACCAAAGTTGCTCGTCAGAAACACAATAACCGAATAGCGGTTAAATAACCATAAAACGGTTATGGGTAGTTATTTAGGGATAGTTACAAGCGGTTACATACTAACCGACACAATGTTTAACTCGTACCCTTTCGTTTAGTATAAGTACTCGTACATGTAAACATTTCAATGTTAGACGATTTAGTTATTCAAGTTTTATTTGTTTGCATTTTCATATCGACTCATTCATTTCATACGTTAGGGACCAACAGTGAACACCAAAGAAATGCAGACACTCAACTGTCTTACTAATACTAGAGCATTAGAAGTCATTACCATTCGCTTTAAAACCGCTTTTTCTTCTGCATAAATTGATAAACAGATTACTATTAGAAAAGATCAATTTCTACTTTCTAGGCTCATAGTAGTCCTGCTCCTTCATTATTTATGATAAATTGAGACAATCAAATGTATATATACTAGTTTAAGACCCGTGTAATAACATGGTTTGTTAAAAAAAGTTACTAAATTAACATTGATATACTAACATATATTATTAAATAATGTTCATGTATGTCAGCTATATACAACATGTATCTAATAGATATTATAAGATAGATAGCAGTCACTGGACGATAGTTGTAAAGGTCAACGATGAAACTATTATAGTAATTGTAATGGAGATAATCAACACAATGAGAAACTTATAAACTTCCGAGAGGTGACTGTATCTAGATAGAAATATCCAATCACAATTTTAGTCTGCTATAAGACCCTCCATGGAATTATTCAAAACAGAAAGCTGTAAGGTGCAAGGGTAAGCTATGAGGAATCTCATTTTCCATGTCATACTAAGAGTTTACAGCATGGCAAGGAGAGGGAAGATCACTAGCATTTATTCCTCAAACCACCTCACGGTGGCCTGAAGGTCTCGGAAGAGACCCAGGTTCAAACCTCGCTGGGTGAATATCTTGGGATGGCCTGGGAAAAGTACGAGAACGGCCACGGAATACCGGTTAGGCCGCTTACATCATAGCAAAAAAGGCTCGACTTTCCCCAGATCCCTTTCCGTTTTAGAATTCATTCCTCAATTCATTTGTTTGTCAGCATAAACCTGGTTAGGTAGTACTTTCTTCATTCTGCAGACTTGTAACTTATTTCTGATTTGATTCTAGACCTTTTTAGATATTGCTTTCAACGTATGGTAATAATGGTATAAATTGTTTACATGTAATAATGGCATTTTACATGATTCAATAAGCTTTGCAAGTCTTTGACCAACGATATTGAGTCCCCCACCACTTGCGAATGCATTTCTAGAATCATCCATACCAGTGATCCTTAGCCTTGGTGGACCACCGGGCGGTGCTAGAAGCACGGATCGGTGTCATCCATTGACCACCATGCAACTGGAAATAAATTATATGGATTACTCTTCATTCTTAATGGCTTCAAAGAATCGCTCCATTTGCGGATAAGTGGCGAACTTGAAATAAGACGACAGCTTCATAGAGTAACATCATATAAGAGAAAAGTTCAAGACCGGTTGGCTCTTTGCACTTCAATGATTTGAGATAACGCTACCGAAGAAGATAACCAAGCCACAAGCCCTTCCATCATGTAAGTCGCTACTCTTTCGTGGGCTCACCACCTAGACACCAAAGGCGTAACATTTATATTATCCTTGATTAGTGTTTTGTTTTCGCAGAACCGCTTTGGCGCAAATAAAAAGCCCTTCTTTAGGTCTCCTCTAGAAACCGCCTTTTCCATCATTTGGTATTCATCGTTGCTTGGTATCACATTATACGTGTCACACACGCCCGAAACTAGACACATCAAGCGACTGCAAAATCATGATCACTTTCAAGTATAGCTTGTATTTCACTAAGCACGAGATGCAAATCATCAACATTGTCTTCCAAACCGGACTTAGTTATTTGAGAGGTATAAGTATAGTCGGTGAATGATATGGTTCGGGTTGGAAGGAGTGAGAATCTTGAAGTGATGTGGGGCTTCCATTTGAGGAGAAGTCGACAAGTAATAGAATTGTTAGTGAGTTTAGGTGTCGAACCAAAAGCTGGTTTACATCGATCGAATATAAATTTCGATCCGTGTCTGCTCTGTAGATGTTGTCGATGTCTGACTAGTTAGATTCCCCATTCTTGTAATACCAATATTATGATTTAGGAAAAAAGACTACTTTCGGATCTCGGCTCATAGGTTGTTCGAGATCGCATACGATTAGGGAAGATAACGTGAGTGGCGAATAACATACATGTTGTTTGGTGAGAACACAGTTAGAGGGTGTTCAGGATTGTGTTTTGGAGGAAAATATTTAATTATCGCGTTTGCAAAACCCAAAAATTAATAAAACCTTTAGCAAACTGTGACAACTCGTAATTTCAGGTCATTTCTCAAATTTACTATTCATCGGTTACTATTCATCATTTTACCATTCATCGTTTTTGAAGTCGATTTGATATTCTGAGAACGTATTTCAAAATTTTACTATTCACAAAACACTATTCATTCCGGAGAAATTCACTATTCATGATTCACTATTCATCATTTATCGTAAACTAGGTTTACGAGTATCAAATGCGCGTAACCGTAAGGGTTTAGCTGCGAATTCGTGAAAAATCATTGAGAACATTTCATATAGACTAGGTTTAGTCTACATTATCATTGGTAATATCATCCTCATATTAATTCATGCATGGTTTTGCATATTTCATTAAACGTTTATTTTCTTATTAAAAAAACGCTATCGCATAATCATTTATTTTGAATATTTGATCCGACACTTCCAAAAATTATCTTGATATATTTTTATACTCATTTTAAGACTATAAAAATTATATTATTAGTTTACCCGATGTTTTAAATTTATTTTGTATATAAATTGTTATATATATATATTTACGATGGTTTTCGTAAATACCACTCGATAATTATTATTTCACTTAATTCTTGTAAGAAATGCATTTTTATAATTTTTATGACTTTAATATATTTTATTTGGTTCCGTTAAAATCAATTTCTAGCTAACGCTACACTAAATAATTAATTTTACTTACAAACTACACATTATACTTATCATTATACACATTTAACCATTAAAATTACACAAAACCTTTCACCATTTCATTCTTGTCGACACCCCCTCCATGTCACAAGAGAAATCACATTTGATTTTGCTTCTTAAATTACCATATTTCCCTTTTTGGCTAGATCTTTCATATACTTGCACTTAATTTCTAAAAGAAAACACATACATGCACTCATAGAAAAAAGTGTTAAAAAAAAAAAACTCAAAACTCTTCCATTTTTCTTTCCATGGCGACCCCCGACATCATGGTTATCAAATTGAATTTTTCCACCTAGGTGTACACCTCTTCAAGTAGGATAGATATTTGTAAGATATAACTTTTATATTAAATGAAAAACACATGTTGGTGATTTTACATCACCGATATTATTTAAGTGTAATGGATTGACTTAGTTGACCAATGTGTAATTGTGATAAATGTTCAACAAGTCAGGGTTGTCGGAGTGCACACTTGTATGACGTTATTATGATTGCTATTCGGGTGAAGCCGAATGACTGAGTCCGGGGCAACGCCCACAGTAGCAGTCGATGTGTAATTGTGGCGGTCCAATGTGTAATTGACTTAGTTGACCAATGTGTAATTGTGGCGGTCCAAGTGCTATGTTTAAAACACACTAAAAATAAAATTTCCGGTAATTTAACCCTAAAATTAAACCGATTTGGTGGTTAATTTAACGCTATTGCGAGTTGTAACCGACCATCGATTTTGGTCATATATTTCGAATTCGGTTACATCCATAATGAAAAACATATTCTCAAGTTTAAATCGAGTTTTATCCGATTAGAGATTTCAGTGAGAACCACCGAAATACTTCAATCGATAGTGTTTACTCGACTCTCGATTCGTGATCATAATTTCCTAACAAAGATTGAAGTACTCGTGATCATGACGAACGGAGAATCGTGAAGGAATGACGAGCAAGTTCGATAAGTTGGCAAAGTTTGAAGGGCAAGACTTTTGTCGTGGCAAAAGAAGATGCACTTTCTTCTTACCACCACGAAAGTTGTGTATGTTACGAGTACACCCATCCGGAATGGGATGAGAATGAAGCTTTGGAGCGACCGGAAGAGGATGAAGTGGGAAAAGCAGCGACTACATATGCCGTGGTCACATTCGAAGCGGTATGTCGACTCCTTGTTTGATATCCATCAAAGCGCCGAATCTGCTAAGGCACCGTGGAGTCCTAGAATCCAAATACATGGCAGAAGATGCTTCTGCAAAGAAGTTTCTTGTTAGTAATTTTATGAATTACAAGATGGTTGATACCAAGCCTGTCATGGAACAATATCATGAGATGTTAAGGATTCTGGGACAGTATACCCAACATAATTTGATGATGGATGAAGCCATCTCGGTTGCAGTTATCATTGATAAACTGCCTCCTTCCTAGAGAGATTTCAAACATGATTTGAAACATAAAAAGGAAGAGTTAAATTTGGTTCAACTCGGTTCTCATCTACGAATTGAGGAAGGATTACGTAATCAGGAACTTGATAATAATCCTAAAGGAAAGAACCAAATTGGATCTTCTTCTGTTAACATGGTTGAAGGAGATGGAGTCAAAAATTCTAAAAACAATTTTAACAACAACAAGAACAAAAGAAAGTTCAAAGGTGGTGATGATAAATTTGCCAACAAAAAGGGTACTTTAACTTGTTGGAAATGTAACAAGCCTGGTCATATGAAGAAGGATTGTCGCTCTAAAAAGGGCAATAATGGCGCTGGTCCAAGTGGGTCTAAGGATCCTGGTAAGCAACAAGGTTATAATTCTGATTTTGTACAGAATTTTGATAATGTTTTACATTATGTTTCTGTAATTTCTGATGCATTTTATATTCAGGATGATCAAGTTGCTTGGTGGGTTGATTCAGGTGCGACATGTCATGTTTGCATTTTATATTCAGGATGATCAAGTTGCTTGGTGGGTTGATTCAGGTGCGACATGTCATGTTTGCAATGATCTTCGTTGGTTTCAAGTATGTAATCCAATTGAAGATGGTTCATGTGTAAAGATGGGAAACGTTGCAACCGAACCAATCAAAGGAATAGGGCGTGTTATGTTAACTTTTACTTCTGGAAAAACTTTATGTTTAGATAATGTATTGTATGTACAGGGATTGAAAGAATCTTTTTCCGAAATTGTGTTGAATAAGTTTGGCTACAAACAAGTGTTGGAAAGTGACAAGTATATCTTGTCAAGACATGGTTCCTTTGTTGGATTTGGTTATGTATGTAATGGAATGATTAGATTAAATTTGAATTATCCTTTGTTTAATGATTACGCTTGTATGGTTACTTCTAGTCATAGTAATGGTTTAAGCAAATCTGAATTATGGCATGCTAGACTAGGACATGTTCATTACAAGAGAATGAAATATATGTCTAGAATGAGTTTAATACCGCTTTTGATATGACACATGAAAGTTGCAAAACTTGTATGTTAACAAAGATCACTAGACATCCATTTAAGAGTGTTAATGAGGAAAGCAAAGTATTAGATCTCATACATAGTGATTTATGTGATTTTCATGCCAATCCTTCACTAGGACATAATAAGTATGTCATTACTTTTATTGATGATGCATCTAGATATTGTTATGTCTATCTACGCATGCTAAACATGAAGCTCTAGATAAATTTAAAATTTATAAACAAGTAGAACTTCAAAGACAAGATTTGATAAAAGTATTTCAGTCTCGATAGAGGTGGTGAGTATTATGATCTAGTTTATTTTCAATCGATGGAATAATACATCAAACCACTGACTCCTTACACGCCACAATGAATGGTGTGGTTTGAAAGGAAGAATAGGACTTTAAAGGAAATGGTGAATTCCATGTTATCCTATTCGGACTAAGTGAAGGGTTTTGGGGTGAGGCTATGTTGTGACTGTTATATTTCGAATAGAACTCCAAACAAAATAGTAAACAAACACCTTATGAAATTTGGACCAAGAAGGTACCAAATTTGACTTATTTGAGGGTTCGGGGCTGTAGAGCAATTGTAAGATTGACTGAACCCAAAATGAAAAATCTGGGTGAGAAAGGTATAAATTGTATCTTCATTGGGTATGCTGAGCATTCCAAGTGTTATAGGTTGTATGTTATAGAACCTAATGATTATGTGTCGGTGAACTCTATAATAGAGTCAAGAGATGCAATATTTGATGAAGAACGGTTTACGTCTATACCAAGACCAAGAGGTATGATTCAACCATCTTCTAGTAAGATAGTTGAAGATGATGTTGAAGGTACTGATGATGTACCTGGTCCATCTGTTCCTAGAAAAAGCACTAGGACAAGAAAAGCTAAGTCTTTTGGGTGCGATTTTCAACTTTATTTAGTTGAAGGAACAAGAGACACGACTTTATCTCAACGTGAATATTGCCTCATTATTGAGGAGGATCCAGGACTTTGAGTGAAGCAATGGCTTCTAGGGATGTTGCTCGGAAGAAGCAATTCAAAGTGAGATTGATTCTATCATGCGAGAATGATACTTGGGAAGTCAGCGATTTGCCTCACGGATGCAAAGCATTAGGAAGTAAATGGATCCTTAAAAGGAAGATGAAAGTGGATGGAAGCATAGATAAATATAAAGCCGATTGGTTATCCAAGGTTTTAGACAAAAGGAGGGCATTGACTTCTTTGATACTTATGCTCTGTTGCTAGGATTTCCACTATTAGATTATTGTTAGCTCTTGCGACTATACATGATCTATTTATTCACCAAATGGATGTAAAAGCGCATTCTTAAATGGTGATTTGGATGAGGAAATTTACATGAAACAACTGAAGGGTTTGTGATGCTGGACATGAAAACAAGGTATGTAAATTGAAGAAATCATTGTATGGTGCGAAACAAGCACCAAAATAATGGCATCAAAAGTTTGATGATGTGGTCTTGTCTAATGGTTTTCTTTAAACCAAGCTAACAAGTGTGTATAGCAAATTTGATGCTTCGGTAAAGGAGTGATAATTTGCTTATATGTGGATGACATGTTTATCTTTAGTGTGACCAAGATCAAGTTGATAAGACAAAGGATTTCTTGTCATCTAATTTTGATATGAAAGATCCGGGAGAGGTGAGGTGATTCTTGGTATTAGAATCAAAGAGAAACAAGGGTATCTCTATTTCTCAATCACACTATATTGAGAAGATCTTGACAAAGTTTAACTTTGCTAATTGTTCTCCTGTTTATACTCTGTAGATCTTCTTGTGAAGTTTCGACCTAATAAAGGAAATCCGGTGTCTCAATGGAATACTCTAGAGCTATTGGATGTCTTATGTATGCCATGATTAGCACTAGACCGATATAGCTTTTCTTGTGGGAAAGCTTAGTAGATACACTAGCAATCACGGTGCTCTACATTGGCAAGCTCGGGTCGAGTATTTCAAGATTTGAAAGGAACCATGGATTATAGTTTGACTTATAGTGGTTATCCTTACATTTTAGAAGGTTATTCGATGCCGCTTGGATAAATAACATGGAGGATCACTCTTCACGAGTGGTTGGGTATTCCTTCAGAGGAGGTGCTATTTCTTGGGCTTCAAAGAACAGACTTGTATTACAAACTCAACTATGGAGTCTCGAATTTGTTGCTCTAGGCTGCGGTGGTAATGAAGCTGAGTGGCTGAGGAATTTGATTTATGCAATTCCTTTGTGGCCTAAACCGATATCTACCATTTGTATCAGATGTGATAGTGCTGCTACCTTGGATAGGGCTTATAGTCAAGTATACAATGGCAAGTCTAGACACTTAGGTGTTAGACATAGCATGATTCGTGAGCTTATCATGAATGGTGTGATATCTGTGGAGTTTGTAAGAACTCAACTGAATTTAGCCGACCATTTAACCAAAGGGTTAGCAAGAGATCTCCTATGCAAGGCGGCTATTGGGATGGGTTTAAAGTCCACCTAATTAAAACCTTGTATCAAGATACCCAATTCCCATCTAACGCAATGTTAAATGCTGAATTCAATGAGGAAAGCTTGATATCTTTGGATTGGAACACATAATTACATCATCCCACGGTATGTGTTCAGAACTGCAAGATAAAGGAGGTTGAAATTAAATTTCTTAATGGTGTTTTGACAAATTGCATGTGCAGGTGCAAGAGTAAAGAACCACCTATATAAGCATGCAGTTTAGCTGCTTCAAGAAGCTTTGGACTTGGCTTTGATATGCTTATTGAAGGATAGGACACAAGCTAGTAAAACATAGTGTCAAGTGGAACATGTGAATGTGTAAACTGTTGTGTATATTATCTTCATGTATTCACTATGAATAGAAGGAGTTCAATCCTTAGTGACACTCTTATATTCGAATATTTGGAATGCTAATGTACTAATGTGAAATTCAATCGTCTCGACATTTCATTTATGCATCAGTTTGTTGTTTGTTATGAGTTTGTTTAAGTTAATCAAGATTACACTTAAATGGGGGAGGATTGTTGGTGATTTTACATCACCGATATTATTTAAGTGTAATGGATTGACTTAGTTGACCAATGTGTAATTGTGGCAGGGTCCAGGGCAATACCGGCCGGGTCGAGCACTAGAAAATAAAATTTAGGTAATTTTAACCCTAAAATTAAAGCGATTTGGCGGTTAATTTAATCGCTATTGCAGTTGTAACCGACCATCGGTTTTGGTCATATATTTCAATTCGGTTACGTCCATAATGAAAAACATATTCTCAAGTTTAAATCGGAGTTTTATCCGATTAGAGATTTCAGTAGAACCACCGAAATACTTCAATCTGATAGTGTTTACACGACTCTCAGATTACTGTGATCATAATTTCCTAACAACACATAGTTTTCACATTTGAAGGTGAAAAGTGAATGAAACACTCTCTTTTCTCTCCAAAAATTCAGCCAAGCTAGGAAGCAAGAAGAAAACATATATTTTTCAAGAATCAAGAGCTTATATTACCACTAGTATACTTCTCTTTAAGGTTTTGCAATAAAAACATAGGAGTATTTAGGAAAACCTTGTTCCATAAACCCCATCATCATACTAGTAAGCATTTCATGATCATTTTTAATCTTTAATATTCATGAGTTATTTTTATCATTCTAGTAGAAAACATGCAAGTTATATGAGTATCTATACCACTTTTAATGTTTTTAGTACTTATAATTAGTATATACTATCCTATAATTAATCCCTTGAAACATATCATTTTTGATGATGTTTAGGAACCCATGACACCCTAAGAAGGTGTATGGTAGGTTTAGAATAGCTTTGGTGTTGATTTGAAGTGGTTAGAATAAGTATTACGCGAGAAAAATCCTTTTCGACAACATTAAATAGTGGTCTGTTGGTTTTTGTGAAATCTGGAAATTTCGACAGGAGATAAAATATTTTGGGCTAGATATTCAGAAAATATAATTTAAAACGAAAACGTGGTCGCTTGAACGGGTTAAAACGGAGTTATAACGAAGAAGTTATGCTATTTTCAAGTTTAACGACGAAAACTATATTTTCCGGAAAACGAGCATGCTGTCCAGATTTTTAAGGGTAAAAAATGAGTCTTAAGCATTATTTAAATGAGTCGATTTATCAAAAATATATTAGTATACTTTAACACAAAGCTAAGGACATATAAAACGTAGAAAACGGACTTATAACGACTAAATTACACGCGTTTAAATAAGGTTGACGTAACTATTTTCACAAGTAGAACACTTATATATATATTCTTCCTATTAGTAAAAAATTATTGTCGCGAGTGACCATGTTGGGAGTCGTTTTTAACATTGATAGAATACTTTTGAGAAAACGATGTCTTCTAGTAAAAGTAAGTTCACCTAGCCTATTTTCCAAAATGTTCAACCGTTCGTCAAACGGAGTTGTAACGAATAAAATACGGTCACTCAAACTTTACCGAAAACTACCCTTAAACAATATTTTTGGTACAAGTACCCTACTTCACCTATGCTTTTCTCCATGATCGAGACCTCTATGATCAAAATTTAAAAGCTAAGACTTTGAGATAATGCTACAAGCTTTCCAAAACCATTGAGTTTGTTTCCTAACACTCGATATTCACTATTTTACGACTAGCTTTTCGAGGCCTTTTAGTCACTTTCATGAATTGTCAAATTATATTGTTTTGCGACAAAAAACTATAATTTCATAATAAATCACTAAATGACTATCGTAGGATATCATTTCAATGTAAATACTTGTAAAGTAATTTATCACTTAACAATACGTTATAAACTTATTTTTCGACTATAAACTCTATTTTCAAAAGCGCACGAGTGGTATAGATTACATGTGGATTTGCATATACGACATTGTTTCATGACTTACATTAGAACATATCATTCATAATAGGTCATGATTAGAGATTTGCGCCGCATTTCGATTGTACTCACTTTTGTCATCATAATCATTGCATCAGGTGAGTTTCCATAGCCCCATTTTCAGTTGTTTTTATACTACTTTTGGGGGAGATACATGCTCATCAACTTTTATGACATTCATGTCTATTTGCAAACTATGTGTTCATCTGAACTGAATGTTTAGTCATACGAAGTAACAGTATTACCATACTTAGAATTTCTATATCATAAATTATTGGGCTTGTTGACTTGGTATGATCACGGTCTAGCGGTCTTGGTATAATGTTGAACTAGCGGTCGTGGTATAATTATTGAACTAGCGGTCTTGGTATAATCATTGAACTAGCGGTCTTGGTATAATCATTGAACTAGCGGTCTTGGTATAATCATTGAACTCGCCGTCTTGGTACAATCATGAACTAATGGTCTTGGAACTATTTGAAACTATACGAATTATGTGTTATATCAATTAACTATTGAAACATTAAGTCATGCACTATTATGTGAATTTATTTGAAAACATGTGCTTGAACATACACCATACATATTTTGGCAATGGGTTGTAAACACACAAGTTGCAAGTTTTGTATGGGCGGAACTTGGGCGAGTGGATTTGCAATGCCTTTCTTTGCATGCACATTCTTTAAAGGTTTTCATGACAAATCAAACTCTATGAACTCACTCAACCTTTGTGTTGACACTTTTAAGCATGTTTTATCTCGGTATCTAAGGCATACACTTTATGGCATGCATGTGGACTTATCATAGAGTCGTGGTGACGACGCGTCTCACATGGGATTTATGCATTTTAAAAACATCGTTTGGCTTGTAACAAACTTATTTCCGCACATGATGATTTTCATTTGGGACCTATATTTTGTAAACTCTGAATGTTTTATTAAATCAAACGATGTGTTTTTCCAAACGACACTTTAGGTCGTTCAATATAATCAGAATCGTGATGCTATGACAACAACCCCGTGAATTCCATTCACGCAAAACAAGTGATTTGGGGTATGACATTGGTATCAGAGCATCGGTTATAGAGAACTAGGTTGAATCATTGACCCTAGACTATAACTACATCATCATAGCATCTCATCATATCATTATAAGTGCATATTCACTATACATGCGGTTTTATACGCACATTTTATGAGTTATTTACTTTCATTTCAAATCAATTGTCACATAGATGTCTTCGAATACCCATTCCATTATCCTTTCTTTAGACTCCAACGTGGAGAATGCCTTGTCATTCCCTATCATAATTTTAACATCAGTTGACTCAACACCGAACATCATATGAGTCGATTAGTCCAAACATTGCATAGTTACTCCTAAATTATACATAACCTGATCACCTGTGTCTAATTCAGGAAGAATCATGCAATGATGGGAGTAGTAGTCTCATATGTATAAGCAATTCCATAATCGAGCCAAATTTTCAAAAGACCTCCTTCAAACCGATTTAGCCTAATCTCATGACAGTTCTTGTTTGATGAGTTTTGAGATTAAGTAAAAATCGGTTACCTAAAAGTCTTTTGAGGGTTTTGCTCGAGAATGGGAAAGTTTGCCTCATCCAAACCCTAAACCTGAGAGACCAACACAAACTGAATTCAGGCACTGAATTCCTTTTTGGGTAGGCGAATGTGACAACTCGTAATTTCAGGTCATTTCTCAAATTTACTATTCATCGTTTTTGAAGTCGATTTGATATTCTGAGAACGTATTTCAAAATTTTACTATTCACGAAACACTATTCATTCCCGGAGAAAATCACTATTCATGATTCACTATTCATCATTTATCGTAAACTAGGTTTACGAGTATCAAATGCGCGTAACCGTAAGGGTTTAGCTGCGAATTCGTGAAAAATTATTGAGGACATTTCATATAGACTAGGTTTAGTCTACATTATCATTGGTAATATCATCCTCATATTAATTCATGCATGATTTTGCATATTTCATTAAACGTTTATTTTCTTATTAAATAAACGCTATCGCATAATCATTTATTTTGAATATTTGATCCGACACTTCCAAAAATTATCTTGATATATTTTTATACTCATTTTAAGACTATAAAAATTATATTATTAGTTACCCGATGTTTTAAATTTATTTTGTATATAAATTGTTATATATATATATATATATATATATTTACGAAGATTTTCGTAAATACCACTCGATAATTATTATTGCACTTAATTCTTTTAAGAAATGCAATTTTATAATTTTTATGACTTTAATATATTTTATTTGGTTCCGTTAAAATCAATTTCTAGCTAACGTTACACTAAATAATTAATTTTACTTACAAACTACACATTATACTTATCATTATACACATTTAACCATTAAAATTACACAAAACCTTTCCCCATTTCATTCTTGTCGACACCCCCTCCATGTCACAAGAGAAATCACATTTGATTTTGCTTCTTAAATTACCATATTGCCCTTTTTGGCTAGATCTTTCATATACTTGCACTTAATTTCTAAAAGAAAACACATACATACACTCATAGAAAAAGGTGTAAAAAAATAAAACTCAAAACTCTTCCACTTTTCTTCCCATAGCCGACCCCCTAGACATCATGGTTATCAAATTGAATTTTTCCACCTAGGTGTACACCTCTTCAAGTAGGATAGATATTTGTAAGATATAACTTTTATACCAAATGAAAAACACATAGTTTTCACATTTGAAGGTGAAAAGTGAATGAAACACTCTCTTTTCTCTCCAAAAATTCAGCCAAGCTAGGAAGCAAGAAGAAAACATATATTTTCAAGAATCAAGAGCTTATATTACCACTAGTATACTTCTCTTTAAGGTTTTGCAATAAAAACATAGGAGTATTTAGGAACACCTTGTTCCATAAACCTCATCATCATACTAGTAAGCATTTCATGATCATTTTTAATCTTTCATATTCATGAGTTATTTTTATCATTCTAGTAGAAAACATGCAAGTTATATGAGTATCTATACCACTTTTAATGTTTTTAGTACTTATAATTAGTATATACTATCCTATAATTAATCCCTTGAAACATATCATTTTTGATGATGTTTAGGAACCCATGACACCCTAAGAAGGTGTATGGTAGGTTTAGAATAGCTTTGGTGTTGATTTGAAGTGGTTAGAATAAGTATTACGCGAGAGAAATCCTTTTCGACAACATTAAATAGTGGTCTGTTGGTTTTTTTGAAATCTGGAAATTTCGACAGGAGATAAAATATTTTGGGCTAGGTATTCAGAAAATATAATTTAAAACGAAAACGTGGTCGCTTGAACGGGTTAAAACAGAGTTATAACGAAGAAGTTATGCTATTTTCAAGTTTAACGACGAAAACTATATTTTCCGGAAAATCAGCATGCTGTCCAGATTTTTAAGGGTAAAAAATGAGTCTTAAGCGTTATTTAAATGAGTCGATTTATCAAAAATATATTAGTATACTTTAACACGAAGCTAAGGACATATAAAATGTAGAAAACGGACTTATAACGACTAAATTACATGCGTTTAAATAAGGTTGACGTAACTATTTTCACAAGTAGAACACTTATATATATATTCTTCCTATTAGTCAAAAATTATTGTCGCGAGTGACCATGTTGGGAGTCATTTCTAACATCGATAAAATACTTTTGAGAAAACGATGTCTTATAATAAAAGTAAGTTCACCTAGCCTATTTTCCAAAATGTTCAACCGTTCGTCAAACGGAGTTGTAACGAATAAAATATGGTCACTCAAACTTTGCCGAAAACTACCCTTAAACAATATTTTTGGTACAAGTATGCTTTTCCAAAATGTTCAACCGTTCACCTATGCTTTTCTCCATGATCGAGACCTCTATGATCAAAATTTAAAAGCTAAGACTTTGAGATAATGCTACAAGCTTTCCAAAACCATTGAGTTTGTTTCCTAACACTCGATATTCACTATTTTACGACTAGCTTTTCGAGGCCTTTTAGTCACTTTCATGAATTGTCAAATTATATTGTTTTGCGACGAAAAACTATAATTTCATAATAAATCACTAAATGACTATCGTAGGATATCATTTCAATGTAAATACTTGTAAAGTAATTTATAACTTAACAATACGTTATAAACTTATTTTTCGACGATAAACTCTATTTTCAAAACTGCACGAGTGGTATAGATTACATGTGGATTTGCATGTACGACATTGTTTCATGACTTACATTAGAACATATCATTCATAATAGGTCGTAGTTAGAGATTTGCGCCGCATTTCAGTGTACTCACTTTTGTCATCATAATCATTGCATCAGGTGAGTTTCCATAGCCCCATTTTCAATTGTTTTTATACTACTTTTGGGGGAGATACATGCTCATCAACTTTTATGACATTCATGTCTATTTGTAAACTATGTGTTTATCTGAACTGAATGTTTAGTCATACGAAGTAACAGTATTGCCATAGTTAGAATTTCTATATTATAAATCATTGGGCTAGTTGACTTGGTATGATCACGGTCTAGCGGTCTTGGTATAATGTTGAACTAGCGGTCGTGGTATAATTATTGAACTAGCGGTCTTGGTATAATCATTGAACTAGCGGTCTTGGTATAATCATTGAACTAGCGGTCTTGGTATAATGTTGAACTCGCCGTCTTGGTACAATCATGAACTAATGGTCTTGGAACTATTTGAAACTATACGAATTATGTGTTATATCAATTGACTATTGAAACATTAAGTCATGCACTATTATGTGAATTTATTTGAAAACATGTGCTTGAACATACACCATACATATTTTGGCAATGGGTTGTAAACACACAAGTTGCACGTTTTGTATGGGCGAAACTTGGAACTGAGTGGATTTGCAATGCATTTGCTGCATGCACATTCTTTAAAGGTTTTTCATGACAAATCAAACTCTATGAACTCACTCAACCTTTGTGTTGACACTTTTAAGCATGTTTTATTTTAGGTATCTAAGGCATACACTTCATGGCATGCATGTGGACTTATCATAGAGTCGTGGTGACGACGCGTCTCACATTGGATTTATGCACTTTAAAAACATCGTTTGGCTTGTAAAAACTTATTTCCGCACATGATGATTTTCATTTGGGACCTATATTTTGTAAACTATGAATGTTTTATTAAATCAAACGATGTGTTTTTCCAAACGACACTTTAGGTCGTTCAATATAACTCAGAATCGTGATGCTATGATGATCAACCCCGTGAATTCCATTCCACGCAAAGCAGTAATTTGGGGTGTGACACAAACCTTTTGAAAACAGTTGACCTAAACCTAAAGATGCAACTTTTAACCTATATAAACTAGAAAGAAAAGAGATTTAAACAACATAGGCATGTTACTTATAGCTTTGCAAGACATAAATACAAGTCAGCTTAACTTGAGGCATACAAGATTTGAAGCAAACCATAAAGCTCAGGCTATAAAGTATGCAAGATCAATACCCTACAAGTGGCAAGATGGGTTGGTGGTAATCGGTCAAAACGGATTTGGGTAATCGGTCAAAACGGATTTGGGTGATCGGTCAAAACGGATTTGGGTTGAAATAGGTCATCTTTCAGGGTGAAAATCGGTTGGGCTGATTACAAATCCTCTATCATAACAATACTAATCTGGATATCTGAATACGACATATTGGGATGTAGTTGTATACTTCTTTGCAATAAAATAAACTTTAAACGATCTTTGTTATGCAGACATTAAAAGTTAACTCTCAACAATGCATACATAAATCAAATTCTCGAGTAGGACCACATCATCATACAATGATAACGAACAATGTACATTCATTTTTTTATAAAATTTAACTCTCATTGTCTCTATAGTTACCATGACATTTCCTTGTTCAAAATCAGATACACACATAGACATCACAAAAACATTTAAGGATATTGTAACAGAGTGAATAAGGTTTTGATAGGTAAAATTAAAAAATAAGCTAATAATTTATGACTAAAGCTTTCCAAAAAACTCTAGGTACATTTAATATATGTATATGAGTACGTGTATTACCCCTCATTAAACATTACCAAATGTAGGTTATTGGATGCCAGCATGTAAAGCACACATAGGTTACACTTGCAAGAACTGCTTGATGAACTTTAAAAAGCTAAAAATATGATCTGCAACACAAGAACAAAACTGTATAAGCAGAAAACCTCCACCCCCACCCCAAAATTGAAACTTGAAACATATGTAAATTGAAGATAAACCTTCGAAATCCGTGTAAGGTGTAGGGAGAGTACGGAGTCCCGGTTTAGTACAACCATGGTATGAATAACACAACCATAATTTCACCCACATGGCCTCGATATCATAGACAAAATCTTTGTCGAAATCGATTGTATGGTAATCGTAACGACATGTATAAACATTAAACAAACAAAATGAGTCTAATTCAGTAACTAAATAACTCCTAAGAACATGAAGATAGCCTCAATATACATAATACATCCATTGGTTATATAAATAGCAATCAAACATAATAATATAGTAATATACAAACTATTGCATAAGAAGTAGTTTGGTTACCTTGATAAAGGGCTCGAGAGTCGAGCAAACGTAGCTGCAAAACCAAATGTAGAGTAACAACTTTTGTGAAGAAATTTGAGGTGTGACAGAGTGGAAGAACAATGATGATAATCTGCACTTGGATTTTGACTTTTTTTGTTTGTCGCTTTGTTTTTCTTTGGATTTGATTTTTTTCTTTCTTTGGATCGGATTTTGATTTTTTTTGTCGTGTGTGTGTGTTTGTGAAAAATAGAAGAAGCAGTATTATCAAAAGTCTTTATTAGGAACACAGTTTATAGAATAATTTATTTATGTAAAAAGTATATGTACTTGTGTAAGTTATTGGATTTCACATACACATCAAACCATGACACAAAGTAGGCGTACAAGAGGTTTTAGAGAGAGAAAGTTAGAGGTTTGGGAACTTGGTGAGAGAAAGAAAAATCTTATTATGAGCTCCAACTCTACCTTGGAAGGTAGAGAGTATTTATAGTATTTACATAAATCGCTACCTATCGGGTCGTGGATCGGGCATACGGTGGGTAAAGACCGTCCGTCCTCCACGGTGTTACTTAAACTAAATACTACTTAACTTATAATAATCTACGACTACGAGCTTTTAACGATTACATATACTTGAGGTGACCGACTCTTTAATACATGGATTTACTAAATCCTAACAATCTCCCCAAGGAGGTCACCTCAAGATTACCTCAAACATACATTGAATACAAATGATTTTACATAAAGATTGTTCTTGCATTCTTGTTCTTGTTCTTTGCTCAAGCCCGTAGTCATTGATTCTTCATTGATGCATGTTTGGATAATCTAAGTGGAGGTCTTTCTTGATCCACGTGATAATAATTTTGAGCCGCCTATTGAGATCATCATCTAACAAAATCTCGAGACATCCATTGTGGTGTTGGTATTATGTGATGTTGTGACTTTCGGACCGACATGCTCACATTCGGATCATGAAATCTTCTCATCGAGTAGCGGAAGCTTTTGTTGATTCATGATATTGGCGGCGAAGCGAAGCATGGAGTGAAAATATCGAGTCATTGATGCACTAATCATGATTACTTTTGAGATGAATGTGGGAGTGAGCATGCGGCTATGGATTGACCGCTTCATTCGATCGGTGCAAACGAGGGCGACTGCATACAACGATTAGCAATAAATCGCACGAAAGTGTCTTTGATCACTTTTCGTTGAATTGAGGTACACGCCCACGGTTCCCGTTGATCGATTACAATCTTACTGTGATCGGTATAATTCAAGAATTTCCTTGTGAGGTTTCGCGTTGCTCTAGCTGTTCTCAAACCGGAACATCTCAAAGAAGACAACTCGGAGTGAGTGAACCAATGAATAGAGATTCAGCGATTGATGAAAAGATATTTGAAAAAACAATCGTGCATTGCTCAATAGAAATTGTTTTGCAATACAAACAAGGTTTTAATGAAAATCAATTATCAATAATAAGACACCTTTTGATTTGAAATATTCGTACATGGTCGATGTGCTAAAGAAAAGAGTTTTTAAGCACAATGACCGGTTTTTCAAAGGTATCCGTCAATCCATAACTCGAACGGGATTGATTCAAGAGATTGAATCGCTCCATTGTTTTCATTCGGTTGTCACATGGTTGATCTATTGAATAGATCTCACATGCCACCTATCGTGAGCTTGTTTGATGTTGGCTCGAAGGCTTTCCATCTTCATTGTGAATATTTTTACATATCACTCGGATGTTACGGCAATACCACAAGGATAATGCGTGGGACTCAAGATATAATCTCTTTCCACATTGTGTGAAAGCAGAGAGTCTTTATTGAATGTGTCCTAATGAGATTTATGGATGATCTCGTGGCTCTAGACTCAATATGGTATCGGAGACTAGGGAGGGTCTCCTTCTTTAATATCAACAATCTCTAAGAGAAAGTCGATAGATAATGTTGGTTCCCGTGAGAATGAAACAAGTCCTTTTAAGAGGAACTTGAGTGGTTTGGGAAGTTAAAGTGCGGTCGTCCTTTGGGTCCATGACGTCTTGTCTTCAATACCGATGTTACCTTGGTAACCACCAAGAGCAAATGAATTGAACCCGTATCCGCCTAAGGTTGAATAATTGGAGGCTATTTGTTTTCACCCTTTCTCATTCAATTCTTTTCATTCTTCAACCCTTCGGTGCTTACCGAGACTTCATAACTAGAACCTTGTTCGGTTTATTCCGATTCTAGCTCTGTCTCATCCGCACTCTTCCCATATTCTCATTTTTCTCCTTTTTTCAACATTCCTAAGGACTCTACACTATCTAGTGGATTGTCCTCGGAAGATCCCTCCGTTTCGACGGATCATGGGAACAAATACCTAACCTTATCATCCTTATATCACCAGACATAAAGTAAAGTTGGTCGGTCTATTTGGTATTGTTCATCTGCCATTGGAACCAATTGAAAACCATTTGAAAATCAATCCAGATACTTAAGATATATTATCAAAGCATTTTGTACCTGAATTGTTTTTGATATTTTTAGAACAAGAGCTCCCCCTCAACATGTGCATCAAGCGTTTTGCACACGGAGGCAAGAGAAAGAATTAACTTCTTTAATTACCATTTTCTAAAAGATATCAACATCACTTCCCTGATCAAAACAGGTAGATAAAGCATATAAGGGAAGGATGAGGTTTTCATAAGCTTGCTCCCCCTCAATGTGTGCCTTGAGGTTTGAAAGAGTTTTGCACATACAAGAGGAGCACGCACATTGATATAAATTGATCACGCTTCGGATCTTTGTGGTTTAAGATAGATGCTCCCCTCAACATGTGCATGGAAAATTTGAAATCGTTTGGCACATGTGGGAAGGAGAGCTTGTGCATCCTTATAAAACCATTTACCGAATTATCGATTAAATCCAATTTAAATCACAAATTCTCCCCGATCACAATTATCAAATCATTTGAGATTTGTGATCTCGTAGATTTAAATTGATTTTGAAAGCTTTAAGAGGAATTGTGACTTGATTATGAAAGCGTTTTATCGATAAGGATTAGATTTTAAGACTTTAAACTCCATTGAATAAACATGCATGATTATCATTTGAAAACAATTGTATGACAAATAACTTTTTGATTTAATTGAAATCATTCTCCCTCAATCAATGACATAAGTTGTTGATTGAGAGATAGATATTTTGACAAACTTTTAAGTTCGATGATTATCAAAAATAGAGTCCGAGTTAATTTTTCAAAACAACTAGTTTTCATTAGATAGTAAGGATTAGTTTAAAGAATCGAGCAAGAAATTTGAAAACCACAAAAAGTATGGCTCTATTCTCATCTTTGAAAATCGAGTTCTTGCTCGAAATGACAATAAACCAATTTTTCTCTTTCTCCCATTTTTTAAAATAAAGTTCGAACAATATCTAAAGTCCCGTGTCATTCTTTGAATGACAGCACAAAGACCGAGATATTATCGAATCGAGAAAACATGACAACTCGACAATATTTTTGAAAATTTTTGAATTTTTCAAATTTTATGGATTTTGAAAGTTTTATATTTTTCTATTTGATTTTTGAAGGTTTTAAAATTTTGTATTTTGTTTTTCGAATAGATATATACAAGAGATAGATGAAGGAAACCTTTACTCCTCTTCTTCCTCTTGAAGGCGTTTGAGTGTTTCGGTTGAAGGCTTTTAAGGCCAAGTCGTGGAAGAATAAACTCAAAACGTTCTCTAGGAAGAGCTTTGGTGAAGATGTACGCTAAGCGGTATTCGGTCCTCACAAAGTAAAGTTCCACCACATCGTTTTCCACTTGTTCCTTGATGAAATGATGTCGAATGTCGATGTGCTTTGCTCTTGAGTGTTGTACGTTGTTGCATGAGAGAGCAATAGCACTTTTATTATCACAAGACAGAGGATTTTGTTAAATTCAAAGCCATAGTCGATAATTGGGATCTCATCCATAGGATTTGAGTACAACAAGATGACATGGCTATGTATTCACCTCAGAGGAAATAGAAGTACTCATTTGCTTCTTTGAAGACCACTCACAAGCTTATCACCCCAAAATTGAGCACCTCCGGGCGTACTTCGACGAGTATCTTAACATCCGCATGATCGGCATCTGCATAGGCTATTCTTGACATACCGGTGTCCTTGGTACCAAAGTCCCATATTGATGGTTCCTTGGAGATACCGAAGACCCGCTTAACCTCTTCAAGGTGATTTTTAGTAGGCTTAGCACGGTATCTAACACACATGCAAGCAATGAACAAGATGTCCGGTCTACTAGCTAAGAGGTACATCGGGATCCAATCATACTACGATATTTCGTTTGGTCTACCATGATCCCCGAGTGGTCCTCATCTAGTTTGGTACGTTCAATCATTGGAGTGTCAACAGGTCACTTGAATCAAATCCAAATTTCTTTAAAATCTCATTTGCATATTTAGATAGATTTATGAAAATGCCTCGGGACTTTGTGAAATTTGTAGTCCTAAGAAAAATGACATTTGTCCCATCATTGACATTTGAAATTTAGAACCCATTTCATTTGAAAACGGTCACACTCATTGGGGTCATCGAGGCAAAGATGATATCATCAACATAAATTTGAACATGAATTAAATGTTTGCGACGACACGGTGAACAATGTTGGATCAGCTGCTCCTTTGCTAAATCCGGTAGATAGAAGAAACTTTGATAGCGTATCATACCATGCCCTTGGAGCTTGCTTTAAACCGTAAAGAGCCTTCTTCAAGCGATAAACGTGAGTAGGATGCTCTTGATTTACAAATCCTTCGGTTGGTCGACGTGAGCGACTTCTTTAAGATCTCCGTTCGAAATGCCGTCTTTACATCCATCGATAGACTACCATGTTCTTACTAGCGACATTAGTCAAAAGATTACGATTGCCTCGATTCGAGCAAGCTGGAGCAAAAGATTCTTCAAAGTCAATACCCTCCTCTTGACGGTATCCTTTAGAAACTAATCGAGCCTTGTTCTTCAACACATCACCATGCTCATCAAGTTTCACTTTGAAGATCCATTTAGAGCAATAATCATAGCACAATCTGGGCGGTACTAACTCCCATACATCAAGTCGATCAAACTCATGAATTTCTTCTTGCATGGCATTGAACTAGTTGTCTTCATTCATGGCGGTTTAACATCTTTGGTTCGATCTTAGAGAGTACGGAGTTGAAGAAGCACCATAAGGCATCGGTTTCAAGTTGTTTCCGTGTTGATCTTGGACGAGAGGATTTCCAATGATGTTGTCTAATGGATGATCGTGAGTCCATTTTCTCGGTGTTCATGTGGCGTTGTTGAGGGACCGAGGTAGCAGAGTCGATGTCTCACGAAGAAGATGGTTCGATGATGATTCGAGGAGCAAATATGTTTTCAAATGGAGTATCTTCGGGGAGTAGCAAAGGATTAACTTCATCATTGATGCGAAGCAGTTCCATGATGTACATTCGAAGATTGATGATTTGTTGATGAGGCGAGTTATCGTGCAGTGCTTCTTGACTTAATGATATTGAGGCGAAGGATTGACTTCATTCTCGTGGATATGAGCGACCTACATTGTGGGAATTGAGTTCATTAGCACTTGGCTCATAGAGTTCATCAAACATAGGATCAAACAATTTCTTTAAATCATCTTCGGATGGAGGTACATATGGAGTTCTTTGGAGAAGAATTTGGTACAAGGGATGAGCCAATGGGACTGTTTTGAAGTGCGAGTCTGGCTGGATTGTCCAAGAGGCATTTGACGGTCACTCATCAAACGTAACGTGAATTGTTTCCATGATATCTCGGGTTCTCTTATTGTAGATTCGGTAACCTTTTCATTTGGTGCATAGCCTACAAATATTCCAATGTCTCGCTTTGGCTCTCGGTTTTCCTAAATCTTGACCATCATTAGTTGGATAACATAAAGCACCAAACACACGAAGGTATGATAGATCGGGTTTTCGATTGTGGACAAGTTCGTATGGAGTCTTTCCATGAGATGTGTGAATTAGAGATCTATTTTGAGTGTAACAAGCGTTGGCAATAGCTTGACCCATAGAAACATTGGAATCTTTGAGTAGATCAGCATTGTCCTTGCGGCTTCTACAAGAGTTCGGTTTAGTCTTTCAACTACACCATTCTGTTGAGGAGTTCGAGGAACACTTCTTTGAGGACCGATTCCAACATTTTCATAAAATTCATTGAGTACTTTATTAACAAACTCGGTTCCTTTGTTAGTTGGACGATTCGAACTATTTTGTTGAGTCGATCCGAAGTTGTTTAATAAGTTTAATGATGACATCTCGGAGTTTCGTCCTTTGTCCTCAAAACTTAACCCAAGTGAATCGGAGTAGTCATCAACCACTACTAACACATATCTCTTCCCATTAATAGTTTGCACTCTCATTGGACCGCACGGATCCATATGTAGGGTATGAAGAACTTCCATTATAGAGTTGGTGGGTTTTGGTTTGTGGGCATATTTCGTGCTTTTCCCAATTGACAAGTCGAGCAAAGATGATCTTTTTCATATTTTAACTGGGTAATCCTCGACTAGATCCTTTACGGAAAGGTTGTTTATGGTACCAAAGTTCAAGTGATTGAGGCGGCGATGCCATAACCAAGACTTTGTTATAGAAGCCTTTGACAACAAGCGATTGGAGGACTTCATCATGTCATCGATAGAGATGGTGTATAGGTTTGAACCTCGGTACCTCTTAACAATTCTACACCATCAAGTTCTCTAACGAAACAAGTATGTTTTCTAAAAGCTACTTCTAGATCGGAATCACGAAATTGACCAACAGAGAACAAATTATGACCAAGACCTTCCACATAATATACCACGGAAATTACACTTTACCAACCACATAATCTCCATAACCCATGATAGCTCCAAAATGGTCGTTCCGAATCTAATTGTCCGATGAATTTACTCACGAAGTTCATGAGCGCGACCGGTCGCCATGATCATATGCTTGGAACAGCTGAGTCCGGTACCACATAACGATTTGAGCGATATGCGGTTGAACACAGACAAGAATGGATAATGGATACTTGGGATCCCCATGCAAGAATGGGTTCCATTTAGTTAGTGATGATGATTGGAACACCCACATCGAAATAGAAACATTCATATAAGAAATTGAGGCAATGGAATCATTATGAATAGATGCGGTACTAGTGTCCGTATTTGCCCTATTCAAAGTATGTTCACTTAAGGGAATAGTTCTACCAAGAGGCATCCATTTTCTAGTGGGCATTGACTCATTAACCTTATAGCCAAAAGGTATCCATTCATAACCTATCTTACTAAATGTTCTTCCCTGTGGGTTTCCTTTGTTTTCTAACTCTCTTTTGCCTCTGCCTTTTGCCTTTTATCATGATTTTTACATTAGCAATATTAAGCGGGGTATGACATTAGACAAAACATTCACACCACATTCATGATTAGAAATGAATTTAGCGAGACATCATTACAAGGTTTGCAAATAGTATCGAATTGAATTAATTATAGTACGCCTATGGCTAATACTAGAATCAACACGATTCGCTTTATTTGACACAAGCTTAAAGTTCCTAGGTTGGTCTTCTACTCTCTTCTAATGCGCATTCTTAGCTTGCGAGGTCCTATCATTCCATGTGTTGTCTTGAGACTTTGACTGCTCGCTTTAATGTCATGATTACTCTGTAGAGGAATGGGAACATTAGTTGGTTTTGCTACTCTTTGCATCTCCTGTTTAGATGTCTTTGGGATCTGAATTACATGCAGCACACTAAGGTTCACTTTCTTAACACTAGAAGTGTTGGGATTTGTACTCTAGAAGGCATACTAGAGTTCGCTTTCTTAGCTTTAACGGATCTGGAATCGAACTACTTGAAGGTATACTACGGTTCACATTCAAAACATCGGGCATCGAATGGATATCATACTTGGCACTAGGCATAGAACACGGAATCAAAGGATTAACTCGCTCACCTAAAGACTTAGGGCATATTGTGATTAAGCATTCTAGAATTTCTTGAGATCTTTTGGCATATAAGCATGCATGCCCAATTGCATTAAGTGGTTTTTCTAACTTATCCTCTTCAACAATCTCACGGAGACATTCTAGACAATCCTTAAGGGATGAGAAATATGTTTGAATAGCAAGTTTGTTATTTCTGAGATGAGGAGGAACATATTTCACAGACAAAGCATATTTATTACAAACATTTACCTTTGATCCACCATTCTCCCCATTGGTCATTGGCATTTTCCCTTTTACCTGGCTCTTCAGATTCTCAATTTCCTTTTGCAATGAAGCTATTTGTTCGGTATTTTTGTTACTAGTGACCTTTATTGATTCAAATAACTCATTGAAATGACGTTTAATCTTTTTATTTTCTTCAAGAAAGCTTTCGTTTTCCTTTTGTAATGCATTTACTAAGTTTTGAAGATTAAACGTTTGAGAATTCGAGAATCTAAAGGAGGAGGCATTTGGGAACCGATCGCATTGTTCTTTTGACCCTTTAATTGAGATATTTGGGCTTTCAACTTTACGATCGAGTTACAATGAGCTTGAATCTGTTCATCCCGTTTGTTAATTTGAAAAGCGCATCAAACTCGGAGCATCGAGGATGTCTTGATATTTGAAGTTTTGACACTTTCTTTAAGATGTTGATATTTTAGTTGTAAATTAACATGCTCAACCTCTAGTTTAGAAAAATGTTTAACCAAATTGTTGTGATCATCCAGTTCAATTTTCTCATTTAGTTTAGAATTAGTCTTTTCAAGCTCAATGACACGATCATGGGAGACTTTCAGGGCAATAGATAATTCATGAAATTGAGAAGCATTAATGGAACAATTTGTAGCAGTGAAAAACACATCTTGTGCAACACATTCAGTAATAAGAGTCTCATTTAATGTATGCAAGTTCTTCCTCTCAATCTCATTATATTTTAGTGCTCACTCATAGTCACTAACCTCAACTATCATTGCATCAAATTCCTTCTCCATTTCTTTAATGTCTAAATTCATTCCCTTTTAAGACTTTCAAAATGATCTTTTAGTTGTTTAAAGAAAGGCATGACTTGATTAAATAACATTCTTTTGTTTGCTCAAACCCTTTCCCTTGAGTTATACCGGTGGATGTGATCCTTTTCTTACAAGTTTTCTCAAAATCAACAAATAGTTGAAAAATAACATATTGGTGATTAAGGTCTTGCTTTTAGTGGCAATAGTCCTAGGAACTAAATGCATTGGTGTATTGGGAGGATACACGATTCTTTGAAGGCATTTTTCTAAAGGAGGGTTAGTTACAACAAGATTCTCGCTTTTGCTTATCTAAATCCTTTTTCGAACACTTGTTCGGTGTTAACAATGTCCGAGGCTTAAACATGTTCAAGGAAATCCAATTCTCCTTCTTGTAATCATGGGGTGTGATATTTATTTTCTTCTCTTTACATTTAGGATCATCTAGTTTCTTGTTCATCTTTTCCTAGTGACTTCATCGATTTCTTCTCTTCCTTAGTGCACTCAACACAACTAGGTTTCGTCTAGGCTTAAGGATTTCATTTCCATCATAGAGAACCTTATGAGCATTTCTAGCCTTCTTAATGACCTCTGGATTTGGTTCTTCAACAAGGGAATGCTATGCTTATCGCTTAAGACTCTATGCTTAGTGATTAAGTGAGCGATCTGAATGGTATTTCCTTGTACGTACAACTTATTTTCAAGCTTGTTTTTCAAGGTTTTAGATTAGAGAAATCATTCAAAAGTTTTGATTCCTTAGCACCGAATTCTTGCTTAAGCATTTTAACATTTTCTTGAAGTTCTTGTTTTGCTTAGCAGTTTTAGAAAGCTTTTCTTGTAAGGAGTTTAACTCTTGTTTTAATACTTCTTCTCTAAACCTACTTTTCTAATAGTTATGCGCATTTGGTCATCCATTTCACGCTCACGGGTGGTCAACTCAAATTTTGCACGTTGTTCATAAATAGCAACACGTTCTTTATAGGCATTCGATTCGAGATGACAGAATCATCGAGGGCACATGCGGTGAATTCATCAAAACATAATCATTATTGATGAAGAAGATACATCACTTGGTACAATCTCACTTTCACTTTGTTTCACATATTGATCATATGGGACAACATTGATATTACCCATATTTTCAATATCGACTCAATAAATCTGATTGATTGTACTTCGTTATGTATCTTTGCTCATCAACTTCATCGTATAATTTTAATACCTCGAAATGATTTTGTCTTTGGATGGACCAGCTTGTGGTGATGAAGAAACTTTAGGAGGGACCATTGGAGAAATGCTAGCCATGAAAATGGTTTGTGCGGTGGGTTCTTCATCAACATCGAGTCGTATGCATTACAATCGACTACTTGAAAGGCATTCGATGATTATGGCCTATCTCCGAATTGGTTGCTCATCCACATCTGCATCATATGTCTTAGCATTTCCTCGACCAAGAACAACAACTCCTCTTCATCCAAAGCTGCACCATTATCACGAGCTTGCACAAGCAACATCTTATCCTCAAGTACTCGGCAATGCGAGGCGTTTTGGCGATGTGCGTTCCTTGCAATGTGTCCTCACCTCCACAATTGTAACATTTGATTGGCTTTGCTTGACCACGGTTTCCATTCCTTCCCTATTCGATTTGCGGCATAACCTCTACCACTCCACCTCTTGGTTGTTCGTCTGTCTTTCTTGAACCGGCTGCACCATAACCTTCCCATCTCGGCGGTGGCTTGATTGTGTAGATTGGATCTGATTACGAGATTGTTGTTGGTGTGTGAAGAGAGTTCATGTTTTGACTAATCGAGAGCCAGTTGATTAATGAAGTTTCCACGTGTGCATCGAGATCGACTTGTTTGAACATAGGATCACGAATGAGTTTGTGATTACCATTACCCATGGGTATGACTTGTGAGGCTTTGGTTGTGATTCCGATGTTTAAGTAGAAGGCGGTTGAATCATTTGATGATCTTGTCTCTCCCCGGTTAGTTTTGAACCGATTAAGAATCCTTTTTCAAACATAACATGTCTCTCATTCGAAGGAGGAAGGCATAGAGTTGCTCATAGTTTGTATTCTTCAATCCTTTGGTTAGCTTTACAGAGGTGACAAACTTGTGCCATTCGGGATTCATGTTGTTCACAAACTTTGAGTTCATTTGAATGTTTGGCATAGTCATTCGATGTTCCTCATATCATTAACAAGCTTGTGGAATCTCACATAGTACTCATAGACACTCTCATCGGTTTCATCTTGAAGTGTTCAAATTCATCATAGAGTTGTGATTCTCTATCTTCCATAGTTAATTCGAACACGAGAGAAGCATCTTGACATTATCCCACACCGCCTTGGCTTCGGTGTTGTGATTGATCAGATTGTAGATATCTTTTGGAAGACCTTGAAGTACGATGTTAGAAGCCAACTCGCTAATTTGTCAAGTCGCTAAATAGCAACTCGCTAGGTACCAACTCGCTAACACCAAGTCGCTAACAATATAAAGTACAAGTCGCTAACTTACACCAAGTCGCTACCCGTAGTGGAGAATCCACTAAGTGTACTTTTTGTCGGCTTGTCTCAGTAGACTAGTCGCTAGCTCAACTCGCTAAGACCTTCAACAACAACTCGCTACCAAATAACAAAGCAAATCGCTACCAAGATAAACTATCCGTGGCTCAAGTCGCTAGCTAGAAAATCACAAAACACCACCTTTCAATCCAAAAACAACCCAACCACGATGATTCAAGCCTTCAAAATCAAAACCTAAACACTTGTGATGATTCTAAACACAAAAGTACTATCAAAATCCAAACTTTAACACTAGAAATCACCCAAATGATGCAAAAACCACTAAACTTTTCAAACTAAAAACCACCTAAAACCACTAGAAATCCAAAGATATGTAAGAGATGATCTAACCATGGCTCTTGATACCAATTGTAAGTTATTGGTTTCACATACACATCAAACCATGACACAAAGTAGGCGTATACGAGGTTTTAGAGATAAAGTTAGAGGTTTGGGAGCTTTAGTGAGAGAAAGAAAAATCTTATTATGAGCTCCAACTCTACCTTGGAAGGTAGAGTATTTATAATCTTTACATAAATCGCCACCTATCGGGTGTGGATCGGGCATACGGTGGGTAAAGACCGTCCGTCCTCCACGGTGTTACTTAAACTAAATACTACTTAACTTATAATAATCTCGACTACGAGCTTTCTAACGATTACATATACTTGAGGTGACCGACTCTTTAATACATGGATTTACTAAATCCTAACAACTTGACAAGTATTATGTAAAATGACCAAAACCATTTTAAAAAATACGGTTGCCTAGCGCTTTTAGTTGCCCAAAAACAATACCTTACACATACGGGACACTTGTCACAATTTCGATGAGTTGCCCAATGAGCGGTTGCCCTCGGTCCATTTTCAAAAAAAAAGTGGTCAGGAAAGTGACTAGCGTCGAGTATGTGATCTATTGCATAATTTTCCCTTTATAAAATATGCTAAAAACATATGTGTAATTTTGTAAAAAAAAAATACTTATACAAAGAAAAGGTAGTTAATAAAACTTTTGTTGTCAAATTTTAAATAAAGCATATTTATCATTTTTCATATATTTTTTTAATAAGTTCATAAATTTAAGACTAAAATACACCGTTGTTCCCTAAACTTGTCACTGCGCTTCGCGATGGGACAAACCTAGGCATTATCATCGTGGGGAGTCCAAAACTTGGGTTTTTAATGCCAAACTAGTCCATTGACCAAATTTCTGTTAGTCAATGTCTGTTAATTTCCTCATGTGCCTTGCACATGAGGGTAAAATGGTCATTTCATTGTTTTGGTTAATTACCATTCATCTTCATCTTCCTCATGTTTAAACCCAGATTCCGGCGACCTTAAACCCAGAATCCGACGACCAAGAATTATACATGTGCAAGATTAGTAGTGCAAACTAAAGGGATCTTACCACGAGACTTGAATTCGATCAAGCAAGAGTGTAATATTTTGGCGCTTCAAGAGGCATCGTTCATTTTGGAGATTGTCAATTGCTCCGGTGCCACAAACATATCCATAAATGTCTCATCATTCACACCAAATAAATCAAGTCCCAATGGTGCTACCATAAGACGTTCACGGCTGAAAAAAAAGGTTCAATGTGAGAACTATAGACAACCAACTCGCTTCATAAGATATACATTATATTTTTTTAGTATCGCACCTGATGAAACAGTTAGGATCAATAAAGGCATACACACGTATTTGTATCTACCCTGCATCCATGATTGTTGGTAGAATTCTCATTGTATCTCACATGTCTTATTAATAAACTGAAAACAAACAAATTTGCTCTTAATCATAGATATATTTGGTAAGATGGATGGTTGTAGGTTGGGTAACAAGTCAAAATGGGTTGCTGGTTTCATCAAATGAATCATGTGTTAAACTGTTAATCATGATTCCAAATTAAACGTTAATCATGATTCCAAATTATTGTGCAATAATAGTTTAACTATTCAAGCATAATATATTAAGAGGTCATATGCATTGAAATATTGAAAATAGACTTTGGATGACTTTCGACATGCTTAACTCATTTGACCGGTTTTTTTTTTTTTTTTTTTTTTTTTTTTTTGGCCAAGACTCTAAAGGTATAACTCCATTTGCCTGTCGAGATTGAACACAACCCGTTGTAAAACAAATGGGTCGAAATAACGACCTCTAATCTTAGGAATCGAACAAGAATAATTATGGTGACAGATTGTCTATTTTTATTCTAAGCGACATGATACATATTTCTCCTTAACTATCCTCTATAACCATTTGACAACATATAGCATAACTTTGGGGTACAAAGAAGTGTTATAATCTCTGAAGCCTTATATCTAAGTTTCAGTTTCATTATTGTTATGTTTAAGATGAATATTTGAACTAAATTCAAAGAGTATGAAGGTGTAGTAGACTAGTAGTATATAAGTTGGTGTATGATTATAGAAAAGGACAAATAGCATACCATGGGGCTAGAAAACCAGAATTCAGTGCCGATGTTACACTGCGTTCAACCAAGACTTCCCGTATACATGCAAAATGTTGTGCAGCAGACGAGCATATCTCAGTGTAAGTAGACCCTGATCGTGAGCCTATATCTCCAGCTGCAAATACAATACCTCTACCATTTTGACCTACAAAATTACCCAACACTTTGCCGTTATGTATTCTTGGATGGCGTTTTCTTGCTCCACCTTTAATGAAGTTTCCATGTTCTTTCTTAATGATATAATTTCCATCACATGGTTGATCAGGTGATGGTGTCTCGGGCACAGTCATAGAAGCTTCTCCTACGCCTTTAAAAGCTTTCCTAGTGTTTTTCGTGGCCATTATTTTACGGAGGTATGTTTTCTTGGTCTTTCGGAGCTTTGTTAACCAATGATGATCCATGATCCGAATCGGACAAATCAAGGCATATAGAACTAGTTCTTTGTCGGTGGTATCGTAAGTAGAGTTTGTACGGACCAAGCGGAAGATCACTCTCATAGCAAACTTGAGAATATGGGCTTATAACTGAATTCAAGTGGTGACGAACAAGTTGTTTGCTTTGAAACCCCAATGTGAATCTCCAAAATGAGCAGCGGTCTCTTGAAGCATCAAAAATATTACACTCTTGCTTGACTGAATTCAAGTCTGTGGCAAGATCCCTTTTAGTTTGCACTACTAATCTTGCACATGATATAATTCTTGGTCCCCGGATTCTGGGTTTAAGGTCGTCGGAATATGGGTTTAAACATGAGGAAGATGAACATGAAGGGTAATTAACCAAAACAATGAAATAACCATTTTACCCTCATGTGCAAGGCACATGGGGAAATTAACAGACGTTGACTAACAGAAAATTGGTCAAGGGACTAGTTTGGCATTAAAAACCCAAGTTTTGGACTCCCCACGATGTTAATGGCCAGGTTTGTCCCATCGCGAAGCGCAGTGATAAGTTTGGGGACCAACGGTGTATTTTAGTCTAAATTTAATAAATACCCTGTATACTTTATATTAAAAAAAACAAAAATGTGTTGTTGTTGTGTGTGTGTGTGTGTGTATATATATATATATATAGAGTAAGGATCTAATAGGAAGTATATTTAGAATAAGAATAATAAGAAGAGATTTAAACCATTGGATCAAAAAATCAATGGCTAAATATGAGGAACGGCAGAATTGTAAATAACATGATATTTTATTTAAAGCATAAGGGCAAAAGGGTAAAACTGAACCACAATACATGCTTTTAATCGTCATTATCATTGCATAACTGACCATCTGGTTTTCTCCATCGTTGCATCATTATCAAGAATTAAAATAATATCATCATTGCATGGATAAGAATGTAAAACAAATTCTAAAATGTTATTCGAATCTTCTTTTTGTGCCATGCATCTTTATTTAATAAAGTCCTTGCATCATTCATGCATTTACGTAGCGTAACATTATCAAAGCATGCAAAATTCATTAAACTTCTCGTGCATCTCTTTTTGTTATCGTTTTATTATATAGTAACCCTTAGAAAAGGAATGAAACCTAATAAATCTATTCTTGATAGTCAAGTCCCTCACTAATTAGAAAAAAACTGGGTGCATCTCATTTGGAAGCATCATATTCATTATGGAATGTTGGAGAACGATGGAGGAAAATTCTGCATTTGAGTTTGAATGCATCCAATATTGTCGTAATGGATCGTAATTAACAATAGTAAATTAAACTTGGGTGCATCTTTTAATTAAACACATGCATCTAAATGTTGTCCTGATTGTAAGAAATTATGTTGCATCTAATTTTAATCTTTGAAATGTCAGTTCGAATGAAAATTGAAAATAGTGTAGCAACAATTTACGTATGCATCTATTGAAATGCATCTAAAAGTAAAATGTAACTTTTACTCAAAGCGGATTGAATGCATATTCGTTTGAGGTTTTGATGCATAAAGATGACAAACTCATTTGAATGTAGATCTCATTTAATTATATTAATAAATTTTAATTAAATAAGTAAAAGTCAAGGATCCCATATTTTTAGGAGCAATTTAACGTCAATTTCATAAAATAGTTTGAGCGAAAGTGCCCTTGACCCACTTTAAAATGATTGGCCAAAATTACTTCTTATCCTTCTTATTTTAACTAATCTTCTTATTTGATCCACACTCTCTCTCTCTCTCTCTCTATATATATATATATATATATATATATATATATAGAGTTAGGATCAAATAAGAAGATTACTTAAAATAAAAGGAATAAGAAGAACTATAACCCAAATCCGAGATGCACCGACCTAAATTAGATGCATCCCTATAATCTTAGATTCATTATAACGCACAATAGTGTGTTTTCTAGCTTTAATCGGATGCATATCGTATATTAGATGCATTTCATGATTTCTCTTGTTTTTGTTCCTCTGCGTGCAAAATCATGAAAATCAATTTGCACCTTCTATACATCAAATTAACTTTCGAAACGCAAGATGTAGCATCTATATGAATAGAAATGCATCTAATGCAAGTCGTTGCTTCTCAATTGCGTGGTTTTGGTCACTTCTCACCACTTCTTATTTTAATTTACTTCTCTCTGGATCCCTACTATATATATATATATATATATATATATATATATATATATATATATATATATATATATATATATATATATATATATATCTATACATATATATGGGACTACATTGACACATCATTAATGCTTACTAGGCACATTAATGATGACATGGAGCATCATATGATGAGGTGTAAATGGTGACTAGGCACTATTTTACATTAAATGAGAAAAAATTCTAACGTGCATGATTCGAACTCGGTGCGAATGTCCGAAACAAATGCCTTAACCAGTGGAGCAATCCACAATTTGTTATACAAACTGCATTCCCTAATTTATATTAATAACAAAAACATTACCATATTCTCTTCTCTCAAACAACCAAAACAGACTCCCTACTCACTCGGCATTTCCAAATTAGGCAATTCAAAATCAATGCCGGTCAAACAATAACTTCCTCCCCTAAAAAAATTGTATCTCTTCTCAATCTATACCATGTTTAGCTTGATTATTTTTTGGTTTCATTGTTTGATTTTTGAAATGTTACACGAAATAAAGCTTGATTTGAAACATACAATATTATCCCAAATTATATCATCAATTGTTTTCAAAACCCTACTCTATCTATATATCTGAGTTGAAACACATCTCAAATCACATTCTTTATCACACGTAAATTCACATCCAGCACAAGAAATTCAAACATGGGTTTCAACAAGTCACCGAGTTACCCCTTTCTTTTGTAAATATATTTGATCCAATTTTGTGTTAATGATATATTTAATTTTTCTTATGTTTAGATGATGAATGTAACCATTTTCTTTTTGATGTTATAAGTAATTTTTTCCATTATGTTACATGCCATGTTTCTAATGCCATGTTATTATATGTATTGTTAAATCATCCGATTTTGTTTATGGAGTTGCTTCTCCTCTTGGTGTTCCTCAACAGGTTTTACACAACAATCAAATTAGCCAACATTGATGTATCCAACTTGCTCAACATATCCAAGGTTTATTTCAGTTATGTTTATTATGTAAGAATACCATTACATTGAACAAGTATCTATTGGTCTCAATATGTTAGTTTGTCTCATGTTTCAGTTATTTACTTATATGCAAATGCTATTATCGTATTCTGAGAACTTATGGAATGACTATTTTATCTACAGCAGAACAAGACGTGAAGCTGTGAAGTATTTGGCTAATAGATGTGTAATTGGAACGGTGTCAACTGCCACTTTCGCATGGAAATACTTGAAAAGTCCACACGACAAGTTTTTCTCATTCTCTATGCTATTTATTTTCATGTTGGATGGCTTTTTAAATCTAACTTTATTGCATGATTCGGTGTCTGCGAGAGAGTGTGCCAAAACATTGAGAGATTAAACAAAAAATGCCCCATCTATCGTCAACCTATCGAGGAGCTAATGGAGATCAAAGTTAACACAAATGATCGGTGATATATCCTTATCTTCTTACTTAATCCAAAAAGCATGATATTGAGTATGTTCTTTCCTTCTTATCCAGTCTTGTGATGTAGTTTATATTATTTGTGTATGTTAAAAGGAGTTGTATAATCATGTCAATGAATCGGACCCATGTAAAGCCAAGAAGCCATGCTGCACATGGCTCGGCCTTTTCTGATAGTAAAAGAGTAGTCTATTGTGTTTAATATCAGATATTGGAATTACCTTTATAACAAACACCATCCTTTTCATCTGCAAGCTTGGAATGTAATCTTTGCTTTATCTCCCTTCTTTACCCTTTTATTTTTATCTTCTTCTCTTCGATACCCTTTTATTCATGACCATACTTGTCTTAAACTTGTGATATATATGGGAGATTAATCATTAGCGATTTAATGTGTCACATTATTTATCGTCTACATGAATGAATGCACTTTTAGGATACGTTTGAAAGATAGTTCATAATTTGACAGATCCATACAAGCTCGGGTCAACAACCCACCATCTACTAACAATCATTACAATCGGTACTATGAGGCTAAACGAGCTGCACATACTTTTGAAAGCATGACACCTACTTATGTTCTCGCAAGAGTTCTTCAAAATTTTCGAGGTAATCACGAGTCCTTTACATTATTACCTCCATAATGTGATTAATTGAATATACCTATATTTATTTAAAACACTTTATGAATTAAAAGATATTGGCCTATAATGCAATTGACCGTGCCAGAAGTATTGATCCTTTGCTTGCATTGCCTTGGGAAAGCATGTCAGCTGATATGTCCATTAGGCAATTTAATACAACAATTTAGTTAAATGGCCTATTATGATGTTTTAAATTAGTCCCACCGCCCTTGGTTTTTAAGTCTTTTACCCATTATCTAAAATGTTTCTAGTGTCTTTGCTCACAGATTTGCTTGCATTCTGTGAGTTCTTCGTAACATGCTTAAATTTGTATTCTGACCACAATGATGGATTACGATTAAAATGTGAACATGTAACCGGTGCAAGTTTGAGGTTACCCTTGATTGCACAAAGGACATTAAAGTTGCAACTAACCTAGAAAATATCAGAAAGATTCCTCTTGTGATTGTTACTGCAATCAATCTAAAAACGTAATAAACCAAAAACCGATTACTAATGAAATTTTCTGTAGATCAGTAGTTTGATGGCATATATTATAAGTGCTACAGATCACAAAGATACTAACTCGTGATGATGATGACGACGACGTTGATGATGGCAATTATGATACACACGGATATTGATGAGAATGATATCAACAAGTGTAAGCATATTATATTACACATGTCCTTTCTTCAAGCACATTTAAGTTTTTTTATTAATCATATGGTGGTATTTTGATCCTTAGAGCGAGAGGAGAACAACTAGTAACACGAGAGTTTTATTGGTTTTGCTTTGAGCTGTGGAATAAGAAGGATGGGGAAAAGAGCGTATCATATAAGGTCATGGGTTTGAGGCGTGTGTCTTAAAATGGTATGTAGTAAATTAAACAATTAGTCTTGAATGTAATTGATTTGGTTAGTTGAATGGGAGATAGATGATCCGAAATTTAGGAGGTTAATGAGTGTAAGTGTCGGAGGTTACATAGATAGGAAAACGCCTGAGTTTTTTTTAGGAAGTTAATTTGTGAGACAACTTTATTTAGGTACTTTATTCATAGGTTAATTTTAATATTTAAGTAGCTATTTTATTTTAGTTATTAGTGAATTAAATATAAATGCATAAATCCATAACTTAGAGTTTTACAAGTTCAAATTGGAAAACGTAATCTGGTCAAGGTCATCATTGGCTAATCGATTTGGTAAGGGTTCTCACGGTATCACCCTATTAAAAGGAATTTCGTCCAAATTCAATCGATTCTATTACTAAGAGTTTTGTTACCAAATATTTGTAGGGTATTTGGTTTTCATACAATCAGTACGTTCTCAGGTATACTTATGTCCACTGTTCGAACCTCAACAACTTCTATAATCGAAATTTTATTGTGTCTAGTTTTGCCAAACCTTCCCAATAAACATTTTGATCGATTTCTCATAGCATCTTATAGGATGATAATTAGTTAATCCTTGGCAAGCATTTCTTAAGGCTCAACACATTTTAACTACCAAGATTTTGAGGATGCTGTAATAAGGAAATGATGCTCTTGATTTAGGTTGAAAAGTTTTCTAATGAAGTTGCTAACCCAGATCCAATGACCAAATTAATTATAATTGAGTGAACTACCCCAGTTGCTCTCAATGCGAATGATTCAATGTTTGAATGAAGAATCCAATGAAGGACAAGGTTATAATGAAAGGACTAGAAATTAAACTAGCACACCAATGTGGGACAAAACTTATACACCAAACTAAATACTATTAATGGAATATGAGATTCAATACCAACAATATTGCATAACTAATGCACAATTATATATACATGTCTAAAAGAAATATTAACACAACGAAAGAAATAATGCAAATGAAATAGTAGTTGAGTATTATTTTCCCCCAATAAAATATAAAAAAAATGGGGCCACGAGTACTCACCTTTAAGCAGATGGGATAATGAAACAATAGCACACAAGAAAACGAAGAAATCACAAGGTACTCCTTCTTTCACGTATCTACATAATGTTGGTGTTGTGAGCTCAGTAGCAGGGTTAGATAATCAATTCAGCAGAAACAAATACCACTAGGTGGTTACCGGATATCACTTGGAATCGTGTGATCACTTTCCAAAGTAAACTATTCGACCCTAATGCCTGGGTTACACGAATATCTACTTGGGATAAGACCAAATGCAGTTATGGAATTAGGCACAATTCTATAACCCTTGCGCTAATAAGTGTTAATGGTTTTCTGTATGTGCTTCATGCATAATCAGATCTCCTATTTATAGGAGTTTACTCTAAGCTAATCAAAATGGAATTATGAGTATTAATCGGCCCATTAATAGCCTCATAATTATCCCCATTATAGCCGTTAGTGGTTACATGACCAATTAAGCGTGGTCATTAAGCGGTTGAAGCGCCACTTGAATAGGTCAAAACCGTTACAAGCGTTACTTTCATCGGTACTTTCATAGTGCTATCGGTGGATACCTTTGCTTCGATGGAATCCACAAGCTTGATGGAAACATAAGCTTCGGTGGAAACATCGCTATCGATGGAAACTCGCTTATCGAGAGAAACACTACCTATCGGTGGAAACCACAGTACTTTCCACAAGCGGTACTTTCTACTAGCACTACCAATACAAACCACTACAAGAGTCGTGGTGTTCATGGACCTTATGGGTGTACACTCCGTACCTCCTAACCCATTACAAGGTGTGAACTAATCCCACAAGTGCACTAAATTTTCCAACAATCCTCTCCAAATTTAGTTCACTTCCTTTGCATGAAAATAAACATCAAGCAAAACATGTGCATAAACGAAAATGTCACGAGGATTGAATTTCCATCTTAGTAAATTACACGTTCAAATATTCGAGAATCGAGGTGTTCTAAGAATTGAACCCTTCAACCCATTTGAATACATGAAGATAAAATACACACAAGTTTTCAAACACTTAAAAGCTCGACACTATACAAGCCATGTGTCCATATCCAAATTCATAAATGTTGCAAAAGCTAAAGTCCAAAGCTTCACGAAGCGGCAAAACTTCAACATTTACATAGGTGGTTCCTCTTTATTCATGCTCGCCAAGTACTTTTCAAAGAACATTAACCATTAAAGTAAAGACTTCATCCTCCTTTCGTGAGTTCGAGCACAACCTTGGGATGTAAATAAAACATGTGCTCCAGTCCATTTGAATGTTCAACTTTCCACATTGAACTCGGCTCCCAAGTTTCCTCGGGAGGAGTTGGGTGTCCTAGCATTCGAGACTAAGTTGGACTTAAACCCATCCCTTTAGCAGACTTTATAACCAAGTCTCTAGCCAAACCCTTCATCAAGTGATCGGCTAAATTTTGTTGAGATCTCACAAACTCTATAGATACCACCCATTCATGATAAGCTCACGAATCATGCTATATACGACACCTAAGTGTCTAGACTTACCATTACACATCGGCTATAAGCCTTAGCCAATGTAGTTGCACTATCACACCGGATAGAAATAGGTGCTATAGGTTTAGAGCCACGGTGGAATCTCAAGAAGCAAGTTTTTAACCATTGACTTCTTTACCGGAATTGCTAGAGCCATAAATTGATTCCATTGTTGAGCGGTGATGCAAGTTTGCTTCTTGGATGCCTAAGAAATTGCACCTCCACCAAGTAGGAATACCCGACCCTTTGGTAGATGAATTGTCTTGATTATTCTTGATCCAACTTGCATCGGTGTAACCTTCCAACACCGAAGGATAACCGGTATATGAGAGACTATAATCCATAGTTCTCTTAAAATACTTGATACCACATGAGCGACTTGCCGATGATGAGCACTAGGATTACTAGTATACCGCTCAATTTTCCCTTTGCAAAACTAATATCGGTCTTGTACAAGTCATGGCATACATCAAGCGACCAATTACCTAGAATACTCAAGTTGAGATCTGACTTTGCCATTATTAGGCATCAACTTCTCACAAGTATCCATAGGTGTACTCACAGAGTACAATCAAAGTAATTGAATTTTCTCAACACCTTCTCAATATAATGAGGCGAGAGATAGAAATTCTTTTACTTTCATGTTTAATCCTTATACCAAGGATAACATCGGCCTCCCCATGTCCTTCATGGAGAACCTTGATGACAAAATTCCTTTGTCGGTCAACTCGATTTTGGTCGGTGCCAAAGATCAACATGTCATCAACATATAGACAAATGATGACTCCTTTACAGTTCATCAAATTTGCTATATACACATTTGTCGACTTGGTTAAGAACATAACTACTAGACAAAACCACTTCATCAAATTTTTGATGCCATTGCTTAGGTGCACGATTTAGTCCATAAAGAGACTTAATCGGTTTGCACACCTTGTTTTCATTGGCGAGCATGATGAAGCCACGAGGTTGGTTCATATAAACCTCCTCTTCCAATTCACCATTCAAGAAAGTTGTTTTCACATCCATCGATGAATAACTAGATTGTGAATAGATGCCATAGCAATCGGCGGTCTTATGGTGCGATATGAGCCACGGGGCATAAGTATCAAAATAGTCTATTCGACTTTTGTTTAAAGCCACGAGCGACTAATCTAGCCTTGAACTTTTCAATAGTTCTATCTACCTTCATTTTCCTTTTGAAAATCCATTTGCAAACCGAGGTTTGCAACCGGAAATAGATCAACCAACACCCAAGTGTTGTTGCCCATGATGGAATCCATCTCATCATTGATTGCTTCTTTCCGAAAGCAATATCACGGGACTTCATTGCTTCTTCAAATGTCTTGGGATCATCCTCAACAATGAAGCAATAGGAGTATTGATGCGAAACCTCATCCCTTGTTCCTTCAACTAAGTATAGTTGAAACTCGGGTCCAAATGACTTTGGAGTCCTAACCCTTTTGCTCTTCACGAGCACGGTTCGAGTTGTTGTACCACAACCTCATCGGGGACCATCGATGGTTCATCATCGAGGACCTCGATACACCAATGTCATGAGTTACATTAGGAATCCTCGACTTGGTTTAGGGATCGATGATAATCTATTCTCATCAAAGTGCGCATCCTTGATTCAATAATGGAGTTAATTGAAACATATTCATTAGGTTCAATAACATAGAACCTAAAAGCCTTGGAATGCTCAAGCATATCCAACAAAGATGCGATCAATGCCTCTTTCACCCAAAGTCTTTAGCTTTGGATCGGGAGTCTTACAATGACCCTACAACCCCAAATCTTGAGATAATTGGGTTGGGTTTCCTTTTAGTCCGAGTTCATAAGGGGTAACCTTGTTCCTTTTGTTGGGAACCCTATTTAACAAATAGCAAGTTGTTAACATAGCTTCACCCCGGAACCCTTGACTCGATCTGAATAGGACAACATGGAATTAACCATCTCCTTGACACCTGTTTTCCTTTCGGAAATACCATTTCTTTGAGGAGTATAAGAAGCGATCGTTTCATGGATTATTCCAACAGATGAAAGTCTTGAGTATCCATGTACTCACCTCCCTATCATTCCTTAATCTTTTGATCAAAGACCTAAGTTGTAATTCAACTTCGTTTTAAACACTTTGAATTTATCTAATGCTTCATCCTTGGTATGTAAAGATAGACATAACAAAATCTAGAAGCATCATCAATAAATGTCACAAAGTACTTCTTATTCCCCAAAGAAGGAGTGGCATGCAAATCACACAGTCACTTGTGAATAAGCTCCAAGATCTTAGTCTCACGACTAACTCCACGCAAGGGTTTCTTGGTTATCTTGGTCAACATGCAAGTTTTACACTTTTCGGTGTCCATGTCAAAGCGAGGGATTAAACCATCCCTAGACATATCTTGCATCCTTTTATAGTGAACATGGCCAAGTCTAGCATGCCAAAGGGTAGAGTCGGTCACGGTCATATGTGGTCACAAAGGTGAAATACCACTATTAGTGGTAACATTAAGCTGAACATTTGATTACATAAATAACCAAAACCAATAAAAACACCATGCTTAGAAAGCACAAATTTATCGGACTCAAAACTTGTTTATAACCATGATTATTCAAAATACTACTTGAAACCAAGTTCTTCCGATATCGAGAACATGAATAACATCAAACAAAGTTACAATCTTTCTGAACTAAACCTAAGATCTACACAACCACGACCATGCACCAAGGTGTAGACTCATTTCCCATGTGAAGAATAGAACCATCATTCGGTGACTCATAAGTCTTGAACCGACTTTTATCTTTACACATGAGCTGTTGCTCGAGTCAACCCACCACGCAACATCATCATCACGCACATAAAAGATTCGAGATACATACGTAACATAATAAATCTAAAAGACTTATTAAACATATTATGACCTTTCGGTGAGTTGGTTGAGCCACCACTCCACGAACCATTAGTGCTGATCCATTGGCTTTACCACTAATTTTAACACCTTTGGTCCCTTTTAATGTGACCGGTCTTGCCACATTTCCAACAAGTAGGAGTTGCCTTCTTGTTAAGATTTGCCTTTGTGTTGTCATGATATTTGCGTTTGCCTTTGTTATCATTGTACACGGTGGAGTTGTTATGCTCTACCATATTGACTACAGATGGTCCGGTAGCATTGCTACTCTTTGGCTTGTCATTATCACGCACCTTGAGAGATTCCTCAATGCGCAGATGACCGCCCAACTCAACGAGTTAACTCCTCCTTCTTATGTTTCAAGGTATGCTTGAAATCTTTCCAAGAAAGAGGAGTTTGTCAATAACACAAGAGACTGAAATAGCCTCATCCATGTGCATATTGTGTTGTGTAAACCTTCCAAGTATTCCAAGAAGTTCATTGTATTGTTCCATAACCGGTCTTGAATCGGTCATTTTGTAATTTGTAAAATTACTAACAAGGAATTTCTTACTTGATGCATCCTCAACCATATATTTGGCATCCAAGGAATCCAGGTTCTTTGGAAGATTCAAAGTTCGATAAATATCAAACAAAGAATCGGACATACCATTGAGAATAAGACCTCTGCATATGTAGTCATCATTCTCCACTTGCTCCTCCTCACGATCCGCTCAACCGTAGCATCATCCCCATCATCGAGGAATTGGAGTAGTCGGCACATAGACCACACTCATGCTTGGCGAAAGAAGTGCATCTTCTTCGCCACCTCTAAAGTCCACCCTTCAAACTTATCCGACAGCAAAGTTTGAAGCCATGTGTTCATCGCGGTTGCCATTGATTATCACAAAATAGTTTACTTTGATTGTTGGTGTTGTGAGCCCGATGGCGGGGTTAGATAATCAATTCGGTAGAAACAAATACCACTAGGTGGTTCTGGATATCACTTGGAATCGTGTGATCACTTTCCAAAGTAAACTATTCGACCCTAATGCAGGTTACACGAATATCTACTTGGGATAAGACCAAATGCGATTATGGAATTAGGCACAATTCTATAACCCTTGCGCTAATAAGTGTTAATAGTTTTCTATATGTTCTTCATAAAATTTGATTGGTGCGAAAAGTCAAGTTTTCTCATAAGCTAGCCACTTGTGAATGGCTAACCGTAAGGAACTTAAAAGCAGTTCAAACACCAAATGCAATTTAGATCGAGGAGAATACGATGGATTCCGGGTCGTTAAGTCCCACGGAGGATGAATGGTGTTTAACACGATCGGTGTCGAATAATCATTAAGGATAGTGATCGGTAAGGATTTTGAGTTATTTATACCTAAAGAAAAGTTTTGTAAATTACAGGGGCTTAAATGCAAATTAAAGGAAATTAAAAGATAAACTATATTAAATAAATGCTATCACTATTTTTAAAGCGATGTTTTGATTTTCTTTTATAAAACTTAAATTAAAAACTACGTGACGTACACAAGAAAATGTGAAATGAAGCAATATTAATCCTAAAAATATGAAAATGATATTTTACAAACCTAATGATAAAAGAAAATTTTTAGAAAAGAAAATTATTTTTATAACTATTTAATTAATTATTATTAATTAAAAACTATTTTTAACTATTAAATAATAGCCTAAAATACTAGAAAATATAAAATAAAGCTAGAAAAATGAAATTATGACTTGGAAAAATCTAAAATAACTAAAAGAATTTTCAAAACTATTTTATATTTTTCGATTATTTTTATTTTTATGAATTTTAAACTATTTAAAACTAATTAAATTACTAAAAATTACAAATTAAACTATGAAAAATCTGGAAAATTAATTTTTTACTTTTTATATTTATCTAAACCTAAGAAAAATGAAAAATTATTTTTTGAACTTTTTCGATTTAATTGTATTAAAAGCTATTTAAAATGGCCTAAAAGCTGCTTTTAAATTAAGAAAATAGCAAACAATGTTGGAAAATTATGAAAATTTAGGAAAAGTCTAATTTAATCTCTGAATCTATGAAAATAGAAAAACAGTGGCTTGTGTGAAGGAAAATGAAGCTGCGGTTGTAAGTGCTTATAAATAAGCACTTTGAATAAGACAAAGGGTACCAAATGGTACCAAAGCATTCTGAAGCTCTAATAAGCTATAAGTACTCTAAAGCAACAAGTTACAACTACTCTTAACCTCTATAATCTGACTAACTAGATTTGATGGTTTGAGCTTAATTGCAAAACAGATTTTGGACAATGCTTTGTGGCTTAAAATAAGTCACTCAAATAAGTTGAAATTAAAACCAAATATTGGAACTTGTACTAGACACGGATAACTACTTTCAAACCAAAAATCGACCAAGAAAAGCTCGAGGAGCTTGGGACAAGCCTACAATAGTGAGAAAAACTCGACTTTGGTGAGGATTTTGTGAGCAGGCAAGCGAGCCTGTTTGACAAGCTCTTTGAAGCCTTTAGAAAATTCTAAAATCAATAAAAATCATAACAAGTAACTTGACCGGTTGAAGTTTTAAAAACAAAAGTCTTACTTGAATTGACTCAAAACGAGTCAATGAAAATCACTCTAGTTTGGAGAAAGCGAGTTTTCACTATTTGTTGACTTTGTGAGTTTGTGAATTTGACTTTAATGAACTTTGAGTTAATATAAGGATGAATATGATGTATTATGTTAAACCAAGACTAATGCAACCTAAGCTAATGATATCTAAACACAAAACGACCTTTTGATTTTATAAAAGTCCAACAGTTAAGTCATTAAGGCAGTTTATATGGAGATTTGACTTTGAGTATTCTAGTGACCAAATAAGCGACTCAAATGATTCAAGAGACTTATATTAAGGCTGCATAGGCGGGTTACAAGCATAAACCAAGGCTAAAACTCAAATAAACCATTAATCCAAACACCCTTTAGACTTAAGCGATTTGATGCTAAAGCGAGCAAGCCACCTGAATTAGCACAAACCTTTACTTAATATGACTTAAGTTAACCTAATTCTTGCTATTTAAGCAGGTTTAAACCATTTAGAGTCCATAAATACAAACACAAACATAAAGCGCAATCGAGTAATAAAATTGAAAATGAGAATCAAACTTACAAGTGACCGACTATTTGTGAAGCTTAAACCAAACCCAAACTATGCTATCTAACCAAATCCAACCCATTTCCACTCTGCATCGACCCATAAACCATTTCCATGACCAAATGAGCTTGATTGACTTTTGTTGACCAAGGACAAATATTGCTTGCACCGCTTGATAAGCTCACAAAAGCTATAAGAAGCTTCAATGAGCTTATTTGAACTTAAAATAAGCTTGTTGAAGCTTGGATGTAACGATTTAAGATTGAAATTTGAAACGATAAACTTGAAACTTGAAATCTTAACACAATCTTGAATTACTAATTAAAACACATTACAATGATAGTAATACTTGAATTTGGTTTAATGAAACAAAGGATTACAAATTAAGAGCTTAATTAAAACATAATCTTAAAAACGACATACATGAATTTAAAAACAACTAACTAACTAACATCTCTTGCTTCCTCTTCTCTCTTTTATACTCACAAAGCTTCCACGTGTCATCCTGATCAAATCCCATCAACATTTGTAGCCATTGGATGCGTAGAATTGATCTTGGCCATTTGATCATTTTTGGCGGGAAATGGCTATTTGACCTGTGGCTCTGTGTTTTAGCAACTGGGGGGGGGGGTGGCATTTATTGTGGTGGGAAAAGTGGGTAGAGGTGATGATGAGGGTGGAGGAAAGGTGATGGGAGAGGGTTGTGTGTTGCGAGCAAGTTGGAGGAAGAGGATAAGCAGGTGGACGGTGGAGGAAAGGAGAAGGATTTGTTGTGTTTGACACAGGGGTCCAAAATAGGTTAATGATGGGGTCGAAGGGGTTAAGTGGCGGGGTCCAAAATGTTTTGACAAGGCTTAGCTTAGGTTTATAATACAAGGACTAAACTTGTAATTCGATTTTTGAAGGACCAATCACGCCAATTTCCCAAAGTTAATATAAGGACTAAACCGACAAACTTCAATAGTACAAGGACCAATTTTGACATTTTCAATTTTCCAAGGACTATTTGTGACAATTTCAAAACTTGAGGACCTTTTACGCCATTTGACAAAAGATTTATTCAAGGACCATTTTGACAACTTAGAATATTTCGAGACCTTGAATAACATTTTTCTTTATTTTGTTTTACCGAGGACTGTTTTGACAACTTTTGAAACTTGGGGACTAAAGCGCCAATTATGCAAACTTGATCGTTTTCACAGTTTTGATATTTTGCATTTAAAACACATAAAACACTTATTTGTGATATTTTATCATTTTGATGCATTTACGAGTGTTTTCGGATGTTTTGCGAGTTTAATTGGTACAAAATGATGAGTATTTAGACACTCATCAATACTCGGATCTCCTATTTATAGGAGTTTACTCTAAGCTAATCAAAATGGAATTATGAGTATTAATCGGCCCATTAATAGCCTCATAATTATCCCCATTATAGCCGTTAGTGGTTACATGACCAATTAAGCGTGGTCATTAAGAAGTTGAAGCGCCACTGAATAGGTCAAACCGTTACAAGCGGTACTTTCATAGTGCTATCGGTGGATACACTTGCTTGATGGAATCCACAAGCTTCGATGGAAACATAAGCTTCATGGAAACACCGCTTATCGATTGGAAACTCTTGCTTATCGATAGAAACACTACCTATCGGTGGAAACCACAGCGGTACTTTCCAAGCGATACTTTCTACTAGCACTACCAATACAAACCACTACAAGAGTCGGGTGTTCATGGACCTTATGGGTGTACACTGTACCTCTAACCCATTACAAGGTGTGAACTAATCCACAAGTGCACTAAATTTTCCAACACATAAGTTCATAATCATATGTTATTTATAAACCACAACAATTTTAATATCTTTTTTAAAGTGTTTTAGGATTTTATTTCTTATTCGATCAAACATATGTTAAGTAAATTATTAACTTCGGTTAACTTAATTAGATTAGATGTTTTAGAGTAAAGGAATTCATCGAATTAGAAGCGAGGATAGGCGATTTAGGAAATGACACTTCACAAGATTGATTTCGAGGATAAAGGATATAACCTAGCACAAAGGGACACCATCTTTAAAACACATGCTATATATTTTTAAACTATAAGAAGTTTTTCCCAAACGTCATTTGATCATGCATGCAATCTACTAAAATGTATCAGACTCGTCCCATCCATGCTATGCCTCTTTCCCCCTTTATTTTGTTTGAAAGCTATCTTTTATAGATGTTTGAAAAACTCAGATGCATGCCCCAAATACGTAAATCATACGTATATCATAATTAAAACATGTGTCCGTTTAATGCCTACTCGACTCCCACGACACCCTTACCCAAATGATATTGAGTTAACACAAGTAGACCTAAGTAAAACCTTATACCATGCGCACCATAACCCTGTATTTTTACCCTCTATTCAAAACATGTGCATTTGATTTAGTTAACGAACATGGTAATATTACAAGTTTTAGATCATCCAAGACTCCAAAACTCACACTCTGAACGCCCCCATAAATGCAATATAACTGATTTCAATGGGTACCATACATGCGATACAACGACTACCTCAACATATTACATTTAACCCTCTACAGTAATCGGATGGCAGAGATAGGAGTGAGGACGACACATGCATGCCTCAACATTCCATGATTTCATGTGACAAATGAATGGAAAACAAGTGGTGGAGGACACTTGACTGGACAACAGTAACGAGACATAACACGTGCTAATTCATTGATTTCTGTTTAGTTTGGCCAGGAAAGAAACAACCAGTCACAACTTTGAACACATCCACACGCACACCATAACCTTCCTACATATAATTTTAGGGTTTTAGTTATAGCGTATTTAATGTTTCCAAGGGTTTGCTTACTAGCGGGTTTGACGAGAGATGGTGGTCGGTCGACACATTGGACGACAAGGTGGGATAAACGATAACATATCTCGTTTAGCACGCGCCCATTAGCCAACAAGAAAATATGAGTTTCGATTAAGTTCTATTGTTTGACACATCTTGGTTTCTTTATTTATGTATGCAACATGAAGCAACAACCATTAACCTACTTGAGATGATATATATTCAGATTAGATTAGAGTGGTATACATTACAAATTAGGTTAGGGGATCACCTTAGATTGAGTCGTATAAAAATAAGAACAACAGCTCGATTCCTAAGTTATTAAGCATGATTGATTATGATTTCATGTAGCTATATTTTACATGTACTCGAAGAACAAATCAATAACCAGGTTCAGATTTTCTTTAGACGTTTATGGTTTTAGTGTTTTATAGATTCATGAGTTATGTGAGAGTCGAATGGAAGTAAAACAAGGGATAACTTGTGGGTACCTTTGGAGCAGTCTAACGAGGCAATGAAGATCAAGAAATAAGTAACCCACCCTTGAACCAACATTTACACAGAAAACCCTAATCACCACGAATGACCACCCACGAATCGATGGTAGCAACCTTATTAGATCACGAACCACACCTAAAAAAAAACCCTTTGAATATTTGATCCTTAGAACGAGAGGAGAACAACTAGTAACCTGAGAGTTTTATTGGTTTTGCTTTGAACTGTGGAATAAGAAGGATGGGGAAAAGAGCTATCATATAAGGTCATGGGTTTGAGGAGCGTGTGTCTTAAAATGGTATGCAGTAAATTGCAGCAATTAGTCTTGAATGTAATTGATTTGCTTAGTTGAATGGGGGATAGATGATCCGAAATTTAGGAGGTTAATGAGTGTAAGTGTCAGAGGTTACATAAATAGGAAAATGTGACAACCCGTACTTTCAGGTCATTTCTCGACACCATTCATGTCTCATTATTTCAACATTTATAGTAAACTTGGTTTACTTGTTTCAAATTCGCGTAACCTTGGAGGTTTAGCGGCGAATTCATGATCATGACATCACGAACATTTCATATGGACTAAGATTAGTCTACATTTCATTCACATCATGTGCATCTCATTAGTTCATTCACAACATTCCATTTCACATGCAACGCGTAATTTTTATTTAATAATCTTTATCGCGTGAGTTATTATTTTGTATATTTAATCCATTACTTTCAAAAATGATCCCGAGGTATTTTTAAACTTACATTTAATTCATAAAAACTATATTTTTAGTTTTCCTAGTGTTTCAAATTTATTTGGTACTTAAATCGTTAAAGTTTAATTATTACGTCGTTTTCTTAAAATTATCGACAATTATTTTATCACTCAATTTTCACAAGGAAAGTATTTTTACAATTTTATTATATCATTACATTCTATTTTGACCTATCAAAACTTACTTGTACTAAAATCTACCATTTACCTTATTACTTACACTTTTGTCAAAGTTTACAAATTATATACACAAGTAAAGTTTAAAAAAAAAAAAAAAAAAAAAAGATAATTGAGGACAACCTCCCCCCAAAAACCGGCCTATGGGGGAGGGAAGTCATAAATGTGATAAGGTCTTGATTGGTTATGTTTATACATTACATAAAAGTCTTGATTGTGTATATACTTACTCCATACTCATTTTTCTCCTTCATTCAATCTCATTTCTTCTAAGTGTTAAGATAAAATTTTCTCTCTTCTTTCTTGGGTCTTCAAGAACCGGCCATATAGCAAAAACAAAGGGGATCAAGAGTTTTTGCAAAATCAAGTGTGTATACAACCTAGTTTATATCCTTTATTTGGTTTTGAAATAAAAACCAAGGATATATAAGTTAATCCTTGTTACTTTCACCTCATCATTTTCACTAGTCAAGCTTAACGTATCACATTACATCTCGGTGTACTCACTTTTGTCTTCGCATCATTCCACCAAGTGAGTTTTCATAGCCCCTCGCTTTTATCGTTTTGAATTACTTTTGGGGAGATACATGCTCAAACTGTTTTCATTTACTTTCACAAGTACATTAACTTTTATGGATTACCGTGAGTTTAGTAGCCCTGCTTTTACTTGTTTACATAAATGTTTTGGGAGATACATGCTCAACTATTTTAGGACTATCATGCTTATTTGCAAACTACATGCTTCACGAACTTAATGTTTAGTCATATCTTATATCATTATCATTGTCTTTGAATGTCTTGGGATTATCATTGTCTTTGAATGTCTTGGGATTATCATTGTCTTTGAATGTCTTGGGATTATCATTGTCTTTGAATGTCTTGGGATTATCATTGAATTTGAATGTCTTGGGATTATCATTGTCTTTGAATGTCTTGGGATTATCATTGTCTTTGAATGTCTTGGGATTATCATTGGATGAATGTCTTGGGATTATCATTGTCTTTGAATGTCTTGGGATTATCATTGACTATACATATCTTGGCAATGGGTTGTGAACACACAGGTTGCAAGTTTTGTATGGGCGGGACTTGGGCCGAGTGGATTCACAATGCCTTTCTTTGCATAAACGATTTCTAAAGGCTTTACATTTCAAAATAAACTCTATGAACTCACTCAACCTTTGTGTTGATACTTTTAGCATGTTTTATCTCGGTATCTAGGGCATTCACTTCATGGCATGCATTTGGACACATCATGGAGTCGCAATGACGACAGCACACTTGGGTTTTACATACTTTAAAACATCGTTTGAATTGTAACAAACTTATTTACGCACAAGTTGATTTACATTTGGGACCTACTTTGTAAACTACGATTATTTCATTAAATCAAACGATGTATTTTCCAAAGCGACACTTTAGGTCGTTCAATATAACTGTGATTGTGATGCTATGATGATCAATCCCGAATTCCATTCATTGCAAAAGCAGTAATTTGGGGTGTGACAGAAAACGTGTGAGTTTTTGGAAGTTAATTTGTGAGACAACTTTACTTAGGTACTTTATTCATAGGTTAATTTTAATATTTAAGTAGCTATTTTATTTTAGTTATTAGTGAATTAAATATAAATGCATAAATCCAAAACTTAGAGTTTTACAAGTTCAAATTGGAAAGCGTAATTGGTCAAGGTCATCATTGGCTAATATGATTTGGTGAGGTTCTCACACTGGGCGTGATGAAGAAGAAAGTGAACCACTGCGGTGAAATAGCAAGTGGAAGCCCAAGCCAAACACCACGTGAAGCACCTTCAACTGAAAGACCAATTGGAGAATGCCCAGACAAACACCACGTGAACCACCTGCAACTAAAAAACCAAATGGATCACCTACTAGTCAATTAACTAAGTGAATTACCCGCAAGAAATGCTATGTTGTCTTTCGGTCTAAATGTAACTTCAACGATATGTGTACTTCTTTTGTTATAAGAATTGACTTTTGGTTACAATTTGTATCTGTTCACTTTATAAGTCAAACAAAAGATATTTTAAAGACTAAAACAATTCGGTGTGGTTACTCTAATTTTTTGGTTTATGTTGACTTTATAAGTCAAAATGGGTTTTCAAACACCACCTAAAGCGCATAAGCAAATACAAACTACAAAATAAAAACAAAAAGCCAAAATATACATACACCACTACCTAATTATACCATATAAAGCAAAATATACATGTTAACAAGTATCGTTTCAGTAACCATCATCACCAAAAATATACATCTTCATTACATCAACAAGTAAAAATAACGGTGAACTTTGATGGGAGACTTGATGTCCTTGGGGAGGCACATACCACTCATTCCTATTTGTGGTGGAGCAACCCACAGCCGCTCCAAGACCAAGTACAACATTAGGAGTGGAAGCCTTGGAAGCTTAGGAAGTGGAACCTTTCAAAGTAGTACTCTTAGAAGACATGATCCCAAACTCATCATCAGATGTGTCTGAAATAATGATGACATCAACTTCATTTCCTTTCAAGTTAGTATCTGGAAAGATAGCCAAAACAGAAAGAAACCAGAGTTCAACCATTACAACTTTCTTAGCTTGCAAACATTAAGTCTAACCTTTCTCAAACTCCTTATTCCTATATTTTCCCACAAGTATTCAAGTATCACATCAACAATGTCATCTCCTATACCCTACTTATTCCTATAAGTAGCCATGGCATACCCAATTGATGTGCCCGGTTGGTGCAAGTTTTAAATTTATAAAAGGTGAATTACCAATATTACCAATAACACATATGAGCAAGTATACTCGTCCATTATAGCAAGATTATGAAGGTAAGTCGGGATCGTTCGTAGGTGATGAGTGTCTAAATACTCATCATTTTGTGTAATCTAAGCGCAAATTCATCTGAAAACGCTCAGAAACACATCAAAATGATCAAATTATCACAAATCAGTGTTTTATGTGTTTTAAAGGAAAAAATATCAAAATCAGATGAAAAATGTATAAAGTTTGCAAAATTGGCAGTTTTAGTCCCCCAAGTTTTAAAAGTTGTCAAATCTAGTCCCTGGAAATTCAAAAATGTGGAAATTTATCATTCAAGGTCCTTGAAGTATTCTAAGTTGTTAAAAATGATCCTTGAATGAATTTTTGGTCAATTGGCAAGAAAGGTCCTCAAACTTTGGAAATTTACAAAAATAGTCCTTGGACCTTTGAAAATGGATTTTATGCAAAAAGGGCCCTTGTTCTATCAAAGTTTGTCATGATTGGTCCTTATGGGAGCATTGGAAAAATATCAATTTCAGTCCCTCATGTTTGGCAATTGTACACTTTTGGTCCTTGTTATTTATCCTAAACCAAACGGACACAATATAATATCCAAAGCCCAATATCAAGCCCAAAATCCAAATGATAGCCCAATCCTTTTGACCCTTGAGCCATGAACCTTGAGCCAGGTCACAACTCTTTTGACCCAGTCCATATCTATTTTTGACCCCCTGTTATTATTAACCCTCGGTCGAATGAAGGTCAAACCCACCAAAAGCGCCCTTATACCACTTTGTCATCAGCTTCCTCTCCCAACACGTGAATCTCCAAAACCGAGTGGTTTTCACCACTTTTCAACTTCCTCCCATACCATGTCCCTCCAACTCCTATACACTCCAAATTCTTTAATTATCTAAACCAAACCCAATTAAAGCTCAAACACGCTTTGAAGAATTTTGGCGCCAAAAAGCTAGGTGGGCGGTTCGATTAAATTAGTGATCCAAGGGCTTAGGTGTGGTGGGAAAGTCTCGAGTACATCAAGGAATGTGAAAAGTCTATAAAGGAGAGAGATATGTATTGTAAAAAAGATATCTAGTGTAATTTAAGTTTTATTGTCGTTTTTAAGCAATTTCAGATTTAAGTGTATGTTTTTATCCTCAAACTCTGTATTCCAAGCTCTTTTGCTATAAGAAAGCTTTTGTGAAACTTTAATTCAAGTATCATATTGTATTTAAGTTTATGCAATTTCTCATATTTATGCAAAATTTCAAATATTGGTTTAAGTTGTTTATTGTTGTGGTTCTAAGCTCAGTAAGCTTATTTAAGCTTATAATAACTTATTTAAGCTTTTAAAATCATTTATAATTCAGTTTAACTTCAAAATAGAAAAATACCAAAAATTACCAAGAAAATAGTCAAAATCAAAATCCATGGATAAGGTGCAAACAAGTCGATGCGATCTGGTTTTGGATGGGAATGGGTTAGTGAACTGTGGAGGTTCTATAGGAAGTTCTACTTGGTCATTGTTCTCGATTTCGGTTGGGAAGCATTTGTAAGCCTTTAGCTCATTTGTTGCTTTTCTTGTTTAATAGTTTTAAGCTCATATCTCGTATTTGTATGTTAATTAGCTATAGTTAAGTTAAAATAAACTATAAAATCAGTAGCTAGTTTTTCTCAATTTATAGTTTGCAAGAATTTGGTTCCAACAGTGGAAATGGTATAATCATAAATTATCAGTTTAATGTTGTTTTGATTGTTGATTTAGGCTTCATAAGTCTTAACAAGTGATTATTAAAGGTCTGCAATCAAGCTTATGGTTTCTAATTGTGATTTGGTTTGAAAAACATCAAACGATCAACATTAAGGTGTGTTTGGTTTATGGTATTCAAAGGTTATTTGGTCCTTAGCTTTGTTGGAAATCTGTCTAAATAGGTCTAAACCACTTAGTTTAGTCAAGAAATCAAGTCTTTATTAGCAAAGAGTCAAAATTACAGTTAAACATGCCTTATGCAGTCACTGTTGACAGTTAATGATCCATGATCATTGTTTTGTGTTAGAAAGTTGATAATCTTGCTCAAGTTAGTCTCATTACATCTTAAAACATCATATTCAGTGATTTAGATCAACTCAAATCTCATTTTGGTCAACTTTTAGTTTCTGTCAAAAAGTCAAAATTTTCAAATGGGTCGTTTTTGAATAAACTTTGGAATTTCATTGTGAATTCATTAGTGAGTTTCAGTTTAAAATCTTTTGGGGATTTATAGTCTAGTTGCTAAAGAAAAATACAAAATGATAGTTCTTGATTTCTCGACTTTTGAGTACTTATTTTATAGCTTTTCTTGGGTACTGTTTCTTAAACATCACATGCACGTTCTTGGTACCAAATTGATAAGCTCACATAGAGCTTATTACTTGTCCAAATCTTGTGTTCTCTGGTTCTTTGGAAAGCCAACTGGTCTTCTTGGATTGTCAAGTTTTATTTTTCACTTTTGAGCTTGTTAGCTAGAATTGCTACTAGCTTGTAGCTTGTCCCACTTACGTGAAATAACTAAGTGCTTATTAGCTTATTCATAGCTTGTCGGTGTGATTCTTGGTATCTTTTAGCCTCATTTCTGTTTATTAAGCTTGTTTGAATCTATTTTGAGCTTTTGTTTCAAGTTGTTAGCTTGTTTGAGCTTATTTCACCAATTAAGCTAAAAGCAACCTTTGTTGGTTCATAAGCCATCAAAATGCTTATTTGTGTTTTATAAATTTTTTGTCTTTATTAAAGTTTCATATTATTAGTATATAAGTAGTTTTCAAAATAAAAATCACAAAAACATCAATATAAAAATAGTGATAGCGTTTATTTAAGATTTTTAGCTTTTGATTTTCTTTTCAACTTATTAATAAGCAAATCTTGTTTTCTACTTTTCTTAGGTTTACGTCATCATATAGGATTTTTAGAAAAAGTTTGATTTTCTCTATCTTTTTAGTATTTATTATAATTTTAAATAGTTAATAAATAATAAATAATTAGTAATAAATAATTAAAAGTCTAAAAATATATTTTCTGTTTTAAAATTAGTTTTATCATATTTTAGATTTTTCAAAGTTAAAATTTTATTTTTCCAAGTTTATTTTCTATTTTCTAGTATTTAAGAGTATTTTAAATAATAATTAATTAGTAATAATTAGATAAAAAGTGTGAAAAATATATTTTTAGTTTTAAAATTAGTTTTATAGTATTTTAGATTTTTCAGAATCATAAGTTTATTTTTCTAGCCTTATTTTGTATTTTCTTCCAATTTAGAGTATTATTAAATAGTTAAAATAGTTTTTAATTAATAATAATTAATTAGATAGTGTTAAAATAATTTTCTTTTTCTAATAATTTTCTTTTATTTTAGGATTCCAAAATGTTATTTTCATATTTTTAGGCCTTTTATTTCTTAGCTTTCACTTTTTATTTTGTGCGTATCGTAGTTTCTAAAACTTACGTTTACGTTTTCTCATCGATTGTTGTGCTTTCCAAATCGTGTACTCAATTCTATTCCAATCAATCGGTAGTGTAATTTCTTAATCAAATCCTTTCGATCGCTATCATTAGTGATCATTCTATCGTCTGATCAAGTGTTTAACACACCATTGAGTCTCCTTGGGACTTAACGACCCGGAATTTAATCTATTCTCTGGACTTCATTGCATTTGTGTGCGAGCGGTTTAAGTCTGTTTGACTTGTGTTTCGGACCAATCAAAATTTTAGCGCCCATTGCGGGAGAGCTTTAGCGTGTGTTTAGCCATTTCGAGATCCATTGTTGCACATACCCACCATTTGTAAAAGTTTTTGTAAAGTTATAAGAAAATCAAAAAGTCATTAACACTTTTCCTAAAGTGTTAAAACACCAAAAATATAAAACAACAAAACAATCGGAGCGTTTTCTATTTTGTATTCTCTTTTAAGGTGATTCTTGAAGAGATACGATTTGGTTAAGCGGACGATAACAAAAATATTGTCCAAAAGTTTTAAACCCATTTGCACAAATCTAACCTCGTCTTTTCGGTGGTACTTAATTATACATAAAATCAACCACCGCAAATCAAGGCGATGCACTACCTAGCTGGGGTGCGACCATTAATAAGTTCCGAACATCGATTTAAAACTTGCCTTTGTGTCACTTGTGATTTGGTGTACCTTTTTCAAAAAGCCATTTCATTTGTGATTATTGGTTAAGTTCACTTGTGTTTTGCCTCATTTGTTTTGAAAATTGATTTTTATACATAGTGCATGCTTTTCGTTCTTCGATTCTACAAGTCCACTTTACGAACTTGGAAACATTCCTCGTGAGCGTGAGGGCGTTCGGCTCCTTGGTACCGTGGTGAGGCGTCTACCACCACCACCTCACGTCGAAATGGCGGAAGACAAACCGATGAATGAGCTTCTCCAAGCACCCATCGAGGGTTACGGAGATGCCATTGTTGTTCCGACCATCGTGGGCGACACTTTCGAGCTCAAAACCGGGTTGCTCAATCTAGTAACCCAAAGCCAATTTTATGGTTTTGGCGGGATGATCCTCATGCACACATTCGATGGTTTAACAAGATAGCATCTACCATCAAGTACAAGAATGTCCCACAAGAAGCTATCAAGCTTCTTACATTTCCCATTTTCTCTAGAGGACAAGCCGGAATTGGCTTGAGAAACAACCCCTCGTTCTATTGAGACATGGGAAGATCTTGTCACCAAATTAGTTAACGAGTTCTATCCTCCATCCCGAACCACAAGTCTTAAGAATGAGATAATGAAATTTTCTCGAGATTTGATGAATCATTCGGGGAGGCATGGGATCGTTACAAGAGTTGCCATGAGTGTCGCATCACGGTTTTACGAGTTAATGCAAATGGATACTTTCTACAATGGTCTCAATCGGGCCAATCAAGACTCTTTGAATGCCTCCGGGAGGTAATTTCTGAGCAAGACCACCAAAGAGGCCTTACGGATCATTGAGAACAAATCTCAAGTCCGTCCTTTCGAGCTAAGACATATCGGTCTAATCTTGGACCTTCTTCTTCATCATCCCGTGAGTACATCTAGCACCGATGCTAAGATTGATAAACTCACGAGACATTGTTCGAGCTTTGGTTCTTGCTAACCGAAGAAAGTCTCCTTCACTCGACCACCAACACATCTTTGAAGTGAAGAAAGTTGAAGTTGTGTCACTTGTGGTGGTCCTCACGCTTACTACAATTGTACCGCCACCGATGGTAGTCCTTTTGAGGCCAATGCTTTAGCGGTAGTTCACAACAAGGAGGTAATCAATACCGTCCTCAAAATGAACCACACTACCGTGCTAACACTAATCGAGGCACCACCGGTTTTAACCAAAATCATAACATGCACAACAAGAATCGAGAACCAACCAAGAATGAACCAAGGTTATCAAAACCAAGGTAATTTCTATCCTGGACCCAATCAAGGTTTCCAACATCAAGGAAACCCTCATCAAAACAATTTCAATCGGGGAATCAATTTCATGGGAATATGAATCCTAATCAGGGAATTTTGGTCATAATCAAAACATACGACCTCAAATTGTCCCTCCAGCTCCTCCGTCATTACTCCTCCGGGACCATCATCGATGAGTTCTTGAAGCGGTTTATGAAATCCCAAGATGAAATGAGCAGGTTGTTGGTCGGTCAGTTAACGATCGAAGAAGTCTTTAAATGATCGACCCTCGGGCTCGGTACTTTACCGAGCAACACGATCGCTAAACCGAGGCGATGCTAAGGCGATCATGACCAGTGGTGTTTCATACACCTGGACTGCTTGTTCCTACTACCTCTTCTTCTTCTTCTCTTCCAAAGGTAGTGGACGGTGAACCTCCAAAACACAATGGACCTCGACTCCAATGCCACCTCCACGGTGCCAATGAGTCAAGTTACCAAGGACACTACGGACAAAGTGCATAATTCAAGCCCACGAGTACTTTGCGTCCAACCTTGGTAGTCCAACCTCAAGTTGTCCGAAACACCAATCTAATCAAGGAGTTGTTTTGAACCTCCTGTAGCTCTGTTGAGAATCAATCCAAATCTTCTATTCCTTACCCATCGCGCTTGAATGAGCAAAAGCTCGTGAGAAAGCTAGTCATCAAATGGATAAATTTTCCAAATTTTCCAAGAATTACATTTGACATAAGCTGCGGATGCTATCATCTTGATGCCCAAGTTCGCATCGACTCTCAAACACATGTTAAGCAATAAGGAAAATTTGTTTGAAATGGCTAAGACTCCTCTTAACGAGAGCGCTCGTGATTATTCGAAGAAGCTTCTGAAAAGCTTAGAGATCACAGGAAATTTCTCTTACCTTGTGTATTCCGGGAATGGTTGAATGCTTTGCCCTAGCGAGATCTTGGTGCAAGCATTAATCTTATGCCATATTCGATGTGGAAGAAACTTTCTCTTGGAACTCACTCCTACATGCATGACTCTCGAGCTTGCGGATCGTTCCATATCCCGTCCTCTTGGCATTCTTGAGGGCGTGTTGTCAGTAGGAAAGTTCCATTTCGGTGACTTCGTGGTTGTTGATTTTGATGCCGATCATCGGGTTCCTCTCATTGTTGGTCGAGATTCACGAGAGCGGGCGTGCTCTCATAGATGTATTTGAGCAAGAAATCACATTGCGTGTTGGTAATGAAGTTGTCACTTTCAACCTTGACCAAACTTGAGGTACTCCGCAAACTATGATTACAGATCGGTTAACCGAATAGATATCATTGATGTTGCTTCGATGAGTACTCTCGAAGTTCTTGGTTATTCTCATAATTACGTGAGTGGGATTCCACCACATCTTCTCGACCTATCATAGCCAATTCTACTCCTTCTCTCACTCCATTTGAGGCGACTTCATCTTAGATGAGATTGAAGCATACTTGGCTAGTGATTACGTACCTTGGGAAATTGATCACGCTCAATTGATATTGAGGGGACATACTTCTTATTGAGAAGTTGCTCAATGATGATCCATCATCGACCCCTCATCCTAGTGATTCAATCCCCGTTGAGATTAATCAAAATGAGATTAATACGGAGGAGATATTCTTCTTAAGAAAGTGTCAAATCTGGATACTTCTCCTCCTCTTCCTCCCATCAAACTTCATAACAAGGAAGTCAATTCGGTTGAGAAAAGCGAAGAATTTCACGAGGTTGAGCTTAAGGACTTACCTCCTCATCTCGAGTATGCATTCCTTGAAGGTGATGATAAATTACCCGTCATTATTGCTCGAGATTTGAGTAAAGATGAAAAATTGCTCTCATTAAAATCTTGAAGTCACACAAGCAAGCAATTGCTTGGAAACTCTCCGACATCAAAGGTATAAACCACGAGTTTTGTACTCATAAAATCTTGATGGAGGATGATTTCAAACCGTAGTTCAACATCGAGAGGCGAGTGAATCCAAAATCCATGATGTTATCAAACAAGAGGTTATCAAACTTCTTGATGCGAGGATTGATTTACCCGATCTCGAGGCGGTCCTTGGGTCGTGATTCATTGTGTTCGAAAAAGGGTGGCATTCTTGTTATCACAAATGAAGATAACGAGTTAATTCCAACTCGATTGGTTACGGGATGGCGTGTTTGCATCGACTATCGTAAGTTGAATAGCGCCACTCGTAAAGACCATTTTCCTCTACCCTTCATGGACGGATGCTTGAGAGATTAGCGGGGAATGAGTACTATTGTTTCCTTGATGGTTTCTCGGGATACTTTCAGATCCCCATTGATCCAAATGATCAAGAAAACCACATTCACTTGCCCATACGGAACTTTTGCCTACAAGCGTATGCCTTTTGGCTTATGTAATGCTCTGGCACGTTCCAACGATGTATGATGGCCATATTCCACGACATGATCGGAAACAATGGAAGTGTTTATGGATGACTTCTCGGTCATTGGGGATTCTTTTCAATCATGTCTCTCCCATTTAGATAAAATGCTTCAAAGATGTGAAGACACCAATCTTTGTCTAAATTGGGAGAAGAGCCACTTTATGGTCAAAGAAGGCATTGTCCTCGGCCATAAGATTTCTAAGAACGGGATTGAGGTAGATAGAGCAAAAGTTGATGTCATTGCTAAATTGCCTCATCCGACTACCGTCAAAGGTATTAGGAGTTTTTTAGGTCATGCCGGTTTCTATCGTAGATTCATTCAAGATTTTTCCAAAATCGCTTGACCTATGACCCATCTTCTTGAAAAGGATGCTCCTTTTATCTTCTCACCGAGTGCATCATAGCTTTTGAAACATTGAAGAAAAGCTTCTGAAGCACCATTCTCGTTGCTCCCGTGGGACTTGCCTTTTGAGCTCATGTGCGATGCAAGTGATTTTGCTATCGGTGCGGTCCTAGGGCAGCGAAGAAACAAGCATTTTCAGCCTATTCACTACATAAGCAAAACTATGGTGAGGCTCAAACTCATTACACCACCACGGAAAAAGAGCTATTAGCCGTGGTGTATGCTTTTGAGAAGTTTCGGTAGTATCTTATCTTGACCAAATCGTAGTGTATACGGATCACTCGACTCTTAAATATCTCTTTGCAAAACAAGATGCAAAGCGAGATTGCTTCGTTGGATTCTCCTCCTCCAAGAATTTGATATCATTATACGTGATAAAAAGGAGGCGAGAATCTAGGCTGCGATCATCTGTCGATTAGAAAACCCTCACCAAGATGTTTTCGAGAAAAGGAAATAAATGAAACATTTCCTCTCGAGACACTCAATGCGGTTTCTTTTCGTGGAAATTCTACCACCCATGGTTTCTTGACTTTGCAAATTACCATGCGGGTAACTTCATTAATGAAAGGGATGTCGACCCAATGAGAAGAACAAATTCTTCAAAGATGTTAAACATTATTTACGGGGCGACCCTTTCTTGTTCAAAATCTGTGCGGATCAAGTCATCCGACGGTGTGTTTATGGACGGGAAGCTATTGATATTCTCACGACTTGCCATCTTTGGACCCACAGGGGCCATCATAGTCAAACTACACCGCCAAAAAGGTGTTTGATTCGGGTTCTATTGGCCCACAATCTATAAGGATGCCACGAATTTGTCAAAACACGTGACGCTTGTCGGCGTCATGGTAATATATCTCAAAGGAATGAAATGCCACAAAATGCCATTCAAGTTTGTGAGATATTTGACATATGGGGTATTGATTTTATGGGGCCATTTCCATCTTCTCGTGGTAACAAGTACATACTCGTGGTCATTGACTATCTGTCAAAATGGGTTGAAGCAAAAGCTTTACCCACCAATGATGCCGAGTAGTTGTGAAGTTTTGAAATCTCTGTTTGCGGGTTTGGAACTCAGGAAGCGATAATCGGTGATCGTGGTACACATTTTGTAATGACCAATTTGAAAGAGTCATGCAAAATATGGTGTTACCAATCTCTCTCTCGCATACCACCCCGAACAAGTGGGCGGTGGAAGTTTCAAACCGTGGTATTAAAGGATTCTTGAAAGGACGGTGGCGAAAATCGTGCATCACAGTCGGATAAAGCTGGATGGCGCTCTCGGGCTTTTTCGTACGACTTACAAAACACCAATTGGGTGTACTCCATACAAGCTAGTGTACGGAAGGCATGTCATCTTCCGATCGAGTTAGAGCACAAGGCTTCTTGGGCCTTAAAACATGCAAACCGATATCTGAGACGACCGGTGATCATAGAAAAGTTCAAATGAATGAACTAAATGAACTTCGTGATCAAGCTTACGAGAACTCTTTGATCTACAAGCAAAAGACAAAGAAGATTCATGACTCCAAGATCAAGAACCGCGTTTTCAACGTTGGTGATCGAGTCCTTCTTTTCAATTCCATATTGAAGATTTTCTCGGAAAGCTCAAGTCCGTTGGTGCGGTCCATTCACTATTGCTAAGGTTTATCCATATGGTACCGTTGAGTTATCTCAACCCGATGGTCCTAATTTTAAAGTGAATGGTCATCGAGTAAAGCATTACTTTGGAGAGGACATTTCCCCATGGTTGTCCGGATTTACAAACATTCCCATGAACCAATGAATGCGGGGATCGAGTCAAGCTAGTGACTCGGTAATCAAAAACATTAGCACACACCATATGGGTTTTCACCCATAATTGCATCTTCTTAACCCCTTTCTACCACCCTAGTGTGGGGAGTTTCCCCTTGTTGTATATTCTCATTCTTTCTAAAAAAAAAAAAAAAAAAAAAAAAAAAACTTCTTTCTAAATAATGGCGTAATATTTCCCTTTCACGTTCTTTGTTTCGGCATAACCTAGGTACTTTGAATATTGAGGGCAATATTCATTTTAAGTGTGGGGAATTCTCACGAATTTCATATATTATCTACCCAATTCCCGTTTTGGCCAAAATTTTTTTGGAGTAAGTGTTTTACACTTTCTCATTTGGTTATCGATCCGCCATGTTTGATAAACTAAAGGATTGGCTAATCCGAGAGCAAGCGGCTCTTGGTAAAGATTGCTCAAATCCGTTTATATGGCTTGCAATTTGCCCAAAATTGTATGGTATTCAACTCACCATATCCTAAAAAGTGAAGAGTTGGCTAGCCCGCAAGGTTATGGCTTGTGGTAAAGGCGATGGAAAAACCATAATTGGTATTCACTCACCAAAGATAATCTTGATAATTTATCTAAGAGTTGGCTAGTCCGGAAAGTGCGGCTTACGGTAAAGACACATCAAATCCGTTATATGGTTTATGATTTGCCAATAAATCATTTGGTTATCGTTGTACCAAGATTCTTACTTGAATCAAAACAATTGGCTACTCCAAGTGATGGCTTTTGGTAAAGAGTTTAAAATCCATCAAGTTTTCTCAAATCATTGCTAGGGACTAGCAATATCTCGATGTGGGGATTGATGAGTGTCTAAATACTCATCATTTTGTGTAATCTAAGCGCAAATTCATCCGAAAACGCTCGAAACACATCAAAATGATCAAATTATCACAAATCAGTGTTTTATGTGTTTTAAAGGAAAAATATCAAAATCGGATGAAAAATGTATAAAGTTTGCAAAATTGGCGGTTTAGTCCCCAAGTTTTAAAAGTTGTCAAATCTAGTCCACGGAAATTCAAAAATGTGGAAATTTATCATTCAAGGTCCTTGAAGTATTCTAAGTTGTTTAAAATGATCCTTGAATGAATTTTTGGTCAATTGGCGAAAGGTCCTCAAACTTTGAAATTTACAAAAATAGTCCTTGGACCTTTGAAAATGGATTTTATGCAAAAGGGCCCTTGTTCTATCAAAGTTTGTCATGATTGGTCCTTATGGGAGCATTGGAAAAATATCAATTTCAGTCCTTGATGTTTGGCAATTGTACACTTTTGGTCCTTGTTATTTATCCTAAACCAAGCGGACACAATATAATAGCCAAGGCCCAATATCAAGCCCAAAATCCAAATGATAGCCCAATCCTTTTGACCCTTGAGCCATGAACCTTGAGCCAGTCACAACTCTTTTGACCCCATCCATATCTATTTTGGACCCCCGTATTATTAACCCTCGGTTGACGAAAGTCAAACCCACCAAAACGCGCCCTTATACCACTTGTCATGTAGCTTCTCTCTCCAACACCGAATCTCCAAAACCAGTGGTTTTCACCACTTTTCAACTTCCTCCCATACCATGTCCCTCCAACTCCTATACACTCCAAATTCTTTAATTATCTAAACCAAACCCAATTAAAGCTCAAACACGCTTTGAAGAATTTTGGCGCCAAAAAGCTAGGTGGGCGGTTCGATTAAATTGAGTGATCCAAGGGCTTAGGTGTGGTGGGAAAGTCTCGAGTACATCAAGGAATGTGGAAAAGTCTATAAAGAGAGAGATATGTATTGTAAAAAGATATCTAGTGTAATTTAAGTTTTATTGTCGTTTTAAGCAATTTTGATTTAAGTGTATGTTTTATCCTCAAACTCGTATTCCAAGCTCTTTTGCTATAAGAAAGCTTTTGTGAAACTTTAATTCAAGTATCATATTGTATTTAAGTTTATGCAATTTCTCATATTTATGCAAAATTTCAAATATTGGTTTAAGTTGTTTATTGTTGTGGTTCTAAGCTCAGTAAGCTTATTTAAGCTTATAATAACTTATTTAAGCTTTTAAAATCATTTATAATTCAGTTTAGCTTCAAAATAGAAAAATACCAAAAATTACCAAGAAAATAGTCAAAAATCAAAAATCCATGGATAAGGTGCAAGCAAGCTGATGCAGTCTGGTTTTTGGATGGGAATGGGTTAGTGAACCTGTGGAGGTTCTATAGGAAGTTCTACTTGGTCATTGTTCTCAGATTTCAGTTGGGAAGCATTTGTAAGCCTTTAGCTCATTTGTTGCTTTTTACTGTTTAATAGTTTTTAAGCTCATATCTCTGTATTTGTATGTTAATTAGCTATAGTTAAGTTAAAATAAACTATAAAATCAGTAGCTAGTTTTTCTCAATTTATAGTTTGCAAGAATTTGGTTCCAACAGTGGAAATGGTATAATCATAAATTATCAGTTTAATGTTGTTTTGATTGTTGATTTAGGCTTCATAAGTCTTAACAAGTGATTATTAAAGGTCTGCAATCAAGCTTATGGTTTCTAATTGTGATTTGGTTTGAAAAACATCAAAACAGTCAACATTAAGGTGTGTTTGGTTTATGGTATTCAAAGGTTATTTGGTCCTTAGCTTTGTTGGAAATCTGTCTAAATAGGTCTAAACCACTTAGTTTAGTCAAGAAATCAAGTCTTTATTAGCAAAGAGTCAAAATTACAGTTAAACATGCCTTGGATGCTCCTTTGTTGGATTTTAATGATCCATGATCATTGTTTTGTGTTAGAAAGTTGATAATCTTGCTCAAGTTAGTCTCATTACATCTTAAAACATCATATTCAGTGATTTAGATCAACTCAAATCTCATTTTGGTCAACTTTTAGTTTCTGTCAAAAAGTCAAAATTTTCAAATGGGTCGTTTTTGAATAAACTTTGGAATTTCATTGTGAATTCATTAGTGAGTTTCAGTTTAAAAGCTTTTGGGGATTTATAGTCTAGTTGCTAAAGAAAAATACAAAAATGATAGTTCTTGATTTCTCAGCTTTTTGAGTACTTATTTTATAGCTTTTTCTTGGGTACCTGTTCTTAAAACTGCCCTGTGCACAGTTCTTGGTACCAAATTGATAAGCTCACACTGAGCTTATTACTTGTCCAAATCTTGTGTTCTCTGGTTCTTTGGAAAGCCAACCTGGTCTTCTTGGATTGTCAAGTTTTATTTTTCACTTTTGAGCTTGTTAGCTAGGGCTGCTACTAGCTTGTAGCTTGTCCCACTTCTGTGAAATAACTAAGTGCTTATTAGCTTATTCATAGCTTGTCAGTGTGATTCTTGCTATCTTTTAGCCTCATTTCTGTTTATTAAGCTTGTTTGAATCTATTTTGAGCTTTTGTTTCAAGTTGTTAGCTTGTTTGAGCTTATTTCACCAATTAAGCTAAAAAGCAACACTGTTGGGTTCATAAGCCATCAAATCTGCTTATTTTTGTTTTATAAATTTTTTTTGTCTTTATTAAAGTTTCATATTATTAGTATATAAGTAGTTTTCAAAAATAAAAATCACAAAAACATCAATATAAAAATAGTGATAGCGTTTATTTAAGATTTTTAGCTTTTTGATTTTTCTTTTCAACTTATTAATAAGCAAATCTTGTTTTCTACTTTTCTTAGGTTTCGTCATCATATAGGATTTTTAGAAAAGTTTGATTTTCTCTATCTTTTAGTATTTATTATAATTTTAAATAGTTAATAAATAATAAATAATTAGTAATAAATAATTAAAAAGTCTAAAAATATATTTTCTGTTTTAAAATTAGTTTTATCATATTTTAGATTTTCAAAGTTAAAATTTTATTTTTCCAAGTTTATTTTATATTTTCTAGTATTTAAGAGTATTTTAAATAATAATTAATTAGTAATAATTAGATAAAAGTGTGAAAATATATTTTTAGTTTTAAAATTAGTTTTATAGTATTTTAGATTTTTCAGAATCATAAGTTTATTTTTCTAGCCTTATTTTGTATTTTCTTCCAATTTAGAGTATTATTAAATAGTTAAAATAGTTTTAATTAATAATAATTAATTAGATAGTGTTAAAAATAATTTTCTTTTCTAATAATTTTCTTTTATTTTAGGATTCCAAAATGTTATTTTCATATTTTTAGGCCTTTTATTTCTTAGCTTTCACTTTTTATTTTGTGCGTATCGTAGTTTCTAAAACTTACGTTTACGTTTTTCTCATCGATTGTTGTGCTTTCCAAATTTGTACTCAATTCTATTCCAATCAATCGGTAGTGTAATTTCTTAATCAAATCCTTTCGATCGCTATCATTAGTGATCATTCTATCGTCGATCAAGTGTTTAACACACCATTGAGTCTCCTTGGGACTTAACGACCCAGAATTTAATCTATTCTCCAGGACTTCATTGCATTTGTGTCGACGGCGGTTTAAGTCTGTTTGACTTGACTTTCTTGTTGAGATCGATGAGGGATTTGAGTGAATCTAAACACAAGTTTGAATTAACGGAGTCTATCCAAAACATATAACAAAGCAAATAGATATAATGAAATTCGGATGATTAAAAACCACACTTGCTTAAACTAGCTTCATATCATAGATTAATGTGATTGTGTTAACCTCTTAACATGTTGGTTGTGATAATTAGTTGAAAACTAATCTATTGTTCTTACAAGTTAAACCTTCGTCAAGATTTTAGTTCATAAAACAAGCTTTAAGTTTAACCAATCAATTCAAGATCAATTCAAGTTTCATAAGTTTACCTATATAAACTTAAAACAAAAACATCCACTTGTTCATCAAATTGCTTAAGAAATGGTCAATACAAAAGGTAACCGATCATAGACAAAAGGCTACAATTGATTCTCAACAACTAATCTTACGACCATTTAGATGTTTCCAACCAATCTAATTTGATAATCAAAAAGTGTTTCTATTACAACCACACCTTAGTTCCTTTGTGTAATCAAGAATAATGGGTAAAAACAATCATCCATAGACAAAATGATTATGACTAGTTGAATAACACGAAGTTCTTTCGACCCCAACGATTATTACCATAAGCTTGTACAAGAAACAAAACTCCACCGACGTGGCGTGAGCACCAAGTAAAAACATCTAAAGAGGGCTTTTATTCGGGTTATAATGATAGGCTAAGGGTTAAGGGTATGGATAAGACATGGGAATGTTAATGAAATTGGTGTTAAAATAAAAAATGAAATCAAGTCTAATACCCAAGTTGCTAGCTACCAAACATTCCACGAACCAAGTAAATGATTATAGCTTTACTTTCTTCTTTTCCACTTTCCTGACTTTTCGCTTTGCCATGACAATTGTTCTTGATCATAGCTCATTGGCTTTTCTTTTTTTTTTTTTTTTTTTTTTTTAACATAACATAACATATGGCTCAATCAATCACATAGGATGTGGTACTCATAATCATTTGAACAATCTTCACTTTCCGAGCAACTAGCAACCAATCGTTTAGACATTGATATGGGATAGGCTAAGGTTTAAAGTGTAAAATCTTTTGTATTTTACGGGTGAAGCAAAAATGAAAGGGATGGCTCGGAGGGTGTAACTAGGGTATCTAGTGCTAAAATGAGCACTACAAATGGGTCCATGTGGGTGGTTAACTAACCAATGAGGCTAGCTAATATATCATTAGATGTAAAATGGAAGGCCATTTGGGTTAAATCCTAAGGTGCCTCTTTATCACACGAATTCACTTATATCGCACGAATGCAATCTCACTGCTGATGCGGTAATGATTTACAAGCACAAGTTCTAGAATAAATAAAATCAAGACACTCATAACAAAAGATCTAAGCATAAAAGATGTATGCTAATAAGAAATAGGCTCAAATCCTCACAATTTAGTGGAAAGGGGATAATATGTGTTAGCAAATGTTTATCGATCCCGAATGGATTGCAATAGTAATCGGAACACATCTTGAAATTTCAAATATTACCAATTTTACCGGTGGAATGATCCGATTATTCTAATAGATAATCCTAAAAGTGTGAAAACAACTAGATCACAAGAGGCAAACAAAATTTTAAATTTAAGCATGAAAACTCTAATTTTCCTATTCACCCCCACACTTAAGTTAAACATTGTCCTCGATGAAAAACGAACTTCAAAGTATATAAATAGGAAAATAGAGCTGAAACCGGATATGTCAACGAGTTTATCGACAAAATTCTTTCTTCATTCTGGCGTCCACTAGAGAAATCATTACACACACAATCTTATAAACAAACAAAGGGTTTTATTAAAGGATGGCACCCCACACTTAAGTTCAACCAAAGGTTTAAAACTTTGGGAGTGACCTGAAAATCAAATCGAAACACGGGTTGCCTCCGAGAAGCGCTTGTTTTATTACGAGTCATCGGCTGACTCGAGTCTTCCCAATTTATTTAGCGCAAGGCAGCTTTGAACATTGTAAAGTTCGGGATATACATGAATTCTTCACCGGTAGCTTCAATATCGTCCAGACGAACTCAACGATTGGTTTCCATGGAGCAGTTTGTGGGATTCTTCCGAAATGGTGCTACAAATGTGATAGTTTCAATTCATTCTCATGGTGTCTCAGGACAACATCATAGCGAAACTTCTTTCATTTGCTCCTTGTCGTAGTATAATTTGATTCGGTGTCCATTAACAATGAAACTTCCACCTTGTTTGTCATAGAGTTCGACATACCCATATGGATATCCATGTTTAACGACATATGGTCCAAACCATTTTGGTTGTAACTTAGGAGCTTTGAATTTGAATTTCATGTTAAAAAGCAGAACTTTATCTCCGGCTTTGAATTCTTTTCGAATTCGTAGCTTTTTATCATGATAAGCTTTTGTTACGGCTTTATCTGGTTTGGAGTTTTCATAAGCTTGGAGTCTTAATTCATCGAGTTCGTGCAATTGCGTAAATCTTTTCTCTCCGGCTATTTTGAGATCGGTGTTACAATGTCGGCGTGATAAGCACGATGTTCAACTTGAGCGGCAAATGACAAGTCTTTCCATACAAGATCCCATGTGGAAAACTAGAAGGGGGTTGAATAGTTTTGAAAACTAGAAGGGGGTTGAATAGTTTTGCCGATTTTAAGTTGATTTCAAAACTTTAGATTCGATATTATGTGAAATCGTATGGATGTTGAGAGCGTATAGATCTAATGATAATGTAAGTAAATAAACAAAGATAAGGGATAGAAATGACACAACCGATTTATAGTGGTTCGGCTACAAGGACACCTTCCTTGCCTACTCCACTCCCAGTCACCTACTCGAGAGTTCAAGCACTATGTCAACAAACTCCTTCACTTGGCGGAGAAGCCTTCACAGCGTTGCTTACACTTTATCCGGTACAAAGCTGATACCGAGTCCGTAGCACGGTGGACCAAACCAACACAACTATTACACAACAAATATGTGAAATATCAAATACAAGATCTTAGCTCTGAAATCTTGCGGGTGACAAATCAATCAAGGACCCCTTGCTTGGATGACTTGTAGAATGCTCGTGATCTCGCCTTAGAGAAGGACCTATATGAGAATCACAAATAGAAAGAAAAGAAGAACAACTCTCTAGATCAAGTGATCTATATGTTAGAAGAGAATGAGAGTGTATGAGAGATTTAGTAAGAAGAGGGTGAGTTAGAATGAAGAAATGGCTCTCTATTTATAGGCAAATTTCCTCACTTGTTCACACGGATCCACGGATCCCTTCCACTTGGGATCCGGCTAGCACAAAGCTAGGGATCCGTGGGCAGCTCCTCTTTGCCCATGGGTTTTTGGTTATGGGTCATGGGTTGGTCCATGGGTTATATCTAGATTCAATGTATCTAAGTATACATTGTATCAAGTCTCTTTGGGTATGGGTTAAGATCCATGGGTTGTGATTTTACCCATCCTAATTAACTATTACAACAAATGCTTTTGTTACTACATTTTGTATTTAAAAGATTATATGTAAATGCTTTACAAAATAACATGTATCCTTATAATTATACTTAAGACAACATTATATATGTTATCAACAAAACACAAAGAGATCGCAAAATATTAATAAGCGTTTTTACGGTTTATTTGTATTAACAATCTCCCCTTTTGTTGATGACAAAATATAATGTTATGATGATAAAACTTAAGAATAGATGTAAGTTTTGAAAGCTCCTAAGTTTACTTCTTCTCCCCTTTTGTCGAAACAAAAGTTAACCCATGGAGGAAAAAGTAGTCTACTTACTCCCCTTTGCGGTAGCTCCCCTAGTTTGGGCGTCAAGAAGAAAAAAATCTACAAAGAAAGTTAGTAACATGCTTAATTGATCTTATGGTTGTCGAGAAACAAGATAGGGAGCCAAGGTATGTAAACAAGGCCTTGTAATAAAGCGACAAATTGTAGTGGTAGTTAAGCCACTTACAAGCATGTAAAAATAAGAACAAGACTTGTTCTTGAAAATGACAAAAGATATAAAAAGTGAAAAATAGTAGTAGAGATTCCTTCCATGCTTGCATAAGGTTATGGATGGAGGTTTTGATGAGTAATTGTATTGATGCGATCAAGGATGAGGTTGAGTATGAACGCATTTCTTCCCTAACTTCTATTGCAATTTCCCTAGTGGATTGGCAATGTTCACAATGTAGATGATGTGGGTAATGAGTGCGGAAGTTTTCGGGTTGTTTTGATTTGAGTTATCACGGAAGTTGTGGTGGAAAAATAGGAAAATATGGATCAAAATCCGGAATGTTTGTATGTGGTGGTGGAAAAGAACCTAGATGTTCTTGTGATGTGATGGGAGCTAGAGGTGGTGATGTTTCAAAATCTTGAAAAATAGTATTTGGTGATGTGGGGGTGTGGAAAGACTATTTCTTTTCTTTAGGTTGGGTAGATCTTGTTGGAGTCCTAAGGAGTTCCAAAGAGTTATTTTAGGTGGTGATGAAGTTGGTGTACTTGTTGGTGATGAGGGTGGTGCTATAATGGAAGCATCTTGTGGTGAGTTATTTGAGGATGAATCATTTGAGGTTGGTTTTGCTAAACAACAAGATCGGATACTAATCGGCGGATATCCTAGCATTTGATTGTGGTATTTTGGATGGTGGAAGTACAAAGGTTTGGATATCATGATTGTTTGTACTAGATGATTCTCTAAAGGGTTTTGGATGACATTATGAAGTGTGTTTGTGAGAAGGAGATGGAGTATGCAAGCATTTTGGGAGTTATATATATAGAAAAACAACACATTGTAATGAATGCTTGACCCAAAATGTGGATTAAAATCTAATGATTAGATATGAATTCAAGGCATGTGATCATGAGAACACAAGCATTAAAGAGCATACTCCCAAAATAAGACAAATGTGGATATTTCATCCAAAATGACAAAAATAGAAGTTGAAAAGCGACACGTATACACGGATCACGGATCCTTCCATGAGGATCCGTCCGGCATGAAATTTGGGATCCGTGGGTGCAGTGTTCGAGCGGTACAAAATTCTCCTTTTGGAAATATTTTTGCCTATTGTGTGCCTATATGCAAACTATTTGGAGTTGCGGTTATCTCGACCCTAAAGCGAAATAAAAACTAAACTAGAAGTATAAAAGTATCCTATTGAGATAACCCGAAAACACATATTTAGTACATAAGTCGTAATCTTGTGTTGTCAATGCTCTAATTCATTGTAGCTTAAATGAATGTGCCGAAAACACATATTAGTTATGTGTCCCTTTAGCATTCAAAAGACATGAGATGCAATGAAAGCGGGTTTTACTTTGTATTAATAATGAAAAGCGATTTGTCCTAGGCGTGAGAAATTGCTTTTGTGAAATTGATCTGGGAAGGTATCATCCTTTTAGAAAACATTGTGAAAGTAGGTTTTCTTTGAAAATGTGTATATAAAAAGTAGGAGAGCTATAAGTAAAAAAAAAAAAACTTATCTTTGGGTTTTGAAAATTCCGTATTGTTTGTGAGTTGTGCGTGAAATAGAGATCCTAGACTCGAGAGGAAGAAGGCTAGTGTTTACATACCTTGTAGAGTCAAAATAAATTACGACGTGTGTTCCATTAAACCAAGACCAAGGCAAGTAGGTTGAATTGTTCCGCTTCAGCGGTTTGGTGAGGGCGTCGGCTATGTTATCTTCGGATGCTACCTTCTCAATAGAAATGTTCCCTTTTGAACATTGTCTCTTAAGAAGTGATGGCGAATCTCTATATGCTTAGTGCGAGAATGCAATACGGATTCTTGCTTAAGTCGATGGCACCTTTGTTATCACATAGAATGGCTATGTCGCTTAGATGAATGTCGTAGTCTACTAACGCTTGTTTCATCCATAGTGCTTGTTGGCATGCTTTGCGTGGAGCGTACTCGGCCGGTTGTTGATATTGCTAGAGCCGTTTGTTTCTTAGAAAACCACGATGTTAAACAACATCCCATGAAAGTACACACCCACTTGTACTTTTCTATCAACGTAATCCCTGCATGGTCGAATCTGCATATACAATTGTTTCTACACCGTGCCCTTAGGATACCATAATCCTAATTGTGTTGTACCCTTAATGTATCTAAAAATTCTTTTCTGACTTCTAGGTGTGAAGTTTTGGGGTTTTCTTGAAACCTAGCACATAGAAGACACTAAACATGATATCAAGCCTACTTGCCGTGAGGTAGGAGACTACCTATCATGCCACGATATTTAGTATTATCTACGGATTCGCCGTCTTCATCTTTTGTTAGTTTGGTGTCGGATGACATGGGTTGTCCTAATTGGTTTCGACTCTTCTAGACCAAATTTCTTTAACATCTCCTTGATGTATTTAGATTGATTGAAGAAGATACCATCTTCTACTTGTTTAATTGTAGACCAAGAAAGAAGCTAAGTTCTCCCATCATACTCATCTCGAACTCGTCATGCATGATTTTAGAAATCATCACACATGTCTTGACAAGTGGATCCGAATATAATATCATCTCGTATATTTGTACTATGATTATGTGTGACTCCTTTTTCTTAGTAAAAGTGTGTTGTCAACTAACCCCATGGTATAGTTATGTTTAATTAAAAGGACTTGAGTCTATCATACCAAGCTTTTGGAGCTTGTTTAAGACCATAAAGGGCTTTCTTTAATTTATAAGCGTGTTTGGGTTTTCAAAATCGATGAAGCCGGAGGTTGAGCTACATATACTTCTTCATTAATAAGACCATTTAGAAAAGCGCTTTTGACATCCATTTGATAAAGCTTTAGATCATTAGCACAAGCATCATAAGAAGTATTCTTATAGACTCTAATCTAGCCACGGGGCATAGGTCTCATCAAAGTCTATTCCTTCTTGTTGGTTATACCCTTGGGCATGAGTCTAGCTTTGTTCCTAGATACTACTCCGTTTGCATCTAATTTGTTTTATACACCCATTTTGTTCCTATTACGGTTTGATTACTAGGTGGAGGACAAGTGTCCAAACATCATTATAAACAAATTGATTTAATTCTTCTTGCATAGCCATTACCCAACTTTCATCTTTTATGGCTTCTTGTGTGTTCTTAGGTTCTATAGTTGAAACAAAACAAAATAAGCTACTTAGGTTTTGAACTTGAGACCTTAATGTTAGTTCGTTTAGCTTTCCTATGACCTTATCTACGGGGTGATCTTTGGACTCTTTAATGTTTGTGATTTCACTAATTGAAGGTTCATCTTCTTAGTTAATCTTTTCTTAATTACAATAGCTTCACTTTCTATGATCTCGTCATCGACAAGAGGTGGAGAGGGTTTGGGTGGACTTTCATCAAATTTTATGTTTAATGACTCTTCTACCTTCATTGTTTCTTTGTTTAATATAGCGTAGGCTTTGCTATTAGGCGAGTAACCTAAAAGATACCTTGGTTGATTTAGGATCAAATTTTGTAAGGTAATCTTTAGTGTTAAGAATGAAGCATTTGCTTCAAAGACTCTAAAATGATTTAAAGTAGGCTTTTGCCTCGGAGTAACTCATATGGAGTTTTACCTAAGATTGGTCTAATTAAGACTCGATTGAGTATGTATGTTGAGGTATCATGACATTACACCAAAATTTTTGAGGTATGGATTGTTCGTTAAGCATGGTTCTACTCATTTCTTGAAGGGTTCTATTCTTTCTTTCTACTACCCCATTCGATTGTGGAGTCGTGGGCCGAGAAGTTGTGAGTAATACCATTAGCGTCACAAAAGCTCAGTGCACTTCATTATCGAATTCCCTACCATGATCCGTCCTAATAGACACTATGGGTTTTCCTAGTTGTCTTTGGATCTTTTGTAATATTTCAAAATAGTTAAAGGTTTCCGTTTTGTTCTTTAAAAATTTTGTCCAAGTATACCTAGAGTAGTCATCCACTATTACCAAAGTATAGTAGTTGCCTCCATAACTTTGGATAGCGGATGGACCAAATAAATCCATATGTAGTAATTCTAGACACCTAGTTGTGGACACCATGTTTTTAGCTTTATGACTCGAGTGAGCTTGTTTTCCTATATTACAAGCATCACAAAAATGATGTTCATATTTTAACTTAGGTAGATCTCTTACTAGATCTTTGGATGATAGCGATTGAAGAAGTCGCATATTGGCATGACCCAATCTTGATGCCATAAGGTGAGTATCATCCATAGAGGTAAGACATAGTTTGTCTTTAGGTTCATTACCGATTTTAATGACATAGACTCCATGTTTCCTAATTCCTCTTCCTATGGTTATGCCATTTTAAGTATCTTACTACGGTTTTGGTAAAAGTACATTGCACTTTTATCACATATTTGTCCTATACTTAAGAGATTAAAGTTTAGGTTTTCTCGTGACACACATCGTTAATGGTTAGAGATTTGTTAGAAACCGTACCTTTACCGATGATTCTACTTTTGCTATTTCCAAACACCACATTACCTCCATTTACGGTTCATATGTGGAGAATAGATCCTATTGCGGTCATGTGCCTCGTGCACCCGCTATCCTTGACCCATTCATCGGGGTCTAGGTCGACCTTTAAGCACACCTAAAACAATAATAAACTCAAAGTTTGGTCCCCATTTATTCATGGGTCCATTAGTGTTAAACATTCCATTCATGTTAGACATGTATGGATAAGATGATATGCATTCCATGGAGCAAAGTTTTGAAAAGAGAAACCGTTTTGCATATTAGGGTTCCATCCCATTTGATGGTTACTTCTTGGATAAGCGTTATTAGGTCTCCTAGATGCATTATGTTTTGAAAAGATGGTGCTTTGTTTCTTGCAAAAGTAGGATTAATTTTTGGAGGTGGATGTCTAGTGGTGACATGAGTTGGTTTCTTCCTATTTACGATAACGAACTCGTTTCTAGATGATGAAGCTATGTTATTACCACTAGTTGTCACAGCGAGATCCACGGATCGGTTTGTACACTGGCGGTTCCCTTTTAGGGGATCCGTGGGATCCGCCACAACGATGGTGGTTTTCTAATTCTTTAACAAATTTTGTTTCTTTACTTTCACTAGTTGATGGATCAAGTTGTTGTATGCCTAGACCTTTTTGGTTGTTGCGGTTTTAACACCATCGAGTATTGTATCTAAGGTGTTTGTACTCATTCTAGCAATTTTAGAATCTAAATGATCAACTAGTGTTTGAAGTTGAACACAAAGTTCACATTCACCACTTGCTATTTTACCCTTTTCCAAGCGTTTTAGTTTTGCTTTTAATTCTATGACTTCTTTATCTAAGCGTTGGTTTTGACTCTTTAAAAGCTTGTTTTTGTTAATTAGTTTTAAGCTAATATTGCATAGTTTATCATATTCATTATGCAATGAGTCGTCATCAAGTGATGAACTACTATAGTATTCGTGACATACCTCGTCATTTGCCATGAGACAAATTTCTTCGTCCTCCTCGTCGCTCATTCCCCACGTGCAGCTCACGAATGCCTTTTGATCATCCCGTTTGGGACACTTACTAATAAAGTGGTTTGGGTCCCGCATTTAAAGCAAATCGATCATCCTTTGGCTTTTCGTCCTCTTTGTTTTCAAAGCCTTTCTTATCGTCATACGGTTGTTTGGCGTATCTACCCTTTCTTAAAGAACTTTTAAAGTCCCTTACCGCCATAGCGTACTCTTCGTCGTCACTACTCGAAGATGAGCTCTCCTCATCGCTCGAAATCTTTTTGGCTTTAAGGGCAAGAGATTTGTGTTTCTCTTTCACCTTTGAGGCTTGGAATCTTTAGCAAGGACAAGCTCGTAGACTTTTAGGTTGCCTATGAGTTCATCGAGGGTGAGGATTGTCAAATCTTTTGACTCTTGATTGCCGTCACCTTGGATCTCCACTTGATGGAAGTGCCCTTAGATATCTCCTAACATGGTTACGGCTAGAAAAGGATTCATCAAGTGCTTGTAAAGATGTAATAATAGTATTAAAGTTAGCAAATGAATGATCTATAGTTTCCTCATCCGATATTGAAAATTGTTCATATTGTTGAACAAATAGATCAATTTATTATTTTAACTTGTTGGTTGCCTTGATGAGTTACAACTAAAGAATTCCAAATTTCTTTAGAGGTTTTAAGCATGGAAATTCTTTGAATTCCTTTTTCGGTAAAGCATTATATAAAACCATTTTGCTTCACTATTTTTAGAAAGCTTTTCTTCATTTCATCATTTAGTTTATCATGAGGTATGTGAACTAAATTTCCTTTATCATCATTTGAGGTAGCCTCAAAATCACCTTCAACAATAATGTACCAAAGATCAATATCTTTAGACTTCACATATGTTTGAATCTATTTTCCAATATATAAAACCATTAGTTTCAAGTAGTGGTGGTGGTTGCATAGATTGCCCTTCCTTATAATTTTCGGAACCCATAGTGATCGAAAAGTTTTTAAAATACAATTTTATTTTAAAACTTTTATAAACTTAGCTCTTGATGCCAATTGTGGAAAACTAGAAGGGGGTTGAATAGTTTTGCCGATTTTAAGTTGATTTCAAAAACTTTAGATTCGATATTATGTGAAATCGTATGGATGTTGAGCGTATAGATCTAATGATAATGTAAGTAAATAAACAAAGATAAGGGATAGAAATGACACAACCGATTTATAGTGGTTTGGCTACAAGGACACCTTCCTTGCCTACTCCACTCCCGAGTCACCTACTCGAGAGTTCAAGCACTATGTCAACAAACTCCTTCACTTGGCGGAGAAGCCTTCACTAGCGTTGCTTACACTTTATCCGGTACAAAGCTAGATACCGAGTCCGTAGCACGGTGGACCAAACCAACACAACTATTACACAACAAATATGTGAAATATCAAATACAAGATCTTCGCTCTGAAATCTTGCGGGTGACAAATCAATCAAGGACCCTTGCTTGGATGACTTGTAGAATGCTCGTGATCTCGCCTTAGAGAAGGACCTATATGAGAATCACAAATAGAAAGAAAGAAGAACAACTCTCTAGATCAAGTGATCTATATGTTAGAAGAGAATGAGAGTGTATGAGAGATTTAGTAAGAAGAGGGTGAGTTAGAATGAAGAAATGGCTCTCTATTTATAGGCAAATTTCCTCACTTGTTCACACGGATCCCACGGATCCCTTCCACTTGGGATCCGGCTAGCACAAAGCTAGGGATCCGTGGGCAGCTCCTCTTTGCCCATGGGTTTTGGTTATGGGTCATGGGTTGGTCCATGGGTTATATCTAGATTCAATGTATCTAAGTATACATTGTATCAAGTCTCTTTGGGTATGGGTTAAGATCCATGGGTTGTGATTTTACCCATCCTAATTAACTATTACAACAAATGCTTTTGTTACTACATTTTGTATTTAAAAGATTATATGTAAATGCTTTACAAAAATAACATGTATCCTTATAATTATACTTAAGACAACATTATATATGTTATCAACAAAACACAAAGAGATCGCAAAATATTAATAAGCGTTTTTACGGTTTATTTGTATTAACAAAATCTTTGATGAATCGGCGGTAAAACCGGCATGTCCTAAAAACTCCTAACGGCTTTGGCGTTGGTTGGTGGTGGAAGTTTTGAGATGACATCGACCTTTGCTTTGTCGACTTCCATTCCGGCACTAGAGATTTTGTGGCCAAGCACAATTCCTTCGGTTACCATAAAGTGGCATTTCTCCCGATTGAGAACAAGATGTGCGACCGCATCTTTCGAGCATTTTATCGAGATTAGAAAGACAAGCCTCGAATGAATCTCCAAAGGCGAAAAATCATCCATGAAAACTTCCATGGATGTTTCTAACACCTCTGAAAAGTCGCGGGTGCATTGCAAAGACCAAAAGGCATCGCCGATATGCGTAGGTTCCAAAGGACAAGTAAAGGTGGTCTTTTCTTGATCGTTAGGATCGATTGGAATTTGGAAATATCACGAAAATCCGAGGAAACAAAAGAATTTATTCCACGCTAGTCTTTCAAGCATTTGATCCATGAGCGGAGTGGAAAATGATCCTTTCGTGGCTTTGTTTAACTTACGATAGTCAATACAAATCGCCAACCGGTGTGATTCTAGTTGGAACTAGTTCATTTCGCTCATTAGTTACAACCGTCATTCCTCCCTTCTTGGGGACACAGTGTAAGGACTTATCCAGGGACTGTCCTCAATTGGGTAAATGATTCTAGCATCAAGAAGTTTTATGATTTCCTTTTAACAACTTCTTTCATGTTGGGATTGAGTCTCGTTGACGTTCTACCAGGTTTAATCCTTCTTCAAAATTGATTTTGTGTTTGCAAAAATTAGGACTAATTCACAGGATATCGGATGTTTTCCAAGCAAAAGCTTGTTTGTGATTTTTGAGCACGGAAACTAAACTTTCTTTCTCATTATCCTCGGCGGTGAAGATATGACTCTTTGGAAGAAGTGAGTTCTCCTCCAGATAAGCATATTCAAGATGATTTGGGAGAGGTTTGAGTTCGAGATCCGTGGGTGGTTCTTCGATAGAGGATTTTATTCGTATCTTGTCATTGAAAGTGATTTCCTCAAAATTTTCTTCCTCTTCCTCCATTTCTTCTTCTTCTGAGTTATCTCCTTCAAATTCTACTTTCATGAAATCATGAAATTCTTTGTCAAAATCTGTTTCATTGATTTTTTCAGAAGTAGTCATGAACGGATCGGATTCGTTCAGTAATGCATCTAATTCCTCATCAGTGACTTCATCAATAACATCGACGTTAAAACAAGTGTCATCACTGGAATGTGGGTAGCGCATTGGTTTATCGATAAGAAAAGTGATTCGATCTTCCCCAACTCCAAGGTTGGGCTCTTTTCCTTTCACTTTGATGATTGCATCGGCGGTATTTAGGAAAGGTCTTCGTAGAATGAGTGGAACTTTACTATCTTCTTCCATTTCCAAGATTACAAAGTCCACGGGAAAAATGAATTTACCGACTTGAACAAGCATATTCTCAGCGATTCCCAGGATATTGATAGGAATGATTTGCTAATCGGATGCTCATTTTGTTGGTTTCATTTGTTGTTGCACAACTTGGAATAGAGTGAATAAGGCATCAAATTGATACTTGCGCCAAGATCGGCTAAAGCATCACATTTAACGTTATTTCAGTACATGGAATAAGAAAGCTCCGGATCTCCGAGCTTTGGTGGAATTTTGTTTTGAACTATAGATGAGCATTCTTCGTTAAGAAAAGTTGCGAGATATTTGCTCAAGCTTGCTTTTGTTATTAAGAAATTCTTTCAAAATTTCCGTAATTGGGCATTCAGGCTATAACAACAACGAGAGGAACATTGAGTCTAACCTCTTTGATTATTTCGATAAACTTCTTATAACGCTCTTCCATCTTCTCTTTCTTTAGGCGTTGAGGATAAGGAATTTTTGGTGTATATGCCTTGTGGATGGAATGTCTTTCTTTTGGTGGTTTGAGTTGTGTTTGGTTCTTCGTTTTCATCCTCACTATCAATGGTGGCAGGAGCATGAGGATTAGGTGGTGGATCGTCACGAGACCACTTCTTGTGAAAACAACATTGATATGTTCATTTTCGTTTGGGGTGGACTGTGACGTCTTATCATTTGATGGTTTTGGATTGGATTGAGTGTTACTTGGCAATGAACCGGATGGTCTAGAGGAATGTTGGTGAGAAAGTCTCGCAAGCTTGTTTTCAAGATCTTGGATAGATGCTTGATGATTTTACATCCTTGCTCAACTTTGGCTTTGAGATTGAAAAATTGATTTTGATAAAATCATTTGCGGATTTTGACCGACCACGAATTCTCTCATGGTTTTTTGAATTCGGTTTCTTCCGTCTTTTGTCGAATTTTGGTGTGGTGGATCGTCGGTTCGTGGTTGAGAATCACGGTTGTCATCCCTTGGTCGGCGATCTTGCCAATTTTCAATTTCGACCGTAATAATACTACGATATCCTCCTCACGGTATCCTCCCCGGCGTAATTTGCTTCTCCTTCTTCGGTCCACCCATAGGTTTATCGTCGCTTTTCGGACGATGGGTGATTTCCTCCACAATTGTTGCATCCGTCTCGCATTTCCTTTATTTCATCTTTGATATCTTTGTCTTTTGAGTCGATTTTTGAGGTTAACGCTTCCATCTTCTCTATGAGTTTTGAGGTATCGGTGTTTTCGACAAAAGCAACGGTTTTCGGAGAGGTTTGGTTTTGGAATCTTTGGACCGATCAAGTTTGAGAAGTACTCGATCTTGAGCAATTGATGTGCATCATTGGGAGTTTTATAGAGAAAAATTCCTCCAACATCAAGGATGCCTTGAGAGATTTCATCTAGTCCATGGTAAAGATTTGGATAATGGTTCCTTTTGATAATCCATGTCCATGACAACTCGAAGAAAATCTTTCATTCGAAGCCAAGCTTCGACAAGTGATCGTTTGGGTTTTGGTTGAAAGCACGAATTTCTCCCATTAATCGATCAAACATGGCGGTGGAAAGAATCGGCTCACAAAGCTTGCCTCATCTCCTCCCAGTATTGATGATTCCGGGGTTAATTCATTGTACCATACTTTAGCATCTCCGCAAGTGATGATGGGAAAAGTTTGAGTTTGATGGCATTGACATCGGTGTCGCCATAACGGAACATGCCACAAATTTCGATGAATTCGGCAATGTGCTTATGCGGATCGGCCAGCAGCACGGCCATCGAATTGTCGGTCTTTGATCATAGAAAGGTGATGTCCTTCACGGTGAAGTTGTCACCAAGGTTAATAGCAACAATAGCACTTTCGGGGTTGGTGCTACGGTTCGGTTGGTTCCCACATGGGTTGATCGTCCGCCATGGGAAAAGGTAAATTGGTGAAAGGATTGTAAACAACTTTGGCTTCAATGAGGTTATCAAATGGTGGGTTTGGTACTCTTGGTATCTGATTTTCCAATGGTATGAAACGTGTTCTCCTTCTTCTTCGAATCAATCGTTCGGGATTGGTAAGAGGTGTAATTGGTTCTATTCATCACGCTCAGTGTTCATACAATGTCCTAGAGAATCCAGGCAATATCTAAACACACGGACAAACAACGAAAATGGTTTCTATGGAGCGAGAGAAGGTAACCGGATCGATTGCGGGATGCGACCGATCGGTTAGACCGATTGAGTGAGTGTTAAAATTGTAACCGATTCGGTTGAGGTGCAACGGATCCGGTTAAGGTTTCGAGAAATTTTTTTTTTTTTTTTGGTCGAGGAAATTCAAAACTTGTTGAAACACAATCAAATCCGGCATGGCGCCTAAAACTTGATGTGCCGGTTGGTGCAAGTTTTAAATTTATAAAAGGTGAATTACCAATATTACCAATAACACATACGAGCAAGTATACTCGTCCGTTATAGCAAGATTATGAAGGTAAGTCGGGATCGATTCGCGAGGATTTGAGTGAATCTAAACACAAGTTTGAATTAACGGAGTCTATCCAAAACATATAACAAAGCAAATAGATATAATGAAATTCAGATGATTAAAAACCACACTTGCTTAAACTAGCTTCATATCATAGATTAATGTGATTGTGTTAACCTCTTAACATGTTGGTTGTGATTATTAGTTGAAAACTAATCTATTGTTCTTACAAGTTAAACCTTCGTCAAGATTTTAGTTCATAAAAACAAGCTTTAAGTTTAACCAATCAATTCAAGATCAATTCAAGTTTCATAAGTTTACCTATATAAACTTAAACACAAAACATCCACTTGTTCATCAAATTGCTTAAGAAATGGTCAATACAAAGGTAACCGATCATAGACAAAAGGCTACAATTGATTCTCAACAACTAATCTTACGACCATTTAGATGTTTCCAACCAATCCAATTTGATAATCAAAAGTGTTTCTATTACAACCACACCTTAGTTCCTTTGTGTAATCAAGAATAATGGGTAAAAACAATCATCCATAGACAAAATGATTATGACTAGTTGAATCACACGAAGTTCTTTCGACCCCAACGATTATTATCAATCAGCCAAACTTGATTAACAAATGTCACTATGAAACTTTAGCACGATTGGGTCTTAGAATTAACTTGAAATTGAATTAAAACATGTTAATACAATCACTAACTAATCATATGGTAATCAACATCATTTAAGCAAGTGTATAAAGAAACTAGCCACTCATAGCAAACATGAACATAAACTCATAACTTTGATCATTAGAAAACATGATTAAAAGTCTTACAATGCTTGGAATAAGATTATAAATGGTGAAGTAATGATTCCCAAAGGATCGTGGTGGACTTCTTGGTGTTTTGGCCTCCAAATGTGGAACTTCTGGAACTCCAAACTTCTCTGGATTTCTAAGGAAGAATTTTAAGAGCTTAAGGCTTGGTTTGATGAGTAGAGAGATTTGTAATTGAAGTGTGTCTCATATGCTCACAATTAGCCTCTATTTATACTAATTCCAAGGCCTAGGGTGTTAAATGCTTAACTTGGCCTCCAAGGAGTAAGGAAGGGACTAGAATACACCAAGAGAAAGACCTAGAATCGTTTGGATGCAAAGGGGAAGCTTAGTGATGAAGATTTGGCAACTGCAGTTTCTCCAACCGGATCGGTCATATGACCAACCGATCCGGCTGGTCTTCAATAACAACAAGCCGACCGATCCGGTTGCGGGTTGCGACCGATCGGTTGGCTATGGTAAAAACACTTATTCTGACCAAATTCCAACCGATTCGGTTGAGGGTGTAACCGGATCCGGTTGGATCTTCTGAGATACAAAACTTGATCTTTATCTTCACTATGTCTTGTAGAACTTGGTTCTTCAATCACTAAGGTCTTCAAAGGTCCTTGAGATTTAGATTCTTGAAGCGGAATCTTGATTTCTTTGCATATTTCTACATTTTCCTCCATTTCCCTGCACTTGGTTATAAACACTCGACAAACATCTCTAGATACGATTAAGTACTAAAATCACGCAAATATAACCAAATAACAGATTTAAAAATACACATAACGCTACTAAAAACATGCACAATCTGAGCGTTATCACCAATCATATCGTCAGATACCTTTAGCTTGCTATAATCTCTTTTTTTGGCAGATTCCGACTGTTGGAATCACTCCTAAACCATAATCAAGTGTTAGTAATTAATATGTAATAGTTAGCTTTATTATGGCCTTTATGTTTGTTATTAGCCTTAAGCTTATGTAGAAGGCCCATGAGCTTCGGCCCAAGCCCATTAAAGAAAGGATGGAAACTAGGAGTGTTGCCTAGCTTTCCTCCTATAAATACCTTATGTAAACCTTCATTTGAAGGTTGGTTGTTCAAGTTATTTCCTTTCATTCACCTCTACGCATAACCGTGTTATATTATCGTGTGTGTGTGTTTGGTTCTTGTTCAATCGCCTTATCTCTTTCTATATTACTTGTGTTTGTAAAATTAGTGACCTGACAGTGGTATTAGAGACCTACTAGTTGGGTGAACGTATTGTTTGAAGTGAGTTTTGGTCTCAAGCATAACGTACGGTCCATTTCTTTGGTTAGCTTAAAAACGCATTTTTTACACTTTTTAATACAAGATTCTTGTACTTTCAATGTTATAAGGTGTTAAACTAACGTTTTTGGCAAAAGTTTGGAACTTTATCGTGGATCATTGTTTTTGAACTCGTTTTTATCGTGGGTGTAGTTCTACGCGTAAGCTGTTTTAGAAGGTTTGGTTCATCAAATTTCACATTCTTTTGTTATTTGGTGATCTTGAAGCTATTTCATCACACAAAAAGCGGTTTAGAAACATCTTTGAGCATAATCAAATTTACGAGTAAACCTACGCGTAGTGAAACCCTAAAACTACGCATAAGTATTTCCTTGGTTTGATCTTCGTTTTCGTGGTTTACTCCGTGTTTTCTTGCTTGGATAAGCACGAAAATACGTCGACTTTGGATATCTTTGCAATTGTGAAGTGTAAAGATCACTTGAGATAAAACCTAAAATTACGCATAAGCATAAGCTTACGGCGTAGAAATCCCACGCATAAGATTTTCTTACGCCTAAGCATAGTCTTCACGACAAGATAATCCTCGCCTAACTTTCTACTCCTAACTTTTGTCTACGCATAACTTTAGCGTCTTTTCCCTACTTACGCGTAGCTAAAACTACGCGTAACTCCTTATTGTTACGCGTAACTTTGGTGTTTTTACGCATAAGTGCTACTTGGCTATTGTGATTTCTCGCCTAAGGATACTTCTTCATCAAAGGTTCATTCGACTACAAAGATCCATTTTACCAACACAAGTTTTCAACATGTCTCAACCACCATACTCTAACTATTTCCTTACAATTATCCTCAACGACAACAACAACTAAGTCCACAACATCAACAATGGAATCAACAACAAGCAATTTATCAACAACAATTTAATCAACAACATACTCCACGACTTGGTGCAATTCCCCACCACAAATGGTTCAAACACCGCCAAGTCTTCAAGTTCAACCCTACACAAATGACTTCAATCAACATCCATCAAGGAACACTATGAAGGAACCCACTTGGTTTGCAAAGATGTGTGAAGCTTTAAGCGACCAACAATCAATTCATGAGGTGGATCACTTGATAGACCTCAATGCTCCTCCGAAACTACGATCAATGGGTGATAAGGTTCTTTAGGTTTTGTGATCCGAAGAAGCCACATAGAAAGTTCTTAAAGAAGGTTATCTTGGAAGGTCCATTTGAGATGCGTCTTGTCATTGTGCCGGAGATCCAAATGCCATTTCACCAAGAGATGAACAAGCGAACATTGCTCTTTGTTACGGACTTGAATCCTCAAGAACTTCTCACTATGAAGCGGATGAACTTGCAATGGAATATATCCTCTTAGGATTACCAAACCCAATTCTTCGTAGTGTTGATGCTCAAAAGACCGCATTGAAAATGTGGGATCATATTCGTCTTCTTATGGAAGGATCGGTACTCAATCGGAGGATTTGGAATCCAAAATTTACTTGGCTTATGAACACTTCATGATTGAACACGGAGACACTTTGAGTCCTATCATCATCGTTTTTGAGACATCATCAATGATTTGGATAAACACAACATCATCATGCCAAGAATTGCGATGAATACTAAGTTCTGAGTAGTCTTGGTCCGAATGGGAGAAGTATGTCATTTTCTCCGTCAAGCGAAGAATATGCATCATTCTACATATGGATTGTTATACGATTACTTGAAGCCTCATGAAAAGGAAGTTGATCGGAAAGGATTCTCCGTGCTCAAATTGCTCCACCTACACATCCGGAAAATCAACAACTTGCCTTATATGCTCAACAAAGTTATCCTCCTCAACAAGCAACTCAACCAAGCGCCTCGGTCACACCAAAGCGATCAATCACAACAACCTCAACAAAATCAATTGGTTCCTTACAACAACAACAATGATCAAGCACTTCATAGTCAAACTAATGAGGAATCCAATCCATTGAAGCATTACAACAGGATTTGTTATGATTGCTAATGCTTTTAGTCGTTATACCAACAAATCCAACAATCGTATTTGTTCCTCATCAATACGAAATCGGTTGTTGTGAACAATGGACGAGTTGAAGTTCGAGAATCGTGGTTATGGTCGTCAAATGGGAGGTGGTCAAGGGTTTAATGCTATGGGTAGGAATAACAACGAGCTCAAGTGGTGGAGCAGGAAATGCTTAGAATGGGTTGAATGATCTTGATGCTACAAGCGCAATGAGAAGGACACTGGCTAATGCATGCCCAAAGCCAAGGACTAGGGGCATTGCTTATTTCAAAGAGGCTCTTCTTTTGGCTCTTAAGGATGAAGCTGGTGGATCTCTCACAAACAAAGAACAGTGCTTTATGGCAGATGCATACTCAGATTGTAAAACCCTAAAATTGTGAACGCGTTAAAAGACCATAATGCCCTCAACTAATAATCCGTACCATAAAATGAGCTCGCTAATTTTAATTGGACATTTAATTATAATGGTTACCCAATACATTGAATATAAAAGTTACATTAATTCATAAATGAATATGACACATTGAAATGTTACATGTACATTACTAGACCAAATAAATAAAGGTTGCAATGTAGTTTTAGTAAGCAAATCAAATGTGAGAATTGGTCCCCTAATCCCTTTAATTCGGCAAGAAGAAAACGCCTAGGCTCCCTTATTTTTCTCCTAACTTAACTCACCATATCACATTTAAAATATTCCCATATCTCATTCAATTCTTCACCACAAGAAACCCTAGTCTCCCCAAGAAAAGTTACGGCAAACAAACAATTCCTCCTCCATTTTATGTCGACACCAAAGCTCCAAAGAAAGGGTTCGAAGGCTGCTTATACGGGCTGAATCGTGTGTAGTACGAAGGGTTACTTGGCCTTGTCGTTGGTTTAATCTGCTGCTTTGATGTCGTGAAGTCTAGGGCACAAGGGTCTTTGAATTAGTTGGCGTTTGATCTTTGTTTTCTTACTCCTTTCACACGCTGCAAAGGTATTCATCATCTTCTTTTCTGTTTTCAGTCATACGACCCTCATATATACATAAAATCAGAACCTAATCATGCTATACAAATCTTATAAATCAGGTTGTCATGAACCATGTATAATAACGCATACGCTTCAAAATCTTGAAACTCTAAATAAATATATGTCGACTCTTGTTTGGTTCTCCATTCGAATCAGTCCTATAAAACTAACTCGTGGAAGCTTAAACTTGGTGATTAAAATCGGTATTAAATACACATTAACATGGCACTAATCTGGAAACCCATGAATCTGCTATCGACTCGTTTGTTTAAGAGATATATGTGTGTTGCATGTCGCGTGTGATTTTATGTTGGGTTGCTGGTGTTGTAACTTATGTCGGGTTGTGTAGAGTTTATTCGAGGGATTATGGGTGCGAGATTTAAGTCGGGTGTGTTTCTTGATCAGGTCTGGTGTGCTTGGCGTGGGTGTGTGTGGTGGTTAATCATGTTTGCAAACTGAATAATATGGATTAGAGGTGTAATAATAATATGGTTAGACCATGGTCACGCTTGGTATTGTGGGTCTCATTAAACCTCCTTGTGTCTAATAAACTTTTATAGTCGATTATGCTGCATGTGTGTCTCGCATGTCATTAATCTGTGAGTCTTAGTTTGTGTCGTTACATGTGATTGTTTGTGCGGTTGTGCATGGTAGAAGCATGTTCTTATAATGCAAACTAATGAGGTAAACCTTGCATGGATTAGTAAACATAGTTTAGTCCATAAGTATGTTGTATCATATTTTTCATAATAAAGTTTGATGACATGTAGTTACCTATAACTTTACTTCAAGAAATATTGTTATAACATCATTTATGGTAGAACCTTAAACCACCATCTATTACGAATCGGATGTAAGTTTAAAATTATAAATGGCATGAAATGTAAGATATGGTGATAAATGTATTTGCATGACCATTTATTAAACATAGTTTATAAGTTGTAATTAAATGTGAGAGTTTCGTTTTGTATATCTATTTTATGGATGAGCTCATATGTTAGTTGATGTGTCTAGTATAATTGATTTGGACATTAAAAGATGGAGTGTTAAATTACTCTTATGGGTCTCATGTAGTTGGCATTATAGTGTGTTTATATGGGTGTTTTGAGTGGTTGTTCAAAATAGAGTTATGGTTGTAATTTTTGTGTCTAAATCGGTGTAACCCTAAAATATTTAATTCGGTTTATTACTAAAACAAGAATACGTTTAACCCAAATAAAACCTAAGAATATTAATGCGGTTCATATGAACCCTAAACAGTGTAGAATCGTTGAAGAAGGCGTGAAGTGGTTCCCTTTCATTTACTTTCCGTTACTCTCATTCCATTTGTTTCTCGCAAGGTACAAATATTCTATCTCTTTTCAGTAGGGGTTTCTCATGATTCGTTTACATCTTTCGATTTTGGTTTTGAACTGTTATCCTTTTCTCTGAGCCTTTTTATTAAGGTTTCCCTATAACTTTGCTATGCTCCCTTTGATTGAAGCTCCTATGTGAACTGTTTAATGTTAACCACTGATATGAACCTTCTGATTATGAACCTTTGATATGCACCTTTGATTATGAACCTTTGCTATGAACTTTGATATGAACCTTTGACTTTTGAACCTATGATAAAACCTTGCTTTGACCTATCAGTTTGAGACCCGAGCTATCACTAGGCATGGGGGTTCCATGTCCGTGTCATTGATGCACCAATGGCATGACTCTAGTGTGGTTGAGTGATGTTCCACACCGTCCCTACATTGTCGATTATGAGCTCGATATATATTGTATGGCCATTTATTGTCTGCGGGGGGTATGGATGCATCTAGATTTGTTACATTATCGATATGTTATGATTTATGCGGTGAATGATGTAGGTATTGCAATCGCGTCTTCACAATGCGGGGCCGATCACTCCATATACATTATATCGCTATGGTTACTATTGGTTACTATAGGCTACTATGGATATATGATTTAATTTGATTTGTTTTGTTGGCTCGTGGTGGATAATGACCCTTTTTCCTATGTTTCATTTACCCTACTCTGTTCCTTTGATATACGGTTATTGACTTTCCTTAATTTGTTCTCGATTCGGTTTTATTTTATTGTATCGTTATATCTACATTCCTTTGGGCGTTTAAGCTCACCGCATTTCTTTTCTGCGGCGGTACATAAGCTAGGAGGTGGGGATTGTTTGGGTTTGAGAGATGGTGATATAGAGACCATGCCTAGTCATCTTAGACTTCATTTGATTTTGTTATATGTTTTCATTTCGAGTTTTTCCTTTTGTATTTATGTATTGATAAGTCTTGTTGACTTGAATTCTCTTGAGATTTATTATAAGGCTTCCATGATTTGATTTATGTTCATTATATATGTTACGATATGACACCATCTTGTGATACTTCTACCCTTATCGGGTTGGGGTGTTATCTGAGATGATGATATGGAGGACTTGCAGGCCAATGCATTTGTTATGTTGATGGCTAATATGCAAGAGTTACACATGAGTGAAAGCAGGCCCGGTGTATGACATCGATGGCTTGTCTCAGTGCCGAACAAACCATCATCATATCTGAACTAATATCTTTCACCAATATCTGAATCCGGCACGGCTCGGATCTTCAAAATGAGTCATCTACATCTCATTCGGCGATTTTCAAATTAACCTGTAGTTACATTTGACGATCAAGATGACCTTATGGTTTCCTTTGATAATCAAATTGACTCCGTGGTTGTACTTGAGGATCTAAATAATGATCATGTTGTGACTCACGTTGAACAAGCCGACTATTACCTCATCTAGATTTTGCTCGTTTAATTCAAGACCATCAAATCAAAATGGAGGAATGTTATACATTAAATAAGGACTTAAAAGCAAAAATGCACTGTTAACCAAGGATTTTGAATGCTTACAAATGCAACTCAACTTTTCAAAACTCAAGAAAATCGTGAAAAAGGTTTTGAAGCCGCTTTGCTAAATCTCATCAAAGCGAAAAATATTTAGAGAGCGAGATCGTGATCTAGCCGCTTGAAGAATGCTTTGTTGTGCGAAATAGAACAAGCTGAAACATGAACATAAAAGAAAATTAACGCTCTCACCTTGGAAAATCAAAAGCTAAAGGTGAGTTGTTAACTTGTCAAAATAGTTCTCCGATACAAAAAGCATTCAACGAATCGGGTAGATGACCTTCTTGAAGAAATTATCGACTTGCAAAACAAAATCAAAGAGTTTAAAGCATTGTTTACAAACATGGTGAATCGATATGACTATTGAAAAGTTTACGTTAAAACCCAATCAAAAGGATATGGACCAAATCTAGCTTATTACAAACCAAAGCTTTCACTAAAAACATTCAAACCAAATCACGAAGTTTCCGGTGCGAGAATATAAAATTAATGATCTTGTTATGAGTGTTGTTGAATATCATCGTCAAGAGGAATTAGATGCGAAGGCGAGTCGATCAAAATTAAAAGCGTTGTTTACAACAAACCTTTTAATTATTCAAAACCGGTCACTTCGTCACACCAACGGATTCTTCTAACACACCAAGGGTTATCATCAAAACACACAGTCTTCTAATGTTAATCCCCAACGATTATGCACAAACTTATGGTCCTTTACCTTCCATCGGTGAAGTAAACTCAAAACACGAAAATCGAAAAATTCTTAGATATTTTGACATTTTCATGGTGACCTCAAAATTTTACAACATGAGATAGAATATCGTTACGAAATCAAAATTGATCATTTTCAATCGCCTCGGCGCGAGAACAAAGAGACATTTTCGGAAAATCTTTTACCTAACGTTAAAAATTTGAAAAGTTGTGCATTATCTTGGGAAAAGGATTTTCATAAGGAACTTGGAGTGATGAAGGTCGTTTTTGAGAAAACCGAAACATCTATTTCTAATACTAAGCGTAAAAAGCTGTTGAGAAAAGATGTTGATCGACTCTTGAAAGATGTTATACGTCTTGATATCCATAATGTTGTGTTATTCTATTCTTTGCCACATGCATCGATTATATCTCTGCGATAATGTTGACTCTGTAGTAGCTGTTGAGAATCGATAATGTGCTTGGATCGAGTCTTTAAAAGCGAAAATAAGCGATTACTTGAACTTTACAATGCAAAGCGTCGTCTTCATTGGTGTGAAAAAGATATTCACAATCATCAACTTAGTTTTCAAAGAAAATCGCTCGATTGAAAACAAAATCTTTGATCCTAAAATTGAGCAGCTGGATGATCAAGCGTGTCTTTGAAAGGTCAAATCTCAAAATATGAACAAGAGCTTGTAAAAGTTAAGCAGAATATGGTGTCATATTTAATTTACTCAATAAGACTCGTCATGAAGCATCAAAGCGAACTTGATCACTATCTTGCTCACACTAGAAGTCATGAATTTTCTTTGGTAATATTGTCGAAAATCAAGATTTGATTCACACTATCTCTAAGCTAAGAGAAATGTTAGGAAAGTATGAACAACTTCCATGAACCATCATTAAGAGATTAGCACGGTAACACTCGATAATCGTGAACCTAGAATCCCTCGCCAAATCACAAATTGCTAACGTGCTTCCTTCTCTGAAGCAGGAATAGTTGCGTCTTTTCAAGCGTCCGCACTTCACGACCTAGGAGCACTCAATCGAAGAATAGGAAGTTGCGACCTAAGAAAGATCAATAAGGAATGCTAAAGTAGAAGAACACCCTAGGACTATGAATAAGACTCACGTTGCTTCCACTATAGATATTGCGTCTGGAAAATGTAATAGAAATAGTGATGTAGCGAATGCTAAACCGTTAAGTACTTTTGATATTGGTCGATGCACCTTGTGTTATTTGTCGTAAAAGTATGAATTCGATTGTCATGACAAATGTGTTGCTAAAGCTATAATCTCGTTTACGGAATCCTAAGAATCGGAATACCTCTAGGCCCACTAATCATTCTAAGTCTGTGCTTGGTAGATCGCCTTCTTTAGATTCTACGTCATGTGTGGTTGTCCCTGTAGACCCAGTTTAACCTCCTAAGAATGTCGTACCACCTAGTGCATTCACTAAGACTAAAGCAAAGAGTAGTTATAGATGGCAGAAATGGATATATAACACATTAGGATTTAAATGGATGCCTAAAGTTATTAATGTGTGTATGTCTACTATCAACGCTTGGAACCCTCTAACATTTCGGGTTCCACATCTACTTCTATTCCATCATGCAGTACGTGTGTAATGCGGTGATACAAATCATTCTCTGGATTGTTGATAGCGGATGTTCCCGACACATGACGAGACAACCTTAAAGCATTATCAAACTTTATTGCAAAGTTCATTGCTTTGTCGGGTTCGGGAATGATCACTTGGCGGCTATCATGGGCTCGGAGATTATGTCAATGGGAACATCGAAATCGTGGGGTTTACTATCCGGAAGGCCTCGGTCATAATCTGTTTTCGATGGGTCGGTTTGTGATGGAGATTTGGAGGTTGCTACGGAGAAAACTTGTTTCATTCGTGATCTACAAGGAAATGACCTTATATGCGGCTCGCGTAATTCTAGTCTCTACACTATCTCTATGCAAGACATGGTTGCTTCATCTCCCATCCGCTTACTTTCAAAGGCAACATCAACAAAATCTGGCTATGGCACCGTCGTCTCTCACATCTAAACTTTCAAACCATCACCAACCTTGCTCGACAAAAACTAGTTGAAGGTCTCCCACGATTCCGGTATTCAAAAGATCACCTTTCCTCGACTGTGAACAAGGGAAAAGCACTCGTGTTCATTTTCCTTCAAAGGTGGAACACGACTCTCGACATGTGCTTCATCTTCTTCACATGGTTTGTGTGGCCCGATGCGCGTGCAAGCGATCAATGGCAAACGCTACATCTTAGTAATTGTTGATGACTACTCACGATGGACTTGGGTCTACTTTCTTGAAGCAAAGACCAAGCTCACAAATGATCATCACCTTTCTCGCGAAAATCTGAGTTGACTCCGCAACACCGTCGGGCTAATCGAGCAGACAAAGGAACCGAATTTGTTAACTAAACCCCGTGAATTCTATGAGAAAGTGGAATTGACATCAAACATCTATTGCCGTACACCCGAACAAAGCGGAGTTGTTGAAAGACGAAACCGAGCGTTAGTGGAGCTGCAGAACAATGTTAATCAATGCTAAACTTCAGTTACTTATGGGCGAAGTTGTATCTACCGCATACTATACTCGAAACCGATCTATGATCACAAAGCATACAACAAAACACCTTTCGAGCTTGTCCACAACCATAAACCGAATCTCAAACACTTTCATGTATTTGGATCCCTTTGCTATCCGAATAATGATCATGATGATTTTGGAAAGCTCAAAGCCAAAGCGACATTGGAGTCTTTATTGGATATTGTGAGAATTCTAAAGGTTACGGATCGGAATCGTCATACAAAACAAGTGATGGAAGCGATTCATGCTCATTTTGATGAACTCACGAAATGGCTTACGAGTATATGACTTAGAACCGGTCACAACGTTTAAACTTCCTCGACCCCATCATCGGTGAACAAAGCCACACTAACTTCGTCAACAAATGGAAAGGTTATTTGCTCCTCTGTTCGGTGGCGATATTGATGAGCGTGCTCGGTGTATCCATTGTTTCCATTGCTCGACTGATACTACTTATATACGATACACTGCTACAACAACTCATTGTTGATACGCAAAGCGTAGGACCGTTTCTCACCGTCAAAATATCATGATCCATCATTTGTTCCACCATTGTACTTAATCGTCATGAATTGGAAACATTGCTTGCTCCTCGGTTAAAGATTACGCCAAAAGTCGTGCCCGGATGTATCGAATGTTTCCGTTGTACAACCGATAATACTATAATTTCGGATACACGATCTACAACAACAACGAATCTTCTATAATGAAGATCAAAGCGCTTCAACAACAATGTCACGGTGATGATCAACATTATGAACAGAGAAGTTATATCGATGGTTGACTCTCTCAAAATATTTTTGGTACTTCACACTTGTTCGATCAATTGGACATACATGGTTTATTTGTCTCCTTATACATGGTTTGTTGTCTTCAATTCATCATCAACATCGTGGTGTATGATTACGAATCATTGAAAACATCGAGGGGAGAGAGTGTGTAGGTGGTCATTGCTTCCTTGTTCTTTACATGCTTCATTGCGAAAACCCAATGCCTTCTTGAATTCCTTCAATTAGGGGAAGAAATAAGACGATCTGTGGCTCAAACGTCTCAATTTGGTGTTATTGTCTCAATTTCACGGGTGATCTTGTGTGAAGTTACCCAAATATGATGTTATGATGCCTCACACACGGTCTTGGTATCGAGTTATTGCATATTCACGATGATTAGTATTAGAAAGACCACAACATTCGGGGAAAGTCGTATCATTTAGTCTTTCGTAGTTTGTTTGGTGTGATGCGTCTACATACATGAGAAGATCTTGTTGATTTACGGCATGTCACCCTCAAACGGATCTTCCGCAATTAGTCGATTTTCTTTGTGTGGTTTATTGCTCATCTACAAATTATTGCATACTAAAACCTTCAAAAGTTAGAAATGTGGACTTCATCAAAGTTTCAAATCTGCTAAAGTCGGTTGTCGGTTGGGGAAGCGATTAAAACTTCTTCACAATGGCTTGTGCACACATAATGGTGTACAACCCGTAATTGTCAAGAAAGGACCTATAGTGCGCTTGATTGCCACAATCCTTATAAAAGGGGCGAAAGCTTCTTACTTTTGAGTAAAACCTATCAAACCTTTCATTTTCAAGGTTTTGCTCAAAGGACAAGTACTTCCCGTATGATTTTCAAAACCTCAACCGTTTATATCACTAGTTGAGGGAGTATTTAATTAAAACTTTGTTCACAAATTGTTCATAGTGGTCATCTTCCCATAACACTCGAAATGGTCATATTTATTGTCAACTTTTCAAAAATAACATTTGATATGCCATTTTGAGGGGAAAAATTATGTGATAAGAAATATGTTGTGTAAATGCAAATGAATCTTTGTGTAATAGACTTAACCAACGAATTGCGGTACTAAAGCGTTAGTAACTCGAAAAGACTTGTCACAGACGGGTAATAATTTCAAGCTAGTTCGCTAGTAATATAGCGTGTCTCGCAAAGGACTTGTCCGAATAGAATGTACCATTCGAGAAACTCTTAGTAGACATGAACTCGACGGGTTTGAAAACCTTTCGAGGTTTGTTTACACCTTCAAGGTAGTTATTAGAGCTAGTTGTCACCTAAAAGCTTACAATGCAACTCTTTAACTATGCAATGTAACCGTGTCTCACGAGGATTGTCTATCTTAGTGGATCAATTCAAAAGTCGCTCTTTCCTCCTTGTGCAAATAACCGTTAAAACTCTTGAGCACATGTGGAGGGGAGTATTTTTGCAAAATCTTATCTCTCGCGATGGTTCAAACATGTTTTCATTTACAAACCCTTTGAGAGATTCTTCTGTGATGGTTTTAATGGCAACATAGGTTAGTCATGGAGATATAAGGTGACCAAGGTTAGGAATAACCGTCCTATGATCCTTGAGTGGAGGATCTACCCAAGGACATCACAAATAGTTAGTACTTAGAAGTCCTTAGGTATGATTATAAAAAGGAAAATGAGAATCGGAGAAAGAAGGAGTTGAAGAATTAAAAGAAATGCAAAGAAAGGGTAAAAGAAATAGCCCTCCAAATTATTCAACTTAGGGCGACACAAGGTTCAATTCATATACTCTGGTTGTCACTTAGTGACACCGGTATTGAAAGATTAAAACTCGTCATGGACCCGGTGGCGCATGCACTAAACCTTCTTAGCCACTCAAGTTTCTCTCAGCGAGCTTGTTTCATTCTCACGGGGAACCCTCGTAAACTATTGGCGTTCTCTTAGAGATTCTTTGGTATTGAAGAGGAGACCCTCTCCCTAGTCTCGCTCAGGGAAAACCTAAACGCACTATTGAGTCTAGAGCCGAGATTCATCAAAGATCTCTTAGGTACACTTGACATCTCATCACTTGTTGATCAACAAATAAGATCATCGATGGTTCATATCGAGTCCTTCAGATCTTAGCAATCGCCGAGAACATTTATGAGAGGTTCACATCGTGATCCTCGGTGATTGAATGGAAACTCTGCGGTCAACATCAAACAGCCACGGCGGTCACCGGTAACTCCGTGGATTACGCTTAGTGTGTCTCAAGCGGTCTACGGTCATGAGGTGATGCTTGGTGTACCTCGACTCATCTGAGCTGTAGATGTGCTTGATACATCGCGTTATCTTACTTGTGGGACTCCGGTTCGAGAGCGGCCTTTGTAAGAATTAGAGATGTGTTTTCACACTATCTTGTTAACACTCTCGAGTTCAAACTTGTAAGTCTGGAATCCGCTTATTACTAACCGTTTGAAATGTTTTCTTCTTATGGAAGCTCAAGCGGAAGGATCGTCTTGATTCTTCTCATGCTCGCCAACATCATCACTAATGGAAGTTCTATCCAAAAGCAACACAACGGTCGAATGATTCTTCGTCAAATAAAAGAATCTACAAAGTTATAAAGACTTAAAGAACTTCATCGATATTGAATTCCAACGTCAAAGGCGTGTGAGCATGTTAAAGAATGACGTGGAGACAACATGTGGCGAAGCGGACTGAGGCGAATTGATCACGGAACAACATACTCTCACTTTCACCACAAAGAACAATAATCAAAGAACAAAGTTAATGATGGCGTCAAAGCATAGCTGCTCAAGGAAAACTATCTCTCTACACTGGGAGATTGTTCGAATCGAGGCAATTCTTCTCACAAGAAAGAAGAATGTCGGGAAGGCGTCGAGCTACTATTACATCAATGCCTTCACGTTCATCACCAACACTTGAGGAGATTGTTGGAATCACTCTAAACCATAATCAAGTGTTAGTAGTTAATATGTAATAGTTAGCTTTATTATGGCCTTTATGTTTGTTATTAGCCTTAAGCTTATGTAGAAGGCCCATGAGCTTAGGCCCAAGCCCATTAAAGAAAGGATGGAAACTAGGAGTGTTGCCCTAGCTTTCCTCCTATAAATACCTTATGTAAACCTTCATTTGAAGGTTGGTTGTTCAAGTTATTTCCTTTCATTCACCTCTACGCATAACCGTGTTATATTATCGTGTGTGTGTGTTTGGTTCTTGTTCAATCGCCTTATCTCTTTCTATATTACTTGTGTTTGTAAAACTAGTGACCTAACACCGACATTGCTCGGATTTCTTGCAAATAAAATAGGGTTATTTATGCTCATTCCTTAAAATACCAATCACACAAATACAAAAAAACAAACTAACCTTTCATCACTTCAGCTTCTTTTGCAAATTTGCATAAATCTTCAAACATTTCATCAGACATTTCATCTTCTTATAACCAAGTATCCCCATATTTGGCCTTCACATATTATACCATCTCATCAGTTACTGATGTAAACGTAAGGTCCTTGTCTGCCATTGTTAAAGTGTATGTGTGGGTTGTGTGACGAGGGAGGGAAACGATCAAGATAGTATACGGAATAGCTTTTCTCTGGTTGAGTTAAGTTGTGGTATAAATATGTATGGACTATAATACCCTTGACTAACTAACATAAATCAGACGTTGACCTGGCGTTAATGGTCAAGGGACGAGTTTAGCCTATAAAAAACTTGTTTTGGACCCCAGCGATGAAAAAGGGAACTTTTGTCCCAGCGTGATGCGTATATACAAGATTAGGGACGAACCGTGCATTTTACTATTACATTTATAAATCTCGGAACTGTTAAATCATAAAATAACTATTAACAACTTATAAGAGCACTCCCAATGGTTAACGCCGAGCCCCGCGTTAACCGGCGTTAAGCCACGTTATCCGACGTTAAGCCACGTTATCCGGCGTTAGGCGTTGCCCAACCCACGTTAAAACGACGTTATTTGGCCCATGTTACCCCCTCAACGGGGCGTTAACCGTAAATAAATTAAAAAATCAAATTACCCCCTAAACCATTTCAAATAAATTTTCACTTACACCCCCTCAACCTATTCAAATTCAAATTTAAATTATACTGGTTAATTTTGGGTGGGATAAATTCAAATTCAAATTTGAAATTTAAATATCAAATATGAGCGGGATTTATTCAAATTTAAAATCAACTATGCCTATATATACAACTCTACGAGTTGTTTAGAACACGTAACACACAAGTTACACACACAACTCACACACACAAAAATGTCTCATAATGATTTTCTCGGCAATTCCCAAGTCCACGCAGTTGCGGAAACTAGCTTTCCAACTCCAACTCGGTTGTCGAAACCGACTTTCCAACTCCATAAGAATTTGAAGTTTACTCAACACCACCTGAAGATGTCTTTCTGGTTTTCCAACCGGAAAATATATTTTTAAACTCTCCATTGGCTAACAATCTAATTGTTAACACTCCACATGTGAACAATCCAATTGTTAACACTCCAGCTGTTAACAATCAAGCTGCTAATAGTCCACAAGTGGATCTTTAAAACAATCCATTTGGGTTAAGTGAGGCTTCCCTTCGTCAACTTGAACAGGACAAAGAAAACTATAGAAAGATTATGGAAGAGTAGGCACGCGAGGAAGCTGCTCGTCATGAATAAGAAGCAAGGGAAGCTCAATATCTTCGAGATAACTACTTTGACATCATGGAGACAAAGCTCTTTAATGGCGAGTTTTATTCCTCTTCAAGTGACGAGGGTTGGGACTCTAGTGATTCGTTTTATTAAGTTTTAGTAGTTTTATTTTTACTCAATCTCGTTGTAGTTTTAATATTTAATGTAATTAGTGTTTAATGTTTAATGTACTTTGTGTTTTAATGTTTAATGTGATATGTTTTTTTTTAATAAATGAAGTGTTTGTTTTAGTTTAGGGGTGGAATTTGAAAATATCAAATGTTAAACCTTAACTTGGGATGTTATGATTGTGGGTATTTTTTGGGTGAGTTAAGGTGAAATGTTAAAGGCGATGTGGTACTGGCGTGCACGGTGTTAAAGTTTAACATGTGTTATGGTTGCGAGTGCTCTAATTACATTTAATGACTAATTTACCAAACACTTTTATTAAAAAAGATACGACTTGTTGCTCATGTTAACAACTGCGACTTACAACATCGACTTCTGACTAATTTTGCCAAACATACCCATAAACATGATCACCGAACAAGCCTTTACATGGGCTGAGGGCATCAAACACACCCATCATTTAATTAGCGTGACTCGACACATTATGAAACTTAGAAAATATGGTGATTATGACTAGGGCGGCGGAAAACCGAAAACGAAAACCGAAACCGAAAATAACCGAAGAACTAATAACCAAACCGAATTTGCTAAACCGAACCGAACTACTAATTCGGTTCTCGGGTTGGATATGGGTTTAGCGGTTTGAACCAAAGCGAATTATATATATATATATATATATATATATATATATATATATATATATATATATATATATATATATATATATATATATATATATATATATATATATATATATGGGCGAACATGACTTATTTAAGGATGTGGTCTTGAATTGTAATTATATATGGGTGTGTCGGGTGAGTTGGGTTAAAACGAGATATTTTTAGTACGGGTCGGGACATTTCATTATTAGAAGAATCTTTCGTTATTCGTATATTCTCCAATGTAAATAATACATTTATTTCTGCATATATGTGAAGGTTGGTGCCAACAAAGGTGGAGTTGTAGCGATTGTTGAGGAACTTCGTGGATTCGTTCCTTTTTCACAAATTTCATCGGTTAGTTTTCTTAACTTGGATCATAAAAGTATACATCATATATGTAAGAAAGAATAATTCAAAGTGAAATGGTGGTAGACTCTTGATTTCATCTTTGTTTAAGACCACGATATAAGTTCTTAAACCAATGTAGTTTTTCGTCTTTGTTGTAGAACAAAATCTTCAATGCTTTATTCTTTGTTGACTCTTGATTTCATCCACATATACCTTGTTTATTGTTAGCTATAAAGAAAGTAAATATGAAAAATAAGCCAAAAGATACATGGACTATGTAATATGCATTTGGTATATCATTGTTTCTTGCAACATTACTACGTGGTTCCTTTATCAATCTTATAAAATTGACCATTGGGTTTTATGGATAGAAAGGTAAAACCAACATTATAAACTATTGGTAAAATATCTAGCATTTAAAAACTATGAAATCACTTATGTAGAAAAGTATCTTCACTCGAAGAAATTAAATGATTAGTAGACTTTACTTGCCATAAGTACAATTTGGGTAACTTCAACCCGCTTTAGATTGGTTCCTTTCGACAAATGCTCATGTAAGGGGCATTCCAAGGTTGAACGAATAATGCTAACTTTACGTTTAACAACTCTTTCCTGATAATGCCTTGCTTATCTGATAACAATAATAATGCTAACTTTAATCAAGTTGGAAAATCATGTCGATGATCTTTGATAATAAAAGTTGTTCACTAATCTAAACTAAGGTGCACAATGGAAGTAAGTAAGCGGGTGTGAATGCAGGCGACATGTTTGTCGATATAGAAAATGTAATATTTAGTTAGGCTTGATCCATAAACTTCATTATACATTTAGTAAGGCGCTATGAAATTGTTCTAATAATACTAACTTAAATGGGTCGACTAAGGTATTCCACTATAACAATTGTTGTTTTCTAGCTTAATCCAATTTACCATACATACCAGATAAGTCGTTCTCCTTCTATTTTCATCAATTTCGCTTTGATTCATCTTTGCATTCTGAAAGCTTTTGGTCGCATTTCTTTTGCATATCCGCAACTGCTCTTTCAGCATATGAACAAACATACTCTAAGTACAATTTAGAAACCAAGCATTTTAATTATCAGAAGATATTGAATGCCTAACCTTCTCTTTCTCAAATTTTATGCATTTTTGTTTCTCCGCTTCATGCCTCCTTGAATATCATTAATCATCTAATGTAATCCATAGTCGGTTAAATAAGCATATGGAAGGTTCACACGGATACATGACAATGGACCTTACCGGACATTCCTCCGAGATATTTCCTTCAAGTGTCTTGAAAGTTCTATCACTATTTTCCAACATCCGAGTGAATTGTTTTTAGCTTCTTTCGCTTGACCAACAACTTCGAGCCTCGATCATTTAATATCACATAATTGTCGTGTGTATTACAATAAAGTACAGGATAACATGAGGTAGCTCCTTCAACACACATATCATAATTCATTTATTATACCTACGTACGATTTGATTTTGCTTTGGACAAAAGCACCACTATTTCAATAATGAATTATGAATAGCTGATCCATAACATATGACTCATCGTTACCAGTCAAAAAATTAAAAACGACGCATGTTGCATATAAAGTTATAGTGACAGCTAGCATTCTTAATAATAATTGAAAAACCACATCTAAGCAACAATACCTTTTTGACCATTTCGACCTGCTTTTGCCCGTGTGGTGTGAGCATATCCCGTAATCGGCTCTGTTCTCAAGCATCTATTGTCGGAAGGTCATAGTTAATAACCAAATTGACCTAATATATGGAGCGCCAAAATCGGTTTTACATTAAAAACAATACAAAATTATGAACCAAGAGTTGGAAGATAAGGTCACCCTTGGAGCATCAAAGCCAACAGAGAGGTACCTTATCGCCATGCTCCAACAACCTCTTGATGTATTTAATCTTTGACTCTTCATCTCCTAGATATACTTTGTAGTGCTTCACATAATCAGCTGCCTCATTCTCCACTAATAGACTCTCGTGATTTTTTAGATGCAAAACCTCGATGGATCTTGACACAAACATCGTTACGTTCTCCTTGAAAGCAGTAGCAAATTCCAACTGTTGCAAGGAGTTGAAGAGGCATTAAAATAATGAACATGATCTAACATTACACATAAACGAAATTAACCAAGCAACCCAAAAAGTAAATGGTTATGCATTATACTAATGAAACTAACCTAGCAATCATCATTTTTCTTAGCTATCTCCTTCATTACTTTAAAGGCTATATCTCGTATCCGGTCTGCACAAAAATTTGAGAAAACACACTATTCAGTTATCATTAATTATGGAAAAATTGGGAAAGAACTTGGCGTATATACTTGGTTAAGCAGGTAATCAGCATCATCCATCGCCATCATTTTGAGATGCGATGTGTCAATATTTTACCAACAATCAATAAGTATACCACACTGGGTGTTCAATTATAATCTACTCTCTAATTTTCAGTCTCCTGATGAACACAATAAAATAAATTGAAAAAGTTAAATTTCTTGAAATAATAACATAAAGAAATTGTGAAATTGAATACTTCAGCTATTTCGTTTACGTAGACTTAAGGGTGTTTACATGTGAAGTCGATCATTTCGGTATACCGTGAGGTTATCTTCTTTGGATATCACGACTATCATTAATCCTCTGGATCTTTCTATGTATCGTTTGGTGTACACATAAGATATGTTTATAATTAATAGTTAGAGGTTTTAAATTAATAAAACTATAGCAAAAACATAACCCCAACAAAACCACATGTGAGAAAAACAAATGGTAGAAACATTTAGAGTCGTGGTCGCGTGAGAGCTATTCATTTTATGAGAATTATAAAGGTTATAATATGTTGTTATTTGAAGTAAATATGTAAATGTCTTCTCTTACATAAATGCATATTATTCTTTAAGGTATGGGACTCGATCGTACTCATAATAAACAAAAAGTTATAAAAATAATGAGTAAAGCTTACGTTAACCGGTGGTAGGTTCTTTTGTAATGTTCTAAACTTTGTGAGTTCATAATTCTCATAAAATGAATAGCTCTCTATTAATAATTTTAGTTTTTATGATCCGTAAATCCTAATATCTTGACGTGTAAGTTTCATGACTTTAGTGGAATTTTGGGTATTTAAAATATTTTGATTGCATTGCGGGTTTCACGTAACATGTTTTTCGACAAAAGTTTATAAAGCGTAGACCTTTTAAAATAAGCCATAAGCCCCAAATATAGGCTAACTGAAGATTAATCCAAACACCCTTATAAGTAATTTTGGTCGAGTTCCCCTAAAATAGCACTCGATATTAATGTATTCTAGAAAAACTAACCATCTTAACACGTAGAAGCTTCAAACCACAAACGTGACACAAACAATACTTAACTATATAGTAATTGAATTATAGATAAATCCGTATCTTCATTTTACTTCGTAGTTGGATAGTTGAATTCACTATAGAGTCAAACGCCATCATTTTCATTTAGTTTTTACATCAAACAAAGTACATGGTTAACATATCAAACAAAGTACATGGTTAACATTGAATTAAGTCACATATGGTCCAATATTAATATTAAACTTCATATAGTACATTCATCTTAACCTAGAGACCCAATATCCAACAAACCGGAGTTGAACAACATAAATAGATGTGTTAGAAGTAGCAAGTTAGCAACATAATGATAAGTTAACATCCTTGCATATTTTCAACCCATTTGACATGAAATTATAGAAAAGTTAACTTCGAACCTAGATTACAGACCTCTTATTTATCCACCACATGTCTTCATATTTTGGGTCATACACTTTTTTTCATAGGCTCATCAATTTTCAATAATGTAGAACGATAACTTTTAAAAGCGTGATCAATTAAATTCCACAAATTAAGAGATTATCGCTCAATCAATTGATCAAATAAACATAATTGTATGCTAACCTTGAAACTACGGAAAAATAAAAAGCTTGAAATATAGAAAATAAAAAGCTTGAAACAAACTTAATATGAAAAACTTATTAGTAAGTCAACTCAAAATAATTAAGAATCACCGATAAGAGATGCACCATAAGCCTCTAGATGTGAAAGTCTTTGGTGTTATCATACTACGAATGTTTCATATCAACCAAACACAACCCATTCTAATATGTGAAAGTCTTTGGTGTTATTAGTTTAGTGCTTGTGATGATATGTATTTTTTAGCTTATAAGGTGCTTATTGCGATAAAACTTTTTTTTCCGTTCAAAGAAAAAGTTGTGGCAGGTTAAAGATACTTTTATCTCATTTATGTGAAATGGGTAATTTAGGATTACTTTTTTGTTAACACAAATAGCTAAAGAGTAATGGGACATGACCTAAAGTAATCCATGACATAAATAGACACATCGAAGGTCGATTATAGCGGTACCTCTTATTTTGCATGACCACATCATATCTCCAACTCTACTAATCCAACATTCACAAATTCCCCATCGCTGAAGGTACAACACTCCTGCCGCAAAAGAAGACTACACATTAAACAAAAATGCTTCAGAATATTGAAATAGTAAGCCAAGAAAAAGAAAACTGATAAAACAAAAGTTGAGTAACCTTACCTGTTAAGTAGCTTCACATTGATGTATGAGAAAACTTGACTAAATATCTTCTGAACAATTATTTTATCCACCTGAAATGCGTATATATGAGAAATTAGACATAGAATATAATCTTAGCAGTTGCAACTTAAATGTTCGAATAATGTGCATGATGATTTGAATCAATTGTAAGCATGTATATCAATAAAAAAAGTTTGCTTTCGCTAATAAAAAGCTATAGTGTAAGTGTAAGTATAGACATACAAACTTGTAGGAAAAGAAATTCACTGCATTGATTTTAAATTTGAATTCAGTGAACAAACTTTTTTGAAAAAGGTTCGAGTGATGTAGGTGGAACTCTTGTGCAACTTTGTAACTAATTAGTGGCTAAAGATTCAAAAATATCTAAACCAAATAGTTTTCGGGTAAGCCTTTACTCAACTCGACCGTCGGTAAATTACGATATATACCTAACTATTCTAAGCCACCCATGTTGTCACGGACTCACTTGACTTTAAACATTAGTATTTGTTGCATAAGCGATTAAGCTATTAAGTATTAATCTACTTACTACATGTAGTCAAACACCGACTCTAATAATTGCATGTTTGAGGTTGAAGTCCATATGAGCTTTGGTTTAGCTTGAGATAATGATCATTCTAAGCTCAAAGTTAGAGTTTTATTTTAATAACCCAAGCTTGCCTGGTTTGTTAATTATTTTTCTTACAGTTGCATTCTAAATGAGTATTACTTTGCTAACCAAATGCGATTCTTAAAATCTATATCAGTCAAAAAAATGTGATCCCTAATTCGATTTGTTATGTTCAATGCAAATATAAGAATTTCAATAGGTGTCAAGATAGGTGCTTACTTTATAGCCCGTAAACGTTATTAGCAATAATATGAATATACAAATCCAAACACCACTTACTGAGAACACTGATTCAAAATTCTAATAGCATGGTGTTTATGCAATCGTAGACATCGCAATTTCCAACATACGACAGAAGTAATGATTTAACATCAATCCTCGGATTCCACTACAATTTAAAAACAAAGGTAACTTTCGGATGTGTTGGTCAAAAGTACAAAATGAGACAGCAAAATGAGCATATAATAGGTTATAGCATTAAACAATTTCTAATCAAAATAAGTTAACTTTTTGATGTGTAGTCAAAAGGACAAGTGGGAGTAAGCAATATAAAGAGAAAGCTTACACTACATATCCTTCATTTCATAATAATGAGGTGCTAATTCCACAAGCCACACTCGGTTTTGCTTCATTGACCTGCATATATGATATCTACATTATTATAACATCACACAACTGTCCATCCCTACAATTAGATGATGCAGGATAAAAGAATCTGAGTTTCCAACAATGGTTTAAAAGTCAAAAAGGCTTCAGGTTGAAACGGACCATAATGAGGGTCAATATAGGTAGGGTTGGGTTAACCAATCTGCACTTATGGTCTAGTTTTCAAGCATAATATATACATAGTACATGTGATATATTTATGAAAATTAAAAGTAATTGTTAAGTTGATAATCAGTAACTAATAAAATCTGAACGATATCAACCCATTAGACACGTTTAAGCCACTTGATCCGTTTCGCTTATAATATAACCAAAATCTACCCATTCATTAGTATATGGGTCACAATTACCAACTCCACACACTCAGTTACATTAGCACTTTATATAGACAAACGGCCATTAATATTTACTTACTAAAAGCACAATCATTGCTTATGTATCTGTCCAAACAAACCCTAAATTAATGTTGTCCAAACAACACTTAAAACACCTTATGTCCAAATTTGCACACTAAACCATTTTTTTCAATCCTCGTACACAAAGAATGCATTACCTAGCATGTCCGTTTTGCTCTCTAAAATGAAGATTATATATAAAATAAGAGTACATGAGTGACTAATTTTACCATTTACTAATAATTCGCTACATCATGTCAAATAACAGTGATGAATAATATTTTTCAGTTTTTCTTATATTTAATCTATTTGACCCATTGGCTATATAAAAATAATATTTTTCAGCTTATGGTTATTAAACAACTCTTCCAGTAATGGCATATACTGTAACTACATATTATGTGAGTCATGGCTCATAATACAGATAGAGTGATAGCATGATCGTCGCACTTGTACTTGAATGGTTGATTGCCACGTGTATCCAAAAGGTTATGTTTAAAAGACACATAGGTTGCAAACACTATAGACCAAGAACAATGTTAGTCGGTTTACAATTCGCAAACTAACATCATGTGAACTCGTTGTTCACTTGTTCTTAACAATATATTTCATGGCATATTTCTATCATATACAAATCGTCGGAGTAATAGTGCTTTGTGTAATTTTTTATAAAAATAAACGATGACATGATGTATGCCTCTTACAGGTCCCCCAATAAAGTACATGTAAGAAATTTAAAAAAAAAAAAAAGCAAAAAGATGTCTAGATTAGTATAAAAGATAGAATCAAATAGTGGTGAATGTAAACAATTACATTACAGTATGCAAAACATATATAGAATAAGCAATTACTGAACCTTGTGGAAGAGCAGTTGCCCGTTTACTATCTGCGTGTGAATTCTGAGAAATGATATGTGAATGTTCGATTGCACCTGTAATAATAATATCGTCGGTGAATTAGTATTAGGTATTGTAACGAGCCACGGTAACTATGTCGTCGATATCCAACGGAGAAAAAAATCCAAACCTTATTTGCATGTAAACTTGGGCATGCTTTTGATATTAGTCGCAATTTGTTTTTTTAGTGTCAGGTCCAGTTGGTTCTTCGACTTTAGCCTTCAATAACTCTTTCCAGACATATGTAGATCTGAAATCCGTAAAACAACATATAATCAAACACAAAGCAGCAAAAAAAAAATAGAGATAAATAACACAATAAGGACATCAACAATATTACACGATAATCAGTACAGACTTAGTTACTTGGTTCCCTATTGAGAATCCCAGCAAACGTATGAACCGAAAGAAGCCATATTTAGATTACCTCGCCTCGATCATCGCAAAATACGAACTCGAAGATCAAACCGCATCAACAAAAGGTATACCAAATCAGACAATGCTGGTAACCACGATGTACATTCACGAACACAAATTAAAAATAAGAACTTTAAAAAACCAACAACATAATGAAGGCATCTTAAAGCGACTTTCACGGTGGTACCACCTAATCACACCATCGGCTCCATCTTGAACCTACATATTCACCAAGGCATCATAAGTCTCTAGATCGAACCTCCCATCCGGTAAGTATGGAGTTTTAATTGCGATTATCATTCTCGGAGAGTTGATCTCATCCGTGAGCGCCCCGACAACATAGCAAAGGGACGTATTATAGATACAATAGTAAAGAAAAACATATATTATTAACATACTTCTTAGCGTAACTCGTAATCGATTGTATCAAAGGCGAAATGAGATTTTCTTAACGACTTATCATGACGATGGTCATTTATCACGATCCAAGACATCCGTTGATTTAGCCATATCTCTTACGCCTAAACACAACTAACAAAAGTTAAAAAGGCACTCGACACAAAAGACTATTATGAGAATCGGTTGTTTGATTGCGCAATATATTTACACATAAAAGTGACCAGAATGACATCTTTTATATGAAAAGCGATAAGTATCTCAATTCAAGTTAAAAATAGTAATCGAAAAATCTTATCTCACCATGCGACACTTTATTGCGGCTACAAGTAAGCGTAATTATCGGAATAATTTGAACCAAAGGAAACATGGAAATGCTAAGCAATGAAAGATACTAATATTATAGAATAAGAGATGAAGCATTACTCTCAAACCCGATATGCTAAGAAGTTTGTAGTCTAGAGCTCGGATATAATGAAGTCGGTGCAAATTGCACATAAATCCGCAAGAAAAGTGACGTTTGGATCAAACACAGAGCGTAATTCTATTGGTAGCCAATCAAAAGGATATAATATACATTGTCGAGCGTACTCTTACAAAACATGGTAACAAAAAGACTCGTGTTTGCTCTAAGCGCTTTTCACTATCATATTCACTTTTAAAGTAGGCATGCACGATGAGAACGTAAGTACAATATTTAAATGGCGGATGTATCATAGTAGTAAGCAAATCACATTGTTGTTGGTATCAATAGTTCGAGCATCGGTCTCATAATAACACCCTTTTATCATTTACCAATATAAGGGCGGTAAATACTTAATAAGAAAGTAGGGATACCGAAGGTCAAGAATGGACGCAGAGCAAGAACACGAATGCATTCTTGTCATCAAGTTTAGGGTGATTTCCATAAGGTATGCCAAAGCTATAGCAATCGCCTCTCTATTAACATTATTGTCATCCACATGCAAGGTCAAAACCGGTGATGTCGCATCTTTCCATGGTCCATGAAGCATATCCCTACAGAACACAATGAATGCAGCCTTAATACCATGAACAAATATCTAAGCATAATGTATCAAGATGCAGAACATTATAAATGCGAATGCCCAACTATTCTTTTAGTCAAACTTGGGAACAGCTGTCTTGTTTTTGTAAAGAACTCAGTGAGGGGGCGCCAAATTTGCTTTTCATGTTTATGAAAACAATTCCATCGACAACATGATTATATGGAACTGTACCTCTAGAAGCCCACTTTCCCAACACTTTCTTCTTCCTACTGCCCGCACCGGGATCCAACCGAATAGGCGCTGGTAGCTGCTTCCATGTTTCAATTAAATATTAATAAAGATATAGATCAACCGTAAAACATAAAAAAAAATTAAAGTTATTCACGATAATTGATATTAAATGAACCCATATATGTATGATTACATAAGACACCTCTGATCTTCTTATGTTAAGAGGTTGAACTGACTTTCATGTAGCCTGAAGAAAAGACTATCAAATACAGGTGCAAACTTAAATTTATGAACAATATAACATACCTAGGCTACCCAACATGCCTTCCACAGTCTCAGGACTCGTTGGTACTGATGTTTTATGAGGCAATTTTTGATTATACATGTAATATGTCCCTAATGTGAATATACTGACTGCTCACTGTCACAAGCCGAACAAATAACGTGCAATAAACAATTAAAAGGTTTCACCACTTTTAGCAACGACGGTTTCCCTTGACTAACGGTGTTGCATGAGAAAAGGGACTTCATTTGCAATAAGGTGAAGGTAATAAAACTGATAAATGGTAGAAACTCATCCAATCTAAACAGTATATTGAAGTGGATTTAATTTGTTACCAAAAATTACTGCCACACGACAACACTTAATCATAGATGCCTTAAAACCAAAAACACCATACCACCTGTTCTTTGATAAACAGTGGTAATGATGGGGTTGCAAACAGCTTCCACCTCTTTAAGCTTCTCATCATACTCCTCTTTCTTAGCCAACTGCATATCACATATAATATCACCGTTTTTAATACAAAAAAACTAATCTCACAGGTCATGTCATTAGGGTTTGATGCCTCTGGTATATTTTCACTATATGGAACTTCTCAGGTAGACCTTATTACCTAGTCTTTCCATCATCTTCAAGTTTCACATCCTTGTCAAGAACCGCCTCTAATCCCTGTGAATACAAAAAATATATAATTACAAATTTATCATTAGGGTTTTGATAAAAAGGAGGCAAAAATACCTTCAACAGCAGCAAACTCTTGTAAACCTGCACAAATCAGAGGACATGCACAAAATCAGTAAAGTTTATAACATTATTATCCGTATAGATGAAGAATGGAGAATAAAGAGGACAGATATGAGAAAACGTGATATTAGGGTTTCAAGAAAAAGTATATCATGAATGTGGAGATTTTTTTTAACGTGATACTAGCATTAATACTTATCTCATTAAATTAAAATAGTCAATAATAGGCTGTATTGGTTTATAAATTTAGATTTGCAAGATATAACCAAAAAATAAGTTGCTCTAGTGGTTAGCATGTGTGTTAATGGTACAAACACCCAAGTTGACGAATCTCTCTAAAATGAAATTTATATATAATATAGAGATATTTATATACTTTTATGTATGCATTATATATAAATAAATACTATTAAAGGTTATTATAATTTAATAAAACTATTAAAAGGTTATTATAATTTAATAAAACACTTTTTATGCTTGAAATATATTTTTTTGCTAAATATCTATGTAATTATTATTTTTTTAATAATAAAATTCGGGTTATTCGGGTCAACCCAAGAACCGAACCGAATTAGAATTCAACCGAACCGAACCGAAAACCGAATTTGAATTTGGTTCGGTTCGGTTCTCGGGTTGACCCTAAAAACGTTTTTAACCGAATTAACCGAACCGAACTAACCGAACAACCCGATATCGAACCGATCAACACCCCTATACCACTATAAAATAGACAAATTATGTAAAAAAATCGTCCTTTTTTAGTTAGCTCAATCGAAGATTATCTAACATTTCATGGGTCATTACAACAATCCAACACACGTTCAATAGACAAACCAAACCCTCATTTTTTGATAGCAACAATTATAAGCCCAAGTATACAAACCAACTCCTCTAATAACCCTAGTCTTACATCATCATAAAAAAAACCGCATTCACCTTTCCATCCCACCTTATCTCTCCTAACACATACATCTATTTCCCTTCTTGTTTCTTCTGATCCACACAAACATAAGAAACGAATGTAAATCAGTAACCCTTTTGGTTTTACTTATATCACCCGAAAAATACACAAATAAGATTTCTGCCAAACATCTTAACACAACTCGAATCAAACACAAATACCCGTTGTTCCCTTTCTCCTGCATACGAACCCATTGAATGAGATTTAGATCTTTTTGTCTCCAGTAAACAACTTCACAACCGAGGCTATAACAATGACTTGTTACATGGCTTCAAGGTCTTATAAAGATCTAAGGTAGGTTTTGTGTTTTGTGTAAGATCTATGATGAATTTGTGTTTATATCTTTAGAAGATTTGTGATAATCACTATAATACACAAAACTGAGATCTTGTCTTCTTTCAAGTTTTTCGAGTCATTTGGCGAGTGACGTGAGGTTATGGTTTATTGTGGCTAGCTTCTTTTTATATCTTCGAATCTTTGTTGTTGTGTAGACGGGAGGACTTAGGACTTGGATGTAGTTTGTGGTTGGCAGTGTACTTTTTGTTACTTTTGCAATTCATTTTGACTTTTTTGGACCTAAAAAGGGCTGAATACAGTCTTGGTCAAACCGTGAGGCTTCAGGTATCTTATGGTAACTCGGGTGTCATGGTAGATATCTCATGACAAATTTGGGTTCGTAATAAATACGAGTCACATATTGTTTTTTTTGTGTGTATTTTGTAAGTAATGAGAGGTGGTAAGAGGCTTATAAAGGAGTAACATATTTTTGAAACATAGAGGCATTTAAATTTTGTAGGCAGTTACAAGTCTATGAATGGTGGAAATGGGCTGCTATCAATATTGCAGGCAGTTACAACTACAAATGTAAAGACATTTAAATTTTCAACTAGGTCATAAAAGTGAGCTTTAAAATTTTGGAGGGATGTTCAATTCTGTATTCAGTTACAATGGGTTACCAGTCATAGCTTAACTTTTAAGCTAGCATGTGTATGTATTGATTTAGGAATAGACATATATTTTCATAATATGCAAGTTAAAAAGTCTGAATTTTAAGCCTTGCCATTTAGGGAAATGTCCTAAATGCATTATAAGGTAGTAGAGATAATATCCGTTATGTTATACTCATCCAAATCTTATCAAATGATTTAGAACAAAACTTGTTTTGTCAAATTGCTGTTCCACATTTTTTTTTTGAACGACGGATATTATTAGAAAAAAAACTACCAACGAGTTAGAGAATTATAAAGGAGAATTTAATTGGTCGTTCCAACTAATAGATTTTTTTCCTCTAGAAGTAAGCCAAGAGAAAGAAAAAAGACGGATATTATCAAAGATGTCATATTTCCTCATAGATTGAGAACAAAATGTTACACAGTTTCGAAATCGTCGTAAGATCCAACAGGATGCAGTGAAGATAACATAAGCACGCTCTTTAGAATCATTGGAAGCATGCCACGGGATGAACCAAGAATCCCAATCTCCGTAAAAGGAAAACATAGGAATCTTAGAGCCGCTCCAAGAGTGGATAAGTCTCCAAACGTTATAAGCCGTATCACATGAGAAGAATACGTGATCCAAAAACTCCACATGCTCATTACAAATTGGACACAAAATGGATTGAAGGTCAAAACCACGAGAAGACAAGTTGAATCGATGACGTAACCTATCTAGGGATAAACGCCACATGAAGATGTAAAACTTCCTAGGGATGATTTTACACCATCTGGTACTCGAGGTCAAAGATGGGAGCATGAAGTCATCAACATGGTGACGAAGGCTACTAACAGAGAATATGCCATCATTTGAAAGAGTCCAGCAGCACGAATCACTATCTTGGACAACTTCCACCGAACCAATTACCTCTTAGAAAATGACCTTACCTGAGAAGATAGGTCTAGTCCAATCCCATGACCATGAACCATTAGAGATACGGTCTTGAATCAAACATTCCTTAGAGATCTCCAAGTGATATAACCTATTGAAACGATCACAAAGTGGCAAATCTCCAGCCCAAATATCAGTCCAAAAATGAATTAAAGAACCATCAGTAACCTTATATTTGATAGAACTAAAGGTACAATGCCACTCGAGTGAAGGTGATTTATAGTACCAACGATCTTGGCCCAAAACCAATAGTTTGACATCCATTAGGATCCATTCCCGCTTTAGCCCCATGGATAGATATAATCACCTTAACCCATAACGGCTTCGGATTCTTCAAAAAATGCCATCTCCATTTGTATATGAGCGAAACATTAAAAACTTTAAGACTTCCTACTCCAAGACCTCCTTTGTCGAAAGAAGCTACAATATTCGAACACTTAAGGTAATTATACTATTTTGACTAGAACTGAATGAAAAACAAATGTTACAAAGGCAACTAGGAAAGTAAGGCTTTGTCACCCGTAAAGTTTTTAGATTATTGTATATATTAGATCTTTTTTACCCAGAGTATAACTCATAAATTAAAACAACTTTGTGCATCTTTTAGGCACTTCATAAAAAAGAAAATGTCATGTTTGAAGTTAGTTCAACATTTATTTGGACTATTGTAATCAACGCCATCTGAGTTTTTCTCTCTAAAACTAAACACATGACCAAATGCTGTAATGATGACTTTATGAGTGACCTAACATTTTTTTCTCAAATTAAAATTTAATTAATAATTAAAAAAACATTAGATAATAATTAAAAAAATAAAAATTACAACAAATTGGTGCTCATTTGTTCGACGCCAAATGTGTTCCACTAAATCGGGTTTAAGACTTAGATGAGTTTGCTGGTAGTGCATATCTCTAATAACTTAGAACACATCTTCTTGTGCTCGTACTTCACGATGTTGCTCTTCCGGATAAAAGTCGGAACAAATGACCTTCCCTTTTGTCTTTTAAAATCATATTATGTTTTATGATGCATGTGTACATCATATCCGTTATTTTCTTAAGACTTTGTGACCATGCGGGAGCATTTACTAGAGCCCAATTTCTCTTTAGCACGCCAAATGCTCGTTCCACATCACATCTATTCTTGCTGCTTTATGCGCTTGCTTATATGTTATTCGCTTCGTATCATTCGGGTTGTGAAATAGAGTTAAAAAGAACAGACCATTCCAGATATATCCCGTCAACGAAATAATATCGCCATTTATAATCACGTCGTTAGCCACAAATGGAACATTTGGTGCTTTCCCGTCTTTGAGATCGTTGAAAATAGGCGATTGACGTATAACGTTGATGTCGTTGTTCGACCTAGAAATACCAAAGAACGCATGCCAAATCCATAATTCTTATGAGGCAACCGATTCCAATATAATGAATGGATCTGACCAGTGATCACCCCTACAGAATTGAGCACGATATGCATGGGCATTGAGCCCACGGCTAATCTATACGGTCAATGCTTCCTAACATCAAATGAAACCTATGTTTGTCCTCGTGAAAAGCATAGAGTTTATAAGTTAAGTTTATTAAAATTAAAATTTATTATTGTTTTCTTTTTAAACAAACGCCCCAACGGTACTAAACTAGCCCTACAGCTAGTTTCTTTCTCCACTCCATTCGATCGCTTTGGACAACCCTATTGACTCAAGGTTGGGTCGTCATTACGAATAGCCTAAAGATGCCATATCAGGGCCATCTTGTGTATTTGAAGACATGATGAGAATATACACTAAGATTAATTGCAACATGTTAGAAGATGCATTTATATGCCACTTATGATTCCCTTACGCACATAAGTACGTGACATAATCACTCTTAATATGAAAGCAAACTCTTAATTGTCGACCTGAATGTGATATATATTATGGTCATGTAGACTAAAATGAAAATTCATTTGGGAGTAGAAAATATTAAATTCCCCTGTGACACACATGCACAATATGGCTTTCTTCTGAAGTTACATTTGTGATGATTTTATATTCTCCATGTCCCCTAACTTGTATGCATATTTGTTTTACTTTCCTTTAAAGGGAGAATCACATCCCATTTTTCCGTTTTAAATTATTTACTATAAGTCACATCATTTAAAAGAAAAAGAAAAGTGGCTTCTAGATTGATTTGTCGACCCATAAAGAGAAAACATATGAATTGAAAACTACCCACGGTTTCATGATCTTCATTTTTCAAATCACCTACTAGCTGGCTAGACCTTTATCAAGATCTAAATTTTCAATGCAAAAAGTATGTACCACTCTGAAAGTATGATACACAAATCTTTGTAGCATATATGTATTTGAGAAAAGAGTTGCACCATTTCTTCTTCATCAGAGTATAGTGTTTGCTTTCTAGAAAAACTGGGTAAAATTGGATCCACATTACTTAAATGGGATGAAACTCGAACATTATTCCCTTTAAAAGGGAAGAAAAAGATACTCGAACCTAGACCTATTCGCTACAAATTTATAAATTTAAGAGTTTCCTTCTACTTTCAACAATCTCGTCAAATAAATCATCAAGTTGCACTATCATATTCTCAACTCCACATTGCAACCTTGCAAAAGAACTTTTTAAGTTTCCAACCCTCTCACTTATATCCAATTCTGTTCCAAACGCTCTACTTGTTTCCAACTCGGCCATGGCTTGTCTTGTGCTTTGAAACTCGTAAAGTAAAATACCATTTTGCCCCCATTCTCCGTCTTTCAGTCTTTCATTCAATCTTGCAGCCGCGACCATAAGACCTGATCCAAAAACCGTATGATTTTCATCATAACTAGTAGTATTTCCGTGAGATGAAGAGGAAAACCTTGTTTCATTGGACCAATACACTAGGCCATTAACCATGATCTTTAATAGCAATGAACTTATGTTCCTTAATGCATATAATACGCCCCTAAATCCATTGAACCCATTAAACTTCGATAGGATTAGAACACTTTCATCGAATTTTAATGTCAAAGGTTTAATTCTTGTTTCTATTAAGCTCTTGTTTTCTTCCTCCAATCTAACACTCTCCCTTTGGCAACGGCTGATCGCTCTAAACATCTGAAATGTTAAACTTACACAGTAAGTTACTAACTCAAAATAATGCTAGCTAGGACTAAAGGAACTCAAATAGTCAAGAATTAATTTAGCAAAAGAACAGTTTAAAATAGCATGATTTACCTCGTGAAATTGTTGTGGATTTAGATCATTATTTTCAAGGATAGAAGGGATATTGGCACCCATGGAACAATAGTTTTCCATATTCAAAATGCCTGCTTTTAAGACATGGCATACTTCCCAAAGGCGTGCACTCTCATCCATATACTCATCAAGCCATTTTTCGCCTACGGGCAAGTGTAGTTCATGAGCCAAAAGGGTCAGTTGGGAATGAAAAGTTTGGACGGATGAGAGCACAAGTTGTAGGAAGTGGATAGACACAACATTTTGAGGATGGAAGGAACGATAAAGTTCATCGAGATTGTGAGTGAGGAAATTATAGAAGCCATTGACAGAAGTGGTCGATGAGGAAGAATTATGCATCATGTGGTAGTGAAATTTAAATAAGAAAAGGTGGAGAACAAAAGTGACCTTGAAGGCAAGGTTTAAATATTAGTGGAAAGGGAGGGTGATCGAATTATGTGTGTTTCTATTGGGGGGGATGATTAAAATTATACCCCCTTTATTGTTTAAGGTGACAAAAATTGTACCATCATGATTTTGTACATTTATCTATAGAATAATGCTATTATCTCCTACACACCCTTGTATTATGAAGTATTACGGAATATTACGTATCTTTTCTTTCTTCCTCACACATTTTTATTTCTTCTTAACGTCACTTGTTTTGCAGTGGAGAAAACCAGTGACCCATTTTATCATCGTTTTTAGAGGTGACAATTTGTTCCTAAAATCAAAAAAATAAGTTAAATGAGTAACTTTTAAAATATTTAGACACATCTATTCCCCTCTTTTTATTAAAATGACATATGTTGCTCATTTAGAAGTTAAATGAACATAATGAGCACATGTTTTTCTCGAACATTAAATTGTTTTTAATGAAAAACTTATATATATAGTATATTTAGTTACTCAAATATAAATGATGTATTATGTTTGAGGATTTTTTTTTTGTCGTTTTAGGTCTTTTCTAAACCGATTCGTATAACATGAGCCCGTTTAACCCGTGCTTGTTTAAGCCCGTGCCCATTGGGCTAGTGCCCGTTTATCCTGTTGCTCGTGCCCGCCCGGCCCGTCCGTTTTGCCACCTCTACCATCTTTTAATCATTTCACAAACCTATTAGAAGGATAGGTGTTGTGGCTACATTTTTTTAGCCATTTAGGCCTCACTGGATGCCACATTAGATTTCTCACTTTCAATACTAACACCTCAAAATACTCTTTCAGTTTCAACACCCACCTCCAAAATACACGAAAACTAAAACACATACAGGGTTTTTTTGGAGGATATTTATATGAAGCAGAATAAAATGAGGAAATGAATGATTTCTTCCTTCATTTCATTCTATTTCCTCCCTCTTCATTCTACATCATATAAATATCCTCCAAAAAAACTTTGTATATTGAAAAAAAATACAAATTACGATACGATGCGAAATTTGAAAAACAATACGAAAATTAAAACATAATCGTCCTAATTGTATTTTTCATGTGGCCAAAAAAACTTAGCATTGATTTGTTCTTGTATTTTTGTCGCCTTTCTAAACAGAGCATTATGCATCTCGTAATCTTTCGAATATTCTTCGTTTAAAAAAAAGTCTCAATCAAAGTACGGTTTTCTTGAGAAATGTCATTGAATTTCTCGTATGCTATCCTCATATCATCTTTAGCTTCGCATGCCTTCTCAAATTGCACGCTCGAGTCGATCATCGCTTGCTGACGAACACTATCCTCCTCAATTAGTTTCTCAGCACAAGCTTGGATTTAATCGATGGTATGTAAAAGTAAACAAGCCATGATTTTTGGTAGAAAGAATTAAAAGTTTGAAATGGTAAAATATGTGTATAGATGTATGTGAAAATTTTAGTTAAAATGGGGTGGTATTTATAGACTACGGAGGTTTAATTTAGAAAAAAAAAAAAAAAAAAAAAAAAAAAAAGTTTGAATTTTAAATTAACAACCGTTGCATTCAAACGGTATATATTTTTTGGTCTTTATCCTCGTCGAGGAACCGGCGAGAGAGCTCTCGGCGAGACACGGCGGTATAGTGGCTAAGGTCCGCCGGCGCTGAATGAGGTGTCACATCCGATTCGGCGAATGGTTTCGCCATGATACCTATCGCTCTTTGAAGAATATATAAAAACATAAATTAGGAAGAAATATCATTTCACTTATTTATATTCATATATAGTTTAAGGGAATTGATTTGCACACTTTATTGGGACACTTTAAGTACCGCATCAGACAGTTGTACTATATTTACATCATGCTTTAATAACTTGTACGGTGAATGTGCAAATAAAAAAGAGGTGTGCAAATCACCTCCCATAGTTTAAACATGACTAAATCATGTGTCTACTGAATGTTGTAGGTTTTTATAAGACGTATCAAAATATATTTATACCATATTTACATAAAATTCAGTTATGTTGTTAAGCCGACTACCATATCGTTTATTCTCGGTCTTGCAATTTTATGAGATTGGCATGCTCATAAATTCGATGTCAATAATGCATTGTTGCATAACCATCTTGTTTAGAATATTTACATGCATTAGTCTTTAGGGTTTCAAAATTTCGTTCATACGAATTATGCGTGTCATCTTCATAAATCATTGTGCGGGGTTAAGCAGGTTCCTCATACATGGTTGAAGTGTTTTGCTAGTTATGTTGCTCAATTGGATTTGCACATAGCCGAATTTACTCATCAATATTTGTGTTTTGGCAGGTCAAATGTTGCTCGTTTTTTGATTTATGGAGATTATATCCTTTTGAGTGCATCTTATACAACACTATAACATCATGTTATTTCTTCTCTTCATTGTAAGTTTGCCATGAATGGCCTTGGCCTTCTCAGTTACTTTCTTTGGCATCTCAACATTTCGTACCTCCCTCTTAATTTATTTTATCCTAGATTTTGTATGCCACTAAATTAAAGTTGTTGAGGAAGCTCACACGTTCAAGTTTAATCCATATAAGACATTGGTTTCTAAGCTAGGTCCTAATGGTGCACCCATGTTAGACCTCACTCTCTATCGCAATCTACTTTACGAAATCTTACTTTCACGTGACTAGGATATCTTAGGTGACGCAGCTGCAGGTATGTTTATATATACATGATACCCGAGTACCCCATTTTGATGCGTTAATGCATAATTTATGTTATTTACGCGGGATGCTAGGTCATTGGCTTGAGTTATATATGTCCTCTGCCACTCACATTGGCTTATTCAGACACTACTCCGCTATTGTCCTGTCACTCGATGCTCTACTTATGGGTATTGTAATTTTCTTAGCGACAATGTACTTTTGTGGTATTCCAAGAGACAACATGCATTACCTCATTCTAGTGCAGGGGTGGAGTATCATATTGTTACTAATGCAGTTGTTGAAACTGCTTGGCTTTGCAATTTGCTTCGTGAATTACAAATGTTACTTTTCTTTGCTAGCTTAGGTACGTGATGTCTACTTGTCCTCTATTCGAGTAAATCATCAATGGACGGAGCATATTGAGGGTGATATAAATTTGTATGTGATTTGGTTACTATCAGACATGCTCAAGTTTCACATGTTCATTATCATTGTCAATATGTGGATATCTTCACCAAAAGCCTTCCATGTTCGTTGTGAGGAATTCTGATCCAGCTTTGTAAGGGTTTCAAGTCTAGCCCATTCTTTATAGTTAGCTTGTCTTTCAAGCAATAGGAATATTCAAATACATCACTAAATGTCCCTAAAAAGTGCGTCTAAGGTAAGGAACTTTCATTTTGTTCATTTAAGTTACTGAACTTATAAGAGTTTGACATTTAGATTACTATTCTATAATTTCAGTATTAATAAGAGTGACTTGAACGCATAGTTTTTAATAAGTTAAGTAACATAAATGTCGTATTTTGCAAGTTCAATGATGTGTACGTATATTGTTATAAGTTATGTGACCCAAATATCATGTTTCATAAGTTCGCTAACCCAAAGAAACAAAATGAAAGATCGTTACCTTAAGCGAACTTTTATAAAAAGTTTAGTGACGTATTTGTATATTAATCCTATAAGAGTGGACGGTGTGGGCTCGCCGTCGCCTACGTGGCCGGCCGCCGTGGCTCGCCGCCACACCGCCTCCACTCGTTGTGGCTCGCCGTCGAGGGTGACATCGTGGGGCGGCAGTTAAACTCGACAAGAGTTTTCTTTTTGTTTTTCGTTTTCTCTCTTTTTTTTTTTTTTTTTTGTTTTAAGATTTGTAAAATTTTATGGAATAAGGTGAAGTTGAAGTTGATTTGAAAGTTTCGTGAAGTCTTGAGCTTCGTGGTTAAGCGAAAAAGCGAAACTTTAAAGATTAGCGAAAACATGAAATACATAATAACCTTAAACATTAAAACTACGGATGGATCCCTAAAACAACATAAAAACATGAAATACATAATAAAACTACTAAACACTTAAAAAGCGAGTCATCCGAGTCCAAACCATCATCACTTGTTGGCGGAGAATAAAACTCCCCATTAATGTATCGACTCTCCATTATGTCGAAAAAGTTGTCTTGGAGTCTGAGCCTCCGTGCTTCTTGCTCACGGCGGCGACCTCTTCACGTGCTGCTCTTGCAGTATCTCACAGCGTTTTCTTCATCTTGTTCAAGCTGCGGAGGAAAGCCTCACTTAACCCGCTTGGGTGGTTTGAAAATCCACGTGGATTGTTCACGGTGGACTTGGAACAATTGGGAGATGCGGGATGTTTCAAACCCCAGGAAGACATTTTCGGTGGTGTTGAGTAAACTTGAGACTCTGGCGAGTTGGAAAGTTGGTTTCGACAAGTGATCCGGTCTTGGGAAAGGCGGTTTCAACAACTTCTAAATTTGGGAATTCTTGAGAAAAGTCTTTCGAGACATTCTTTTTGTGTGTGGTGTGTTATTTGTGTGTCAAACTAATCTTTGGTATGATAGTATATATAGAAAACTTAACCGTTTGAATTTGAATTACCCATATGATTACCGTTTTTGAATTAATTTAACGTTTAAATTTGAATTACCCATATGATGCCGGTTTTGAATTGAATTTAACGTTTAAATTTGAATTACCCATAATGATGCCGGTTTTGAATTGAATTTAACGTTGAAAACCACCTTTATAAATAACATCAACCACCATTTATTTCACATCTACATCAATCCAAAAAACACACACAAATGTCTCAAAATTTGAAGTGAAACAACTACGAAGAAATCTTGCTTATAAGTTTGGATACAAATTTCACAAGCTATGGATATGCAAAATAACTGTTCGAAAATATTTTTGGAATGGCGTCAATAATCGGACAACCGATGACCATCGTACAAAAATTCAATCACGGGTAAATGGGCGAGGATTAACGTCGATTGCAAAGGTTCAACGCAATTTACAAGCAGTTCTTGCGTCGAAGTGCTCAAAATGACCAATCTCATCGAAAATCACGAAACTAAGCTTCCGCAACAATTTGGTAGAAATGAGTTCAAATATGTTCACGTTTGGGAGATTTTGAAAAATTGCCCAATTGGGATGTCGAAGATTAATTCGATGGTATGTGTTGTTTTTTCTTAATCGTGTTGTTTTTTTCCGTATCGTGTGTTTTTTTTTCCGTATCGTGTTCTTTTTATTATTGTGTTATATATTGTATTTTTAATTTGAATGAAATGAATTTATTTAGTTTTATTTGGAAGTTAAAATTGAATAAAAAAATAAAGTGGTAGTGGTGGGGCCCAAATGAAGAGGTTGAGGTTTGTTATGAGTGAGGAGGGTTTGTTGTGGTTAGTTGTGGGAAAATGAGATCTTGATGTGGCGGGAGGTGGCGCGACGATGAGGTTGAGGCTTGTTATGATACCTAGCCCTCTAATATAACTTTGATCATCATTGAATATTCTATGGGCACTTTTCAAGTCCATGATATCATTGGCTATTGTTATTTTACAAGAAGACAATCTATCCTCTTCTTAAATGCTATACATTTTATGTTTTATAGGATCAAGGATGTTTCAAATCTCTTAAGTGCAGAATCTTTAACTATATCACAAACCAAGCATTAGAGCATCAGGTGTGGTCACGTGACTGCACCAAAAATTATTGTCACTTCAACACAATAATTGAACCTTGTAGTGATAAAATGAAAATTAGGATTCTCATTTTATTTTAATCCTCTATTTTCTTCTTTAACGTGAGAATTTTTGAAACAATCTCTACACAAAGGACAACTTTCAATGAACCACAATGTCAACCACATTGGACACGCTGCTGTAACACCAATGTAGTTGGTCTATAATGCCTGCAGCCATGTAATGCCACACTGTGTGCTCCTATAACTTTATGTGACTGATGAAGTGCCAAAAAGGGAAGAAAGAAGAAAACTATTGTAACATATAGAAGACAAGAGAGTGTTAACACATGGAACCAAGTTGTTGAATGCATGGAACATCATCTTACGGTAAATGATTCATCCTTCAACATGTTCTTTGTCAAGTATAACAATGGTGAAAAATGAGAGAAAATGTTATTGAATTGTTAAGTCTCAAATGAGACAGTTACATCATTTAAAGAAAAAGGAAAGAGGGAAAGAAACTAACATATTGTCCCTCCAAATGTACAAAATATCTAACTATTTACAAAAAGCTACCCTATACTCTATCATATGTATAATTTAAGTCCCTCTGCTTTTATACTACCCCTTAAGTTGAGAAGTATCTAAGGTAGATACTCCCAACTTGTGAAGAAGCTTATGATGCTGTTCAGTGGTTAGGACTTTAGTGAAGACACTTGCTAGCTGTTTTGAGGTATGCAGGTAAGATGGCTTGACCACACCTTCTTTGACTTGATCTCTAACATAGTGACAATCAAATTCAATAGGCCTGGCATGGAAGACTGGATTGGCAGCAATGTGAATTGCTGTTTGATTATTACAATGCAGTGTAACAGGATGCATATCTTTGAGGCCTAAGTCCTTTAGTAAACTGACTAGCCAAGTTATTTCACAACAAGTCAATGCCATAGATCTATATTCTAATTCTGCTGAACTTCTAGACACCACACCTTGTTTCTTAGACTTCCAAGATATGGGAGAATAACAAAGAAGAATACAATACCCTGTTGTGGACCTTCTTTTCATAGGAAAGCTGGCCTAATTAGAGTCACAATAGGCTGTAAGATGAGCTTTTGAATGGTAAGTGAGGAGAATGCCTTGACCTGGTGGGTTAAGTAGATATCAAAGCAAATACTTAACAACTTGCATATGAACGGAGGTAGGACTTTGCATAAATTGGCTAAGTAACCGAACTGTATAACAGATGTCAGGCTTTGTGATTGTAAGATAGATCAGTTTTCCAATATACTTTCTATAGACCTCTGGATCCTGCATGGAGTTCCAACATTAGCCTGCAACTTGAGATTAGGTTCCATAAGAAGTTTATAAGGTTTATTGTTCATCACACCAGCTTCTTGTAACATTTCTAGTGTGTACTTCTTTTGAGACACAAACAGACCTAAAAAGCTTTTGCAACTTCCAAGCCCAAAAAATAGTGCAACTCACCAAGATCTTTCATGTGAAAGTGAGAGCTTAACTGAGTTTTCAGCAGTTCAATCTGTGAAGTATCATTGCAAGTGATCATTAAATCATCCACAACTAAAACAACTATAAAACCCTCTGCATTTTTCTTTGTAAAAAGAGAATAATTAGCTTTTGATTGTTGATAAACAAAGGATACAAGGGCACTAGACAATTTAGTAAACCATTGCCTAGGTGCTTGTTTTAGGCTATAGAGAGACTTTTTGAGCCTGCACACTTGAGTAGAAGCAGGTTTCTCATCTCTAATAGACTCCCCTTGCGGCCTTGCCAACATAGCCCATAGGCAACTGCATGTACACTTCTTTAAATAGACCCTCATGTAAAAAAGCATTAGGAAACATCCATTTGTGTAATGTTCCAACCCTTCATTGCAGCTATTGCCAATAATGATATCATAGTCACCATCTTAGCTACATGGGCAAAAGTCTCTTCATAATCAACACCTTTCTTTTGTCAATTTCTTTGAACCACCAATCTTTCCTTTTTTTCTGTCAACTGAACCATCAGACTTGAGCTTTGTTTTGAATAGCCAATGAAAATTAATAGCTCTTTTATTAGAAGGCAAGTTTGTAACTTCCCAAGTGACATTTTCTTCAAAAGCTCTCAATTCTGCATTCATTGCATCACACCAACCTTGGTCTTTAACAGCCTCTTTAAAGCCTTCAGGATCTTGTTGATTGACCAAGGTGCTCAGAAAACACTTAAACTTAGGAGACATGACTGGTGCAGTAACTTGATTTTCAGAAGGTTTCACTAAAGGAGTAACAAAATCTTTTGTCCATGATGGTGGTTTAGAAATCCTAGAAGATCTCCTTACTTCATTTGGAACAAGAGAATCTTGGGTGTTTGGCACAATAAGTTTATTATTCATTTCATGTGTTGGAGGAGTCACATATTGGGTATTTGGCACAACAGGTTCACAAGTGTCATACACAGCAGGATCAGTAGGCATAGGAACAAGCATGGGTTGAAGAAAGTTTTAATCACTTGACTTGTCAAAAGGGAAGATATGTTCATGAAACATGACATCTTTACTAACAAAGGTGTTGTGAGTCAACAAAATTATACAATTTGTAACCCTTTTGATGAGAAGGATATCCTAGAAACACAGATGGAACCTATCTTGGTGCGAATTTATCATAAATTCTTGATGGGTTTGTTGCAACACCAAAACAACCAAACACTTTCAAATGATCATAATCAGGAACCTTGTTAAGTAGCATTTTATAAGGAGTTATATTCTTTAGAACAGATGAGGGTAATCTATTGATAAGGTAGGTAGCAGTAGTGATACAATCTCCCCAAAAATTCAAGGGTAATCTATTGTCAATTGGTAAGCTAGCCATGATCGATAATTTTGAGCCCCTACCAACTTTTCTTGAACTGGTAAAGAGCCTGGACCATCAGAAGGATGCACGTATAATGAATTGCTTAAATCCATCATCAAACGCAATGGAATTAACAGATTCACCAATTATCCCCAAATTTTGACCTATTTGAAGAATAGAACACCGGATCTCAATTGACACAAATTGAGAATCAAGAACACGATCTTGATAACAAAACGTCAAGAACACGATCAATTGATGATACACAATCAATTGATCAAGAAATACAATAGACTCAATTAAATGATGATTTTCTTGTGAAAATAAGGTGGTTGTGAATTACGGTTAACAGAGTCACTATTACAGATCTCTGTTACCATGTCAAGTATAAAAATGGTGAAAATGAGAGAAAATGTTATTGAATTGTTATGTCTCAAATGATATAGTTACATCATGTGGAAAACTAGAAGGGGGGGGGGTTGAATAGTTTTGCCGATTTTAAGTTAGTTTAAAAAACTTAAGATTTGATGTTATGTAAAATCGTATGGATGAAGAGAAAGTATAGATCTAAGAGTAATGCAAATAAAGAAAGCAAGTAAAGTGAAGGATAGAAATGACACAACCGATTTATAGTGGTTCGGCTACAAGGACACCTTCCTTGCCTTACTCCACTCCCCGAGTCACCTACTCGAGAGTTCAAGCACTATATCAAGAAACTCCTTCAACTTGGCGGATAAGCCTTCACAACGTCATTTACACTTTTTCCGGTACAAAGCTAAATACCGAGTCCGTAACACAGAGGACCAAACCAACACTACTATAACAGAACAAATATGTGAAATGTGAAATACAAGATCTTCGCTACAGAAATCTTGTGGAGGAACAAATCAATCAAGGACCCTTGCTTGGATGACTTGTAGAATGCTCGTGATCTCGCCTTAGAAGGACCTATATGAGAATCACAATAAAGAAAGAAGATCAACTCTCTAGATCAAGTGATCTTTTGTTAGAAGAGTGTAAGAATATATGAGAGAGTTTGTAAGAAGAGGGGTAAGATAAATGAAGAAATGGCTCTCTATTTATAGGCAAATTCTTGCCATTGTTGCACGGATCCCACGGATCCTTCACTTGAGGGATCCGTCAAGTGTATTCTTGGGGATCCGTGGGACACTCCTCTTTGCCCATGGGTTTTTGGATTATGGGTCATGGGTCCTAGATTATGAACCATGGGTATCTAAATAGATACAATGTATCTAATAGATGCAATGCATCGAGACAATGGGTATGGGTTAACTCCATGGGTTGTGGATATGATCCATGGGTATGGGTCATGGGTTGTGGTTTTACCCATCCTAATAAACTATTACGACAAATGAATTATTACAACAATTTGTATTAAATGACTATGTATATGCTTTACACAAATAACATGTATCCTTATAATTTTACTTATGATAACATTATATTTGTTATCAATAAAACACAAAGAGATCGCTAAATACTAATAAGCGTTTTACGGTTTATTTGCATTAACAATCTCCCCTTTTGTTGATGACAAAACATAATGTTATGATGAGTAAAACTTAAGATTAGATGTATGTTTTGAAAGCATAAGTTTTACTTCTTACGCCCTTTTTTGAAACAAAAGTGACCCAAATGAAGAAATAAAGTGTGGAAAAATAGTCCACGTATCTCTAACTCCCCCTAGAATGGGGCGTCAAGTGAGAAAAAATAAAAACCTATAAAGACAAGGTTAGTAGTAACATGCATAAATATTCTTGTGATTGACGAGAAACAAGATTGGGATCGAGGTTTGTAAACAAAGCCTTGTAATAAAATAACAAAATGTAGTGGTATTTATGCCACATACAAGGATGTAAAACTAAGAACAAGACTTGTTAAAAATGACTCAAAAGAAAATACTAAAGAAAATAGTAAAATGATTCCTTCCATGCTTGCACAAGTTTATGGATTTGGTGGGTGATGATGTTGATGCGATCAAGGATGAGGTTAAGTATGACTCGCATTTCTTCCCTAATTTCTATTGCAAGATCCCTAGTAGATTGGCAATGTTCACAATGTAAATGATGTGGGTAATGTGTGCGGAATTTTTCGGTTTAGTTTGATTTGTGAGATCACGGAAGTTGTGGTGGAAAAGTTGGAAATCGGATCAAATTCGGAATGTTTGGAAGTGGTGGTGGAAAGAACCTAGATGTTCTTGTAACACAATGGGAGCTAAAGGTGGTGAGGTTTCAAGGTCTTTGAAGATTGTGTTTGGAGATGTGGGAGGTGTTAAAAAGACTAGTTCTTTTGGGTTGGTTTGTTGGGATCTTGTTGTAGTCTTAAGGAGTTCCAATAGAGTGACTTTAGGTGGAGATTTGATGGGTGATGATGTTGGTGTGCTTGTTGGAGATGAGCTAGGTGCTACTATGGAAGAATTTTGTGGTGAATGAGTGGTTGGTGATAAACCATTTGATAATGGTTTTGCTAAACAACAAGGTCGGATGCTAATCCGTGTGGTTTTTCTAGATTTGGGTGGTGGTACTATGGAAGGTGGTAGGACAAAATTTTGGATTACTTGGAAAGGATTGTTTGCACTAGGTGATTCATCTATGTTGGAAGATCTTTTGGATGACATGATGATGGTTGTTTGTGAGGTTGAGAGTGATGAATATGCAAGCATTTTGGGAATCCTATTTATAGAAAAATAATGCATTGTAATGAATGCTTGACCCAAAATGTGAACTAAAATATAATGATTAGATATGAATTTAAGGCATGTGATTATGAGAACACAAGCATTAAGTAATATACTCATAAAAAATGATAAAATGGTGAAAATATAGAAGTTTTCATCCAAAGTGAGAAAAATAGAAGATAATTTAAGCTTATGTCTCACGGATCCCACGGATCCTTCCTTGAGGAACCGTCCAGCGTTAATCTTGGGATCCGGTAATCTTGGTGACTCAGGAAGCTTAAATTTTCCTTTTGGAAACATTTGTGCCTAGTGTGTGCCTATATGCAAACCATTTGGAGTTGCGGTTATCTCGACTCCTAAAAAGAAAAGAAAAATAAACTAGAAGTAAAAAAGCACACTATTATGTGAGAACTCGAGTGCTCCTAATTCATTGTTGCTTAAATGAATGTACCCGAAAACACATATTAGTTATGTGTTCTCTTTAGCATTAAAAAGACCTGAGATGCAATGAAAACGTGTTTTTACTTTGTATTAATAATAATAATAAAATTTGTCCTAGACGTGAGAAATATCTTTTATGAAAGTGATACGGGAAGAAGTATCCTTTTAGAAAGCGTTTCGAAAAAGTTTCTTTGTTTGAAGAAAACGTTTAAGAAAAATAGGTATGAGCTTACGTGTTGTAAGAGAAACTTACTTTGAAAAGTAAGGAAAATTATGAAATTACGAGTTGTAAATAAAACCTATTTTGGGTTTTGAAAATTCCCGTATTTGCTTGTGAGTTGTGTATGAAATAGAGATCCTAGACTCAGAAAGAAGAGGGCTAGTGTTTACATACCTTGTAGAGTTTAAAAACTAATTACGATGATTGTTCCATGAGACCAAGACCAAGACAAAGTAGGTTGAATTGTTCCCTTCAACAGTTTGGTGAGGACATCGGCTATGTTGTCTTGAGATGCTACCTTCTCAATAGAGATGTTCCCTTTTGAACATTGTCTCTTGAAGTGATGTGAATCTCTATATGCTTGGTGCGAGAGTGCAATACCGGATTTTGCTTAAGTCGATGGCACCTTTGTTGTCACATAGAATGGCTATGTCACTTAGATGAATGTCGAAGTCAACTAACGCTTGTTTCATCCATATTGCTTGTTGGCATGCTTTGCCGTCGGAGACATATTCGACCGGTTGTTAATATGGCCAATGCCGTTTGATTCTTTGAGAACCAAGATGTTAAACAACATCCATGAAAGTACATACACCACTTGTACTCTTCGATCAACATAATCACACGCATGGTCGAATCGCATATACAATTGTTTCTACCCTGCCCTTAGGATACCATAATCCTAATTGAGTCGTACCCTTGATGTATCTAAATATTCTTTTGTCGGATTCTAGATGTGATGTTTTAGGATCTTCTTGAAACCTAGCACATAGACAAACACTAAACATGATATCCGCCAACTAGTTGTGAGGTGAGAAGAATACCAATCATGCCATGGTATTTTGTGTTATCAACGGATTCGCCGTCTTCATCTTTTGTGAGTTTAGTGTCGGAAAACATTGGTGTTCTTATGGGTTTTGACTCTTCTAAACCAAATTTCTTTAACATCTCCTTTATGTATTTAGATTGATTAAAGAAGATACCATCTTCTACTTATTTAATTTGTAGACCAAGAAAGAAACTTAGTTCTCCCATCATACTCATCTCGAACTCGTCATGCATGATTTTAGAGAAATCATCACACATGTCTTGACAAGTAGATCCGAATATAATATCATCCACGTATATTTGAACAATGATTATATGTGATTCCTTTTTCTTAGTAAAAAGTGTATTATCAACTAACCCCATGGTGTAGTTGTTTTTGATTAAAAATGACTTGAGTCTATCATACCAAGCTTTTGGAGATTTTGTAAGACCATAAAGAGCTTTCTTTAATGTATACACATGTTTAGGTTTTTCGAAATCGATAAAGCCCGGAGGTTGAGCTACATATACTTCTTCATTAATAAAACCATTTAGAAAAGCACTTTTGACATCCATTTGATAAAGCTTAAGATCATTAGCACAAGCATAAGCAAGAAGTATTCTTATAGACTCTAATCTAGCCACGTGGGCATTGGTCTCATCAAAGTCTATTCCTTCTTGTTGATTATACCCTTAGGCAACGAGTCTAGCTTTGTTTATAGACACTACACCGTTTGCATCTAACTTGTTTTTATATACCCATTTGGTTCCTATTATGGTTTGATTACTAGGTGGGTAATGTTGTCAAACATCGTTAGAAACAAATTGATTTAACTCTTCTTTCATAGCCATTACCCAACTTTCATCTTTTATGGCTACTTGTGTATTCTTAGGTTCTATGGTTGACACAAAACAAAATAAGCTACTTTGGTTTTGGACTTGAGACCTTAAGGTTCTTTCGTTTAATTTTCCTATGACCTTATCTACGGGGTGATCTTTAGACTCTTTAATATTGGTGATTTCATTATTTAAAGGTTCTTCTTTTTCGTTTGTCTTTTTCTTTATTTCAATAGCTTCACTCTCGACAATCTCATCATCGACAAGAGGTAAAGTAGGTTTGGGTGGACTCTCATCAAATTTTACGTTTAATGACTCTTCAACCTTCATTGTTTCTTTATTTAATATGACGTAACCTTTGCTATTAGGAGTAACCTAAAAGATACCTTCGGTTGATTTAGGATCAAATTTTGTAAGGTAATCTTTAGTGTTAAGTAGAAAACATTTGCTACCAAAGACTCTAAAGCGATCTAACGTAGGCTTTTTCCTCGAAGTAACTCGTATGGAGTTTACCTAAAATGGTCTAATTAAGACTCGATTAAGTATATGCGTTGATGTATCAGCGGCATTGCATAAAACTTTTGAGAATGGGTTGCTCATTTAACATGGTGCGTTGATTTCTTGTGAGGGTTCTATTCTTTCTTTCAACTACCCATTCGATTGTGGAGTGCGAGGCCGAGAATTTGTGAGTAATACCATTAGCGTCACAAAAGGCTCCAAATTGCACTTCATTATCAATTCCTACCATGATCCGTTCTAATAGACACTATAGGACTTCCTAATTGTCTTTGGATTTTCTTACTTAATATTTCCAAGTAATCGAGCGTTTCGGTTTTGTTCTTTAAAAATTAGTCCATGTGTACCTAGGTAATCATCCACTATAACCAAAGTGTAGTAGTTGCCTCCATAACTTTGGATAGCGGATGGACCAAATAAATCCATGTGTAGTAATTCTAGACACTTAGTTGTAGAGACCATGTTTTAGCTTTGTGACTAGTATGGACTTGTTTTCCTCGTTACAAGCATCACAAAAGTGATGTTCATATTTTATTTTTGGTAGATCTCTTACTAGATCTTTGGATGATAGCGATTGAAGAAGTCGCATATTGGCATGACCCGATCTTGATGCCATAAGATCGATATCATCCTTAGAGGTAAGACAAAGTTTTTCTTTAAGTTCATTACCGATTTTAATGACATAGACTCCATGTTTCCTAATTCCTCTACCTATAGTGATATCGTTTTTTCAATATAGTACTACCGGTTTCGTTAAAAAGTACGTTGCACTTCTTATCACATATTTGTCCTATACTTAAGAGGTTAAAGTTTAGTTTTTCTACATGACACACATCGTTAATGGTTAGAGATTTGTTAGAAATCGTACCTTTACCGATGATTTTGCTTTTGCTATTTCCAAATACCTCATTTCCTCTATTGAAGGATTCATATGTGGAAAATAAATCTTTATTGCCGGTCATGTGCCTCGTGCACCCGCTATCCTTGATCCACTCATCTGGATCTAGGTCGACCTTTAAGCACACCTAAGAAAGCAATTAACTCAAAAGTTTTTGTTAGGAATTGGAAATTCCATGTTAAAGTGTCGGTCACCCCAATTATAGTCTAGCATAAGTTAGCCCATAGACTTGTAGTTATTTACGTTATTTAGTAGTTAATTAGTTAGTCAGTAGCGTAGAATAGTTTAGAGTAACACCGTGGAGGAAGGACGTGTGACAACCCGTACTTTCAGGTCATTTCTCGACACAATTCATGTCTCATTATTTCAACATTTATAGTAAACTTGGTTTACTTGTTTCAAATTCGCGTAACCTTGAAGGTTTAGCGGCGAATTCATGATCATGACATCACGTACATTTCATATGGACTATAATTAGTCTACATTTCATTGACATCATGTGCATCATATTACTTCGTTCACGACATTTCATTTTCACTTGCAACGCGTAATTTTTATGTTTAATAATCTTTATCGCGTGAGTTATTATTTTAAATATTTAATCCATTACTTTCAAAAATGATCCGGTATTTTTAAACTTACATTTAGTTTATAAAAACTATATTTTTAGTTTTCCTAGTGTTTCAAATTTATTTGGTACTTAAATCGTTAAAGTTTAATTATTACGTCGTTTTCTTAAAAATTATACGATAATTATTTTATCACCCAAATTTCACAAGGAAAGTATTTTTACAATTTTTATCATCTCATTACATTCTATTTTGAACTATTAAAAACTTACTTGTACCAAAAAGCTACAATTATCTACACTTTACTTACATTTTCTTACAAATTACATAAATATTATACAAGTATACAAATCATATACAATTTAAAAAAAAATATATATATATTGGAGGAACATCACCCCCATAAAACCGGCCCTATGAGAGGGTGGCATTAAATGGTTTGGTAACTTGTTTCTTTGATAGTATATATCTATACTCAAGGCAAAATTTCAACACATTCATTCATTCACTTACTTTCATTATTCACCTAGTTGATAAAATCTTTTCTCTCCTTTGTTTCCTCTCCATAAAACGGTTCATCATCAAGATCTAGCAAGGATCAAAATTTTCTCAAGACCAAGTGTTTATCAACCTAGTTATATCCTTTATATGGTTTTGAAATAAAACCAAGGATATTTAAGTTTAATCCTTGTTACTTTCACCTCATCACTATCACTTGTAAGCTTGTTTTTTATCATTTCATGTTTCCTTTTCATTTCATATGTTTCTTTTCATTTTGGAACTAATATGCATGATATGTGATTTATACCATTTTCATGATTTATTGAGTTATATATATACATATTGGTCATCCTATAATTATTCCCATGATATTCTTTGGTCTTGATGGTGATTAGGAACCCATGACACCCTAAGAAGGTGTATGGTAGGATTAGATTAGTTTTGGAGTTGATTTGAAGGGATTAGAATAGGTTTTGTCCGAGAAAACTATTTTCGATAACTATATATTTATGTTCTGTCCTTAATTCAATTTCTGGAAAACCTACTGTTGGTACGACATTTTGGCCTTGATATTTAGAAAATATACTTTAAAAGCGAATCCGTGGCCTTTTGAGCGGATAAAAGCGGAGTTATATGAAGCCGTGGTGAATTTTAAAGTTTGACGAAATAAATACTTTTCGGAAAATTCAGCTTGCGGTTTTAGTTTGTTCGGGTCAAAAGCAGGCCTTAAGCTTCACAAATTATTCGACTTGTCAAAATATATTAGTTTACTTGATCTGAAGCTAAGGGCGTATTATCGTGAAAGCAGTTTAAAAGACAAAGATATGGCGTTTCATATAGTTGCCGTAAATATTATTTTACGAAAACTATATTATTTTTACGTTACAAGTATTTCATTAGGTGTAAAGGCTATGTTTGCGGTTGTTTTTAACCATGATGTGAAACTTTTGAACGAAGTGTCTTCTAGTAAAATCAAGTTCATCGGCCATATATTTCAAAACAAAAATTTGTTTGTCAGCGGAGTCATAGTAAATTAATTACGGATGTTCAAACTTGGCGAAACTCAATTTTACGCACACAATTAGCAAAAACCACCATCTTTAGCCTTTGATATCTTTATGATCGAGACCTTTTGAATGAAAACTCTGACTGAAACTTCTAGATATCAATACAAACTTTCCAAAACCGTCGAGTTCGTTCTCTAACGATCGGCGTACACCATTACGACTAGTTTTCCAAAGCCTTTTATTTAATTTCATGATTTTTCCGGCGACATTGTTTTGCGGCGAAAAGTGGTAATTTCACCAAAATCATTATAAAACCATTGTAGGATGACATTTTGCGTAAAAACATGTAAAGTGATTTTTGATTGGTCAAGGCGTCAAGCAGTATTTTTCGACGACAAGTAATATTTTCAAAACTTCATGAATGGTATAAATGACATCGTAGTGCATGCATATCATAACATTACATTGCAACTCATTACATGTCATATCCTTCACAATAGGTCAAGATTAACGTATCACATTACATCTCGGTGTACTCACTTTGTCTTCGCATCATTCCACAAGTGAGTTTCATAGCCCCTACTTTTACTTGTTTTCAAAATGTTTTGGGGAGATACATGCTCAATTATTTTCATAACTATCATGATTATTTGAAACTACATGTTTAAGCGGAATGAATGCTTAGTCATGCGTAGTAACAGTTTGCCACACTTAGAACTTCCATATCATATTCAATGAGCTAATGGTCTTGGTATATTCATTGAGCTAATGGTCTTGGTATATTCATTGAGCTAACGGACTTGGTATAATATTGATCTAACGGACTTGGACAATGTTGAGCTAACGGTCTTGGTATAACATTGGGCTAACGGACTTGGTATATTCATGTACTTGGTACAATCATGGACTAACGGTCTTGGAACGATTTGATCAACACTCATACTTGTTATATCAAGTAACTATTGATACATTAAGTTAGGCACTATTTTGTGAATTCATTTGTGATGTGGGCGAACATACACTATACACATTTGGCAATGGGTTGTGAATACAGGTTGCAAGTTTTGTATAGGCGGAACTTGGGCCGGTGGATTCGATGCCTTTCTTGCATAAGCGATTTTGAAAGGCTTTACATTTCAATTCAAACTCTATGAACTCACTCAACCTTTGTGTTGACACTTTTAGCATGTTTTATCTCGGTATCTAAGGTATTCACTTCATGGCATGCATTTGGACACATCATGGAGTCAGCGATGACGCGTCTCACTTGGGTTTTATACTTTAAAACATCGTTTGGATTGTACAAACTTATTTCCGCTGAAGTTGATTTACATTTGGGACCTACTTTGTAAACTCGATTATTTTATTAAATCAAGCGATGTATTTTCTAAGCGACACTTTAGGTGGTTCAATATAACTTGTGATTGTGATGCTATGACGGTCAATCCCGAATTCCATTCGGCGCAAAGCAGTAATTTGGGGTGTGTGATTGGCATCGAGCTTGATTATAGAGAACTAGGTTGCATCATTGACCTAGACTATAACTACATTATCATAGCATCTCATCATTTCATCACAAGTGCATGTTCACTTTGCATGCGATTTATCGTACATTTTTGAGTTATTTACTTTCATTTCAAAGCGATTGTCACATGGATGCCCTTAAATGCCCATCCTATTATCTTTTCCCATACTCTAACGTGGAGAATTCCTTGTCATTCCCTATCACAATTTTTATATCGGTGATTCATCATCGATAACAGCGAATCCGAGATAAACTTTTAAATAGGAAGTCGCTCTCACTCCTTTGTTTCACCACTAACATGTCGAGTTACACTTTATCCACATTAAGTCTCTAAACCATCATACATTGAAGCACTTACAACACATCATAACCCATTTCGTAGGAAACCGTCGATCATTTTGAAATATAACCTCAAATTTATCATCTCTTATCACATTTCTTTGGGCGCTTATTATTAACATCGGTTTTGCTCGTCTCACATTTCCTCTTGTTTTGAAGAAGATATGGCACGAAGAAAGCTACGGTTGAAATGACTGACGGCTATTGAAGTTAGTGAATGATAGCATTGCTAATGCTCTAAGAGTTGAAAGGAAGCGGTGGGCTGCTTCTTTCTTGAGGGCATGACTCTTCTTTGTAGCCGCAAGGCTTCTTCTTTGCTCTCTTGGAAATCACGGGGAGGATCCGGAGTTAAATTTGTTCTTACAAGGATTTCAAAGTGGAGATCCCACCAAGTTTAAAGGGATGAAGGAGCCCTTTGCCATGGTGCGATGGTTGAGAAATTAGTCTGTGTTTTCTTTGTAGCTTGCCGGATGATAGTAAGGTCAAATATGCTACAAGTACATTACTCGATGGAGCATTGTCGTGGTGGAATTCATATGCTCAACCGATTGGAATGGAGAATGCTTTCAAGCTTACTTGGGAGCAATTCAAGAGTTTGGTGACTAAGAAGTTTTGTCCTCGTGCGGAGTGAAGAAGTTGGAGCAATTCAATGAACTAAGGACTATTGGGTGCGATATTGACACTTACATTCGAAGATTTCAAGAATTGGCGTGTTATGCCCATCTATGGTTTGGATAATGAGAAGCTCTTGGAGGCTTTCATTGAAGGACTTCCGAAATTATTCAAGGCGATGTGACTTCTTCGACCCATAAGCGATTGAGGAAGCTATTCGATTGACTCAAAGCTAATGGCCGGGTAGTGAAGAGGCAAGTACCCCAACACCAACCAAAACAACAACAACCCCAACAATTGCACCAACTACTACAATAACCAAAACAATGACAACAACACCGATAACCAAATCAACAACAACAAAGAAAATGGGAAAATGACCGAGGAGGTTACAATAACAACAATCAAGACCGTAACACTAACCATCATCAACAACGAATAGAGGGCAAGAGGCGCAATGGTTTATGTTCTTTGCACCAATAGAAAGCGGAGGTTATCTTGGAACCTACCCATTATGTAATCGATGTAAGTATCATCACACGGGACTTTGTCACATTAAGTGCTACAAGTGTCAAAACTAGGACACCATGCCGGGAATTGTAGAGGCAAGACCATAGTTCGTGCTTGGATGTGGGAGCAAGGACACTATCGAAGTCAATGTCCTCAAAACCAAGGTCAACAAGTCGAAGGTGCTCATGGGAATGTATATATGTTAGAAGGAGGAGGAGCTCGTCAAGGTATCAACAGCGGAAGGCGAAGAAGTTCGAAACTAACGGTCTTATTTCTCCTTATGTACTATGTCGTACCAAGTTTATGTCTAATCATCGTATCGAAACTTTATAACCTAAAGATGTACTACTTTTGCTAAACCACTCATTGTAAAATATTCTCATCTATCGTACTTTATTTTCTTTCGATTTGTTATCATTTACGAGTTTTAATTCTTTTTACTTTATCGATCATTTTAACGGCACTTCTCCATGTCTTCTCTCCTCGATGTTCATCACAATTTTAACATCAGTTGACTCAACACCAAGCAAACATATGAGTCGATTATTCCAAGCATTGCATAGTTACTCCTAAATTATACATAGCGATCACCTATGTCTAATTCGGGAAGAATCATGCGATGAAGGGAGTAGTAGGCTTATATGTGTAAGCAATTCCGTGTCGAGCCAAATTTTCAAAGATTTTCTTGAACCACTTGTTTCCAGTTGGATCCGGCGTGCAGTTCTTGTTTGATGAGTTGCAAAGATCGAGCTAGAAACAATTAGTTACCTAAACCGATTTAGCCTAATCTCATGGCAGTTCTTGTTTGATGAGTTGTGAGATTAAGTAAAATCGGTTACCAAAAGTCTTTGAGGGTTTTGCTCGGGAATGGGAAAGTTTGCCACATCAAACCCTAAACCCGATAGACTAACACGAACTGAATTGAGGATGAATTCCTTTTTAGATAGGCGAATGTGACAACCCGTACTTTCGGTCATTTCTCGACACAATTCATGTCTCATTATTTCAACATTTATAGTAAACTTGGTTTACTTGTTTCAAATCGCGTAACCTTGAAGGTTTAGCGGCGAATTCATGATCATGACATCACGTACATTTCATATGGACTATAATTAGTCTACATTTCATTGACATCATGTGCATCATATTACCGTTCACGACATTTCATTTTCACTTGCAACGTAATTTTATGTTTAATAATCTTTATCGCGTGAGTTATTATTTTAAATATTTAATCCATTACTTTCAAAAATGATCCGGGTATTTTTAAACTTACATTTAGTTTATAAAAACTATATTTTAGTTTTCCTAGTGTTTCAAATTTATTTGGTACTTAAATCGTTAAAGTTTAATTATTACGTCGTTTTCTTAAAAATTATCGATAATTATTTTATCACCCAAATTTCACAAGGAAAGTATTTTTACAATTTTATCATCTCATTACATTCTATTTTGAACTATTAAAACTTACTTGTACCAAAAGCTACAATTATCTACACTTTACTTACATTTTCTTACAAATTACATAAATATTATACAAGTATACAAATCATATACAATTTAAAAAAATATATATATTGGAGGAACATCACCCCGTAAAACCGGCCCTATGAGAGGTGGCATTAAATGGTTTGGTAACTTGTTTCTTTGATAGTATATATCTATACTCAAGGCAAAAATTTCAACACATTCATTCATTCACTTACTTTCATTATTCACCTAGTTGATAAAATCTTTTCTCTCCTTTGTTTCCTCTCCATAAAACCGGTTCATCATCAAGATCTAGCAAGGGATCAAAATTTTCTCAAGACCAAGTGTTTATCAACCTAGTTATATCCTTTATATGGTTTTGAAATAAAAACCAAGGATATTTAAGTTTAATCCTTGTTACTTTCACCTCATCACTATCACTTGTAAGCTTGTTTTTTTATCATTTTCATGTTTCCTTTTCATTTTCATATGTTTCTTTTCATTTTTGGAACTAATATGCATGATATGTGATTTATACCATTTTTCATGATTTATTGAGTTATATATATACATATTGGTCATCCTATAATTATTCCCATGATATTCTTTGGTCTTGATGGTGATTAGGAACCCATGACACCCTAAGAAGGTGTATGGTAGGATTAGATTAGTTTTGGAGTTGATTTGAAGGGATTAGAATAGGTTTTGTCCGAGAAAAACTATTTCGATAACTATATATTTATGTTCTGTCCTTAATTCAATTTCTGGAAAAACCTACTGTTGGTGCGACATTTTGGCCTTGATATTTAGAAAATATGCTTTAAAAGCGAATCCGTGGCCTTTTGAGCGGATAAAAGCGGAGTTATCTTGAAGCCGTGGTGAATTTTTAAAGTTTGACGAAATAAATACTTTTAGGAAAATTCAGCTTGCGGTTTTAGTTTGTTCGGGTCAAAAGCAGAGCCTTAAGCTTCACAAATTATTTTGACTTGTCAAAATATATTAGTTACTTGATACGAAGCTAAGGACGTATTATACGTGAAAGCGGTTTAAAAGACAAAGATATGGCCGTTTTCATATAGTTGCCGTAAATATTATTTTCTGAAAAACTATATTATTTTTACGTTACAAGTATTTCATTAGCTGTAAAGGCTATGTTTGCGGCTGTTTTTAACCATGATGTGAAACTTTTCGGAACGAAGTGTCTTCTAGTAAAATCAAGTTCATCGGCCATATTTTTCAAAACAAAAAGCTGTTTGTCAAGCGGAGTCATAGTAAATTAATTACGGATGTTCAAACTTGGCCGAAACTCAATTTTCTGCACACAATTAGCAAAAACCACCATCTTTAGCCTTTGATATCTTTATGATCGAGACCTTTTGAATGAAAACTCTGAGCTGAAACTTCTAGATATCAATACAAACTTTCCAAAACCGTCGAGTTCGTTCTCTAACGATCGGCGTACACCATTCGACTAGTTTTCCAAAGCCATTTTGTTAATTTCATGATTTTTCCGACGACATTGTTTTGCGACGAAAAGTGGTAATTTCACCAAAAATCATTATAAAACCATTGTAGGATGACATTTTGGCGTAAAACATGTAAAGTGATTTTTGATTGGTCAAGGCGTCAAGCAGTATTTTTCGACGACAAGTAATATTTTCAAAACTCGCAAATGGTATAAATGACATCGTAGTGCATGCATATCATAACATTACATTGCAACTCATTACATGTCATATCCTTCACAATAGGTCAAGATTAACGTATCATATTACATCTCGGTGTACTCACTTTTGTCTTCGCATCATTCCACCAAGTGAGTTTCATAGCCCCTACTTTTACTTGTTTTCATAAATGTTTTGGGAGATACATGCTCAATTATTTTCATAACTATCATGATTATTTGAAACTACATGTTTAATGAAATGAATGCTTAGTCATGCGTAGTATGCAGTTTGCCACACTTAGAACTTCCATATCATATTCAATGAGCTAATGGTCTTGGTATATTCATTGAGCTAATGGTCTTGGTATATTCATTGAGCTAACGGACTTGGTATAATATTGATCTAACGGACTTGGACAATGTTGAGCTAACGGTCTTGGTATAACATTGGGCTAACGGACTTGGTATATTCATGTACTTGGTACAATCATGGACTAACGGTCTTGGAGCGATTTGATCAACACTCGTACTTGTTATATCAAGTAACTATTGATACATTAAGTTAGGCACTATTTTGTGAATTCATTTGACGATGTGGGCTTGAACATACACTATACACATTTTGGCAATGGGTTGTGAATACACAGGTTGCAAGTTTTGTATGGGCGAACTTGGGCGAGTGGATTCGATGCCTTTCTTTGCATAAGCGATTTTGAAGGCTTTACATTTCAATTCAAACTCTATGAACTCACTCAACCTTTGTGTTGACACTTTTAGCATGTTTTATCTCGGTATCTAAGGTATTCACTTCATGGCATGCATTTGGACACATCATGGAGTCGCGATGACGCGTCTCACTGGGTTTACATACTTTAAAACATCGTTTGGATTGTACAAACTTATTTCCGCTGAAGTTGATTTACATTTGGGACCTACTTTGTAAACTCGATTATTTTATTAAATCAAGCGATGTATTTTCTAAGCGACACTTTAGGTCGTTCAATATAACTGTGATTGTGATGCTATGATGATCAATCCCGAGAATTCCATTCGGCGCAAAAGCAGTAATTTGGGGTGTGACGGGGCGGGTCTTTACCCACTGTATGCACGATCCTGATCTGTCGGGAGGACGTTATGTTTGTAACTATAAATACCCCTTCCATCCATGGAAGGGTGGTGCTAATCTAACCTTTCATATTTTTGTATACCAAGTCTCTACCAAAAACACCCTCTCACTCTTTCTCTCTCTAAAACATGGCATAGTTGTATCATCATCATCCAAGGCCACCCGAATCATCAAACACAATAAATATTAAGATCCTTCAATTGGTACCAGAGCCAGGTTATTATGCTTGTTGATTTGTGTGGTTTTTCGTATCATGTTTTCAAGCTGTTTTGTTTTACCATATTTTTAGGATCTAAAATTTTTTAGTATCCATTGTGTTAACATTTTCTTGTATCAAATGGTCAAAAAGTCACATGGTCTGTAAAGGTTACAACACCTGTTTTTGTGTCAAGTCTTTGTCCAACAGTGTTTATTCATTCTTTAGTGACTGTTTTTTCCTATATATGTGTATTAACAAATGGTCAAACCATCAGCTTTTGTGGTCAAACTGGGTCAAAGAAGCAGTTTTTGTCATGTTTTTCTGGGTTTTTGAAGATGGTCGGAAAAGTGGTCGGAAAACTCATTGGAAAAAGTCAAAAATCTTGCTAACGACTTGTCTTTACAAGTTAGCGATTTGTGTTAAAATGTTAGCGACTTGACTCTTAAAAACACAAGCGACTTGTGGTTATTTGACTATTGAGTCAAATAAAGTCAACAGTGACTTGACAAATCTGTTTGACTATCAGTAGTGACTTGTTGAAGTGGCGACTTGTTGAAGTAGCAACTTGCATAATGAAGTAGCGACTTATTGAAGTAGCAACTTGACTCATGACTAGTAGCGACTTGTCTAAAAAATTAAAAGAAGAGATGAAGAATGAAAGACCATGACCACAAAACAATAACCATATACCAAACATCATCATGACCTCAGTTTCAATACATCATTAGTCCATGATTTAAGCTGAAAACGAGAAACTGAAATGAATTATCCACTGATCCGAAACACAACATCAAATCCAACCATAACTTAACCTAATCTAGACTCAACCCATACCCTCACAACACTCCATCAATTCTCAACAATCTACCATGACTCGACTTAACAAAGAAATTAATTAATTACATCGAGATCTCAGAGTCCTTTCTTCATCCATGTCATACGACCAATTCAAGACCTTAAGCGTCATAGAAACGAAAGTGTTCTCATCACAGATCCGTAAATCATAAGGTATTACGAAATGAAAATGGAAATAGATCTCAGATTTGTTTCTCACTTTTTGACATCAAGGGTCATACACATGAGTGAATCAAATCTCTTCATTGATCTACATAGGTGATGATATTCGAATTAAACAAATGATTTTAACAATTATGTTAAATCATTTGTTTGGCTCGTTTAATCTCTTATATGAATTGATTTAAAACATCGACACTCTAATAGAATTACATACTATTTTGAAGTACCTACCCGTGGGTTTCAGTGTGTCCTTTAAGCCGCTTCAAGAGCTTAGAGCCATCCATGTGGCCACGTTGAAGACTACCTCATGCCAACCCTGTGGCGAGGTGCTCATGTCTGATTTCAATGTATACATGGCGGTTTACTTCTCCCAAAGGCTAGTTAGGGTTTGATTAATAATGGGAGACATAGATAATTAGATGGGAGGGTTTGATTTTTGAACAATAGGAGGCGGACATAAATTTTTGATGCTAGGGTTTGTAAATGGTTAAGATACTGAAAAGGGGGCGGACGAATTATGGTGATTAGGGTTAGTGTGTTTTTCATTTAGGTCAAATGTGGGATAAGATTCCTTTATAACCGGTGAGAAGTGTTTGTGGACTTTGGTGTTATTTAGTTCACGGGCTGACTGCAAAGCATTTGGGCTTGTCTACACGATTATGACATCTTTGTAATCGACATCAATTGGACAGCTTATTGGGTCTAGTACATGAACACATTAAATCTGTTATCCGAATATTTCTTATAAAAAATATTGGATACTAATTTCTGTTTATCATATGGTTAACAATGGTATTTTTGGTCATGATAATATTTCACGGTGGATACAATTCACGGCTTGAGCTTAATTTTTGAGAAAAGAAATTTATCATAACGGGAGTATAAATGATTGATATACAAGTTCGCTTGAACATTGGGCTATGAAGCTTGGATTTGAATGACGGTCAGATGGGCTTCTCAATTTGAGATCGGATTTATGTGAATTAATGATGAGATTGGTTGATGAGATTTGTCGATATGATTTGGAGTGATGATGAGATTTGATGTGCTATGAGGCTTGATACTTTGGTTTATACATTTTCACTGAGAATATTATTTCACGGCTTGAGTTAATATTTGAACAAGATTGTCTACGGGGATGTTTGTTCGATACTTCTTGTTTGGATTTGAAGTGAGGTTTTCTAGGCGCGTTTACTTATTTCGTCTTCTTTCTTTCTACCTTTCCGCGAAGATGACTTGTTTGGGCATTTATAGAGGGTGATAAAGACTTGGCTATTTAGTTACGTGTGTGATTCTTTCTCACTTAACCCACAACGTAGCTATCACTTTGGTGTCTCACTCAGTTGAGAATGTCAAGAGGTTTTGTACATTGGGTACACCGTTTCTTTTTCACGAAGATTAGTACAAGTTTTTAAGTAACAAATCTGGGGAATTTCACTTCATGATCAAGTTTGGCATATCGGGTTTACTTCACCAAGTTGACGATATTGACGAATGCATGAATGATGAATTTACCAAAGTGTTTATTGGATGGTTAATGATATTGTTGATGTTGGAGAATGAACCATTGATAAAACCGCTACATGTTCCCCTAAAACAGATATTCACCAAAACCAAAGTTGTCATAACACATTCAAGCTGACATTGTTTACGGTTTTGTCTTGATTTTTTAAAATCCCGCGAAAGAATCTATTTCTCGGTTTAAATCATAGACTTATAAAGTCCCGTGACAATGGAAACATCCTAGTAATTGTAAAGTGCATTTCGGATCTATCTTACGGTTTATTCTTGGTTTTGTAAAATCCATGAAAGAAACTATTTCTCGGTTTAAACCATAGAATTGTAAAATCCCGTGATGATGGATTCATCCTGGAGAAAGGAAAGTGTATTTCGGGATCTTATTTGATGCTGGTGCTACGGTTTCTGTTTCGAAGAAGTGATAAAAGGGTGTACTTCATGAATTGGATGTGTGTTTGGATATTCGTCATGAGAGTTTGGTTATCACTTGGTTTTACGGGGTTATGTGCCACTAACCATGGTCGGGATGAAAACCATTATCATAGTTCACTTAAAACGTCAAAGGAGGCTAGATTTGAGCTTTTAAGCAAGAAGATGTGACAGCGGCGTTAATTCACTATTATTTATTTGAGGTTGAAGTGAAATATCACGGGCGAGTGTACCTAGTATCTGAAGGTATCGGGGATGGTTGGATGAAGATTCTTCAAGAACCTTGTTCGAGCTTATTATTAAAAACAAAGACTTGGAAATATAGTTATTGTTGGGTGTCTTTTACCTTTTCTTTTACCACTTGGGGGAATTGGGCTCTTACCACCACAAAATAACTATCACTTTAAGGAGTTATGTTGTAGTGCTCAGTGTCACATTCAATTGTGGATTTTTAAGAGGTGATGTACGTCTTATACTTGATGGTTGGTTGGATGAAGAGTATAGAGTACTCAGAGATTCAATGGTGGATGAAGTCTCAGAACCGCTCTTTGTTACATATGTGCAAGTTTAAGTCATGAGTTAGGGTTGTTTTACTTCAGGGTCAAATTCATCATATTGGGTTTTCTCCATCAGCTGTCACGACAAAGAGCCTACTGAATGATAATGGGGTGATTACATGTTTTGCCAAGAGATGATGAAAAGAGAGAGATTATGACGTTTGAACACTTCAGTTCAAACCTCGTACTCTAAAGAAAAGAAAAGTGTACGTCTCAGTGGGCTTTATCTTCAAAAGAAGATAAATCTTCTCTATTATGACCATTCTCATCAACATGGTTCATGCTTCTTCCATGCGCTTGATCATCAAGTGAACAGACTCTTGTTGATTGTTTTCTTATTCCACTTGCTCAACTATAATGAAGATGGCGACATCATGTGCTAATTTTCTTTGGGAGAAGTGTGAATTGACTACATTTGGATGATTTCACTTATTCAATCAAGAATGGCAACTCCGTATGCAATTCTTGAGGGGGAGGAGAAGTGTGAAACTCTTGCATGATGATTGACATATGAGAATTAATGGTCAAGCGGCTCCAAACTCATGTAAGAACCGAGCTTCTTCTTATCGGGTCATCTTCACATGGAGTTTTCTACTAAGAGTCGTTGGTTAACATCTTCACACGGTGATATGATTAATGACAAAGTGCTTCTAGTTGTTGGGTGATTTCTTTGATGAACATCTTTACATTCTTGTTTGATTGGGAGGATTTTAATTAAGGGGTTTGCTATTTACAAGTTAGCAGGAATGCCTTTGGTGAGTTGAAGATGTTGACTTTCTATTCCCAATTGGACAATCTTGAAGAAGGTCGAGTCTACGATCATTCTACATTTTACGCTACATGTTAGAAGGCTAAAGGCGAGTTGCATTTAACGATCTAAAGACTTCTTCTTAATGCTGGGATTTATCAAGCAGTTGTCGATTTAGGGAGAGCACTAATTGGGGAGAGTGAAATGTCGATTTAATCCCAATTAGACTTGCTCACGTTCTTGACAAGTTGATTCTCACAAAGACTTCAAGTATTCTTCTCAAAATATTTCAAGTATACGGGCTTACAAAGTGTTCTTTGATTACAAGTATCAAAACCGACAAGGGGAAGGAGACACGTATCTAAGCGAGTAAACTTAATGAACTTAATACTTCTAAGTGATTGAAGATATCCGGGAAGATGAATGTCATTACCGAGAGACACTCAAGGTTTGACTCATGGCGTTTAGTGTTCTTATTCCAACTATGTGGGGAAGAGATGGAAGAGTTAGTTTACGAAGATGAAAGATGTACACAAGTGTGTGATGATTTTGATGTTATCACAATCATCGGGAGAAGATTGTGTACATTGGGGATGCTCATTATTTTACTTGAGGGCTTAATCGGTGATTCAAAGATATAATCACTTATTCGGTGTTGACATCCGAGAGATTGTCACCGTAGAGATAATCGATGATTCGACTGCTTCTTCAATGTTATCGGTTATTACGTCTTTGGGCATTGGTGCCGGGTTCTTGAGCTTCATACACTATCATCAGGGGAGAGAAAAGTATACATCGGGGTTATTCTTTGGCTATCGGACTTAATCTGCTACTTCAATGTTATAAGTTTCTCTGTCTTCGGGTATATGTGTATTCGGGTTCGTGAGCTCTAGTCTAAGAGACTGACTACTGCATCAATTCATCTACTTGGGGGAAGTGGTCTCATGACAACTTTTTGGTATGGATCGCTTCAGACGTCAGTTGAAAAGAAATATGAGAAGATTATTTAAGTGTGGGATGAAACATTGTTGTTCTTCTTTTGGATGATATAACCCCGAACGAAGAATCTCGACTATCGTTCTTAAAAGGAGCGTGAGGTTTATGTTAATGGTGTGCTTCTCGTGCACCTAGCTAAGGCAAGCTTGAAATAGAGCTTGAATCTCCTCATCTAATGGATTTTCGGTTGGGGGAAGGCGCCAAAGTCTCTCTTTCAAAGGCTCATGTTCTACCTTCTATTCTGGAGCCTCGGAAGCTTTGGTGGTGGAAGTTTAAGAGATGACAAATTCTATCTTCTACGACGTGTTGCTCGATATCCTTATCTCGGTACTCGTATCATCATCCTCTTTATCTATATCATCTACTCTATCTGTAAATATTTATCAAAAACAAAATACAAAATTATAAAACCAGTAAAACAAAATAGAAAATTATAAAACCATCAAAAATCCATAAAAATTAGAAAATTTAAAAAAAACCAAAAATATGTTTTCTCAAGACATGTCTTCTGGTATCGATAACATCTGCGGTATTAGAAATGTCATTCAATAATGGCACGGGACCATAGATGAAGTTCGACGAGGAGGTGTAAATATTCTTTTTCAAAACATGTCTCAAACTATGGCTTCTGAGTTAATTGATGTAACCGCTCTTCAAAAACTATGGCTTGGAGTTACTTGATTGTAACATGTGCTTAAACTATGGCTTGCTATTATTTTAGATAGCAACCCGTTTTCAAGGAAGGAAAGTGCTGCGCTAAAACCATTTTTCAAAATTTGTGCACTTATCCTAAAAACAAAATGAGGAAAGTATGTCGAAGGACTGTTGTTCCTACACAAATGTTTTTCCTTCTAAGATTCTTCAGAAAAATATTTGTTGTTTCAAAATGGTGGAAAATGAATTGCTTAAAAAAATTAATCAGAATCAGAGTTTTTATAATAATTGAAAACTCAATCAATGACTTCTGCGCTTTTAAACTTTTCAGAAAATAAGTCATTAATTGAGGGGGAGAATGTTTTCAAATTTATATCATCTAACGGGCTTTCTTAATTATCCTATATGCTTAACTAAAAATGATGTTAACCTACCTTGAAGGACTAGGTGCCTAGGATATGATTGTTAGGTTTAGATGATTAGAGTTTGATGAACACATAATCCCATACCTTATATGATCTGATTGATATGTTGAATTGACTTTTATTAGTCAATTGCTGTTTGGGTGATGTCGACCACCATATATTTGTATATGTCTTCATTAACGTATGCGGTATATTGGTATATAAGAATGTTCCGATCCGGATCCCAACTAAAGATGATTGGATGTCGAAGGAATGGGTAACTATATCTTGGGTTGACAAATGAAGAAAGCGGAGTTTAATTGGACTTCTATGGAGAGTTGGCATGAAATGCAACATAAGAGGTCCCACTGCATCAACAATTGGTTTTCTTCATCATCAAATGAAGAAACGGAGCTTAATTTGACCTCAGTTGGCATAAAAATGCAACTTTTGAAGTCTCATTGTATCTGCAGACGGTTTTTGTTCCAAGCCCTACAGCAACAACATAAGCTTCTCAACCACCTAACGTATCTTTGTGCAGGAAATTTGATACCATTTTCTTAAACAATTTTCAAATAATATTGTTTTGAAAATGATAAATATATCGTTTTGAAAATAAATTGGACTTAATTTTGAAAATCACCGGACTTCATTTTTATCAAACCTAAGTCACTCAATTATCGACTACGGTCATCGATTGAGGGGGAGAGTGATTTAAAATAAAATATTTTCAAACGATATTTCTTCATAAAAGGTCCGTTTGTACAATAATAAGTGGTGATCTAAAGATTTAATGTTATGTCATGGTATGATTTTCTTTAAAACTCAAAGATCTTAAAAAATGAAATTTTTACTGTTCTTGTTTGATTGTGAAATTATTTTATTTTACTTAAAGATCTCTTAAAATCTATCATACCTGAAACTAACAATCTTTAATGTCTTAAAATGGTCCTTATCTGTCATTTTTCAAAATCAAATCTTGCCACGTCTTTCCCCAAAATTTTCTAAATGATTTAAATCAATTGGGACCACAAATCTCAATTGGTTTAAAATTTTTGATCGGGGGAGAGATCGTGATTTAAATCTCAAATCTGTTTTAATGGAATTGGTTTTAGTCCTTCAAAGGCACTCTTGCCTCCATGTGCCAAACGATTTCAATATACATAATGCACATGTTGAGGGGGAGCATTTATCCAAAAACTAGATGAGTTTTAAAATCAAGAACATTTTCTCCCATATTTACTAAACCGTATTAAATCATTTGGGATCCAAAATCTCAAAGGGTTTGATATTTTTAATCGGGGGAGAATTTGTGATTTAATAATGAAAATTGAGAAAAAGTGATCGTTTTGATTCAAGTGTGCATACTGCTCTCTCATATGTGCTAAACGCTTTCGAATCTCGAAGCACATATTGAGGGGGAACAAATGGTTTCTTAATGGCTTTTGTGTTCGTGGATGTGCTTCAAAAGAACTCTTTCCTCTATGTGATAAAATGATTTCAAATATCCAAAGCACATATTGAGGGGGAGAAGTTACCAAGAAAATCAAATGGCTTTTTCTACGGAAATTGTGATCAAGAAATTATTTCAAAGAACTCTTGCCTCCATGTGCTAAACAATTTCAAGATCATATGCACATGTTGAGGGGAGCATTTCTAAATGATTAAAACTATTAAGGTACAAAATGCTTTCATCTCGTATCACAAGTACCTTGATTGATTTTCCAAATGATTTTTCAATTGGTTTCAAGGAAGAATGAACAATACCAAAAACCGACCAATTTATTTTATGCATGGTGATATAAGGATGGTTAGGTTAGGTATTTGTTCCCACGATCTGCTAGAGCGGAGGGATCTACCGAGGACAATCCACTAGATAGTGTTGAGTCCTTAGGTATGATGAAAAAGGAGAAAGTGAGATATGGGAAGAGTGCGGATTGAGGCAGGCTAGTCTTGGAATAAACCCAACAAGGTTCTAGTAATGAAGTCTCGGTAAGCTTGAAGAGGTTGAAGAATGAAAAGAATTAAATGAGAAAGGGTGAAAAAAATAGCCTCAATAATTCAACCTTAGGGGCGAAACCGGGTTCAATTAATATGCTCTTGGTGGTTACTAAGGTAACACCGGTATTGAAGACAAGACATCATGAACCCGGTGATGCCTTTGCACTACAACTTCCCAAGCTACTCAAGTTCCTCTTAAAGGGCTTGTTTCATTCTCACGGGAACCTACATAATCTATCGACTTTCTCTTAGAGATTAATGATATTAAAGAAGAGATCCTCTCCTAGTCTCGGCATAGGAACCAAATGTACACTATTGAGTCTAGAGCCAAGAGATCATCCACAATATCTCATTAGGACACTAAATTAATGAAGACTTGCTATTTCACAAAATGTGGAAAGTAAGAATATATTAAGAGTCCTACGCATTATCCTTGTGGTATTGCGGAACATCCAGTGATATGTTAAATATTCACGATGAAGATGGAAATCCTTCAGAGCCAACATCAAACAAGCTCTTGGTGGGTGACATGTGACATCTTTTCTAAAGATCAAGCTTGTGACAAGCTGGGCGAAGCGATGGGCGATTCACTCTTGAATCAACCTTGGTCCGAGAAAGGAATTGTGAATACTTTTGGAAAAACCGTTGATGTGCAAATATTCTTTTCTCTAGCACATCGAATGTGTACTTATGTTTTCAAACACAAAAAGTATCTCTGATTGAAAAAATACTTTTGGAAAAACCGTTCGATGTGTGAATCTCTTCTTTTCACTAGCACATCGAATGTGTATCCTTCTTCAAATTCAAAAAGTTTTTTTGATTGAAAATTGATCTTTCTTATAAAACCTTCGTCGTATTGCAAAACTCTTTCTTCTAAGCAATACGCGATTGTTTTCAAATAAATTTTCATCAATCGGTGAATCTCGATTTATTTGGTTCACTCACTCCGTGTTGTCTTCTTTGAGGCGTTCGGTTTGAGCGGCTAGAGCGGTGCGAAACCCTATCAAGGAGATTCTTAGGAATCCTACGATCACGGGAAGTACTTGTCTTGATCAGCGGGAACCGTGGGCGTGTACCTCAATTCAATGAAAGTGATCAAAGACACTTTCGTGTGTTTTATTGCTAGCTGTTGTTTGCAAGTACATTTGGATGGTTGCGGTGATCGAATTGAGGAGTTAATCCAAAGCCGCATGCTCGCGGAATCCACACTTAATTGAAGAAATCATGGTGGTGCATATCTACATAACACGGTTACGATATTTTTATACTATGCTTACGCTTCTGTTGCTACAAATATCATGAACTAGTAAAGCTTCCGCTACTACGGTGGAAAGATGTCATGATTCAAAAGTGTGAGCATGTCGGTCCAAAAGTCACAACATCACATGGCGGCAACACAACTATGGATGATCCGGAGAGATTTGTTGTGGTGATGATCTCAAAAAAGCTCGAAGATCATCAAAGATGTGGATCGATTAAAGGCCTCCACTAAAAGTACAAATCAATGCGGACTTTGAAGAATCGCTACTAAAGCACAAAGATTGCAGAATTGAAGAATTGAAGTCTACGAGCTCAAGAACAATGTCAAGAATAGAATGCTAGGATGCAAAATGTATTTCATGGGGTGACCTCCCTTAGGGGGAGATTGTTAGGAATTGGAAATTCCATATTAAAGTGTCGGTCACCCCAAGTATAGTCTAGCATAAGTTAGCCCGTATACTTGTAGTTATTTACGTTATTTAGTAGTTAATTAGTTAGTCAGTAGCGTAGAATAGTTTAGAGTAACACCGTGGAGGAAGGACGGGTCTTTACCCACTGTATGCCTGATCCACAGTCCGTCAGGAGAACGTTACGTTTGTAACTATAAATACCCCTTCCATCCATGGAAGGGGTGGTGCTTTCAATCTAACCTTTCATATTTTTGTATACCAAGTCTCTACCAAGAAACACCCTCTCACTCTTTCTCTCTCTAAAACATGGCATACTTGTATCATCATCATCCAAGACCACCCGAATCATCAAACATAATAAATATAGGATCCTAACAGTTTGGTCCCCATTTGTTCATGGGTCCATTAGTGTTAAACATTCCATTCATGTTAGGCATATATGGAAAAGGTGAGTATGCGTTCCATGGTGCAAAGTTTTGAAATTGAAAACCATTTTGCATATTTTGATTCCATCCCATTTGATGGTTACTTCTCGGATAAACATTATTAGGTCTCCTAGATGTGTTCGGTTTTGAAAATGATAGACCTTTGTTTCTTGTAAAACTTTGATTTTGTCTTGGTAGTGGTTGTCTAATAGTAACATGGGTTGGTTTCTTCTTATTAACAATAACGAAATCGGTTCTAGATGAGGAATCTATATTATTGCTATTGTTTGCTTCAGCAGACCCATGGATCTCTGGCTGTACACTAGCCGGTTCCCTTTTTGTGGGATCCGTGGGATTCGTGACTACAGTGGTTTGTTTTTCTATTGCTTTTACAAATTGTGTTTCTTTGTTTTCTATAGTTGACATATCAAGTTGCTGAAAGCCTAAACCTTTTTGGTTGTTTCCGGTTTTAACACTATCTAATATCATATCTAGAGTATTAGTATTCATTCTAGCAATCTTAGAGTCTAGATGATCAACTAGTGTTTGAAGTTGAGCATAAGTTCACATTCCCACTTGCTATCTTCCCTTTTCTATACGTTTTAATTTTGCTTTTAACTCAATGACTTCCTTCTCTAAACGTTGATTTTGGTTTTTCAAAAACTTGTTTTTGTTGATTACTTTTAAACTAATTTTGCAAAGTTTATCATATTCATTATGCAATGAGTCATCATCTAATGATGAGCGACTATAGTATTCGTGACATACCTCGTCATTTTCCACGAGAGAAATTTCCTCGTCTTCCTCCTCACTCATTCCCCACGAACCGCTCACGAACGCTTTTTGTTCATCACGTTTGGGACACTTACTAATAAAGTGGTTGGGATCCCCACATTTAAAGCAAGCGCGTTCATCCCTTGCCTTCTCATCATCTTTGCTTTTCCGGAACCCTTTCTTGTCGTCATAGGGTTGCTTGACGTATCTTCCCTTTCTTCTAAAGAACTTCTTGAAGTCCCTTACCGCCATGGCATACTCCTCATCATCACTATCTGAAAAGGAGTTCTCTTCATCGCTTGAGACCTTCTTGCCTTTAGGGGCAAGAGATTTGTGCTTCTCTTTCACTTTTGAGGCTTCGGAATCTTTAGCGAGGACAAGCTCATAGACTTTTAAATTGCCTATGAGTTCATCAAGGGTGAGGATTGACAAGTCTTTTGATTCTTCGATTGCCGTCACTTTAGATCTCCACTTGGATGGAAGTTCCCTTATATATCTCCTAACATGATTACGACTAGAGAAAGACTCATCAAGTGCTTGTAAAGATGTAATTATAGTATTAAAGTTAGCAAAAGATCCTCATCCGATATTGAAAATTGTTCATATTATTGAACAATTAAATCTATTTTATTGTTTTTAACTTGTTGATTACCTTGATGAGTTACAACTAAAGAATTCCAAATTTCTTTAGAGGTTTTGAGCATGAAAATTCTTTCGAATTCCTTTTTGGGTAAAGCATTATATAAAACCATTTTAGCTTCACTATTTTTGGAAAGCTTTTTCTTAATATCATCGGTGAGTTTATCATGAGGTATGTTAACTAAATTTCCATTTTCATCTTTTGTAGTGGCTTCAAAATCGCCTTCAACAATGATGTACCAAAGATCAATATCTTTTGACTTCACATACGTTTCGAATCTATTTTTCCAATATATAAAACCGTTAGTTTCAAGTAGTAGAGATCGTTGCATGGATTGCCCTTTCTTGTAATTTTCAGAACCCATAGTGATCGAAAAGTTTTTAAAATATGGTTTACTTTAAAACTTTTATAAACTTAGCTCTTGATGCCAATTGTGGAAAACTAGAATGGGGGGTTGAATAGTTTTGCCGATTTTAAGTTAAATTCAAAAACTTTAGATTCAATGTTATGTGAAATCGTATGGATGAAGAGAAAGTATAGATCTAAGAGTAATTCAAATAAAGAAAGCAAGTAAAGTGAAGGATAGAAATGACACAACCTATTTATAGTGGTTCGGCTACAAGGACACCTTCCTTGCCCTACTCCATTCCCCGAGTCACCTAGTCGAGAGTTCAAGCACTATGTTAACAAACTCCTTCAACTTGGCGGAGAAGCCTTCACAACGTCGCTTACACTTATTCTGGCACACAGCTAAATACCGAGTCCGTAAAACGGAGGACCAAACCAACACTACTATAACACAACAAATATGTGAAATATGAAATACAAGATCCTCGCTATAGAAATCTTGTGGAGGAACAAATCAATCAAGGACCCCTTGCTTGGATAACTTGTAGAATGCTCGTGATCTCGCCTTAGAGGATGACCTATATGAGAATCACAATAAAAGAAAGAAGAACAACTCTCTAGATCAAGTGATCTTTTGTTAGAAGAGTGTAAGACTATATGAGAGAGTTTGTAAGAAGAGGGGTAAGTAAAAATGAATAAATGGCTCTCTATTTATAGGCAAATTCTTGCCACTGTTGCACGGATCCCTCACTTGAGGGATCCGTCCAGTGTATTCCTGGGGATCCGTGAGACGCTCCTCTTTGCCAATGGGTTTTTGGATTATGGTTCATGGGTCCTAGATTATGAACCATGGGTATCTAAATAGATACAACGTATCTAATAGATGCAATGCATCTAGACAATGGGTATGGGTTAACTGCATGGGTTGTGGATATGATCCATGGGTATGGGTCATGGGTTGTGATTTTTACCCATCCTAATAAACTATTACAACAAATAAATTATTACAACAATTTGTATTAAATGACTATGTGTATATGCTTTACAAAAATAACATGTATCCTTATAATTTTACTTATGATAACATTATATTTGTTATCAACAAAACACAAAGAGATCGCTAAATATTAATAAACGTTTTTACGGTTTATTTGCATTAACACATCATTTAAAGGAAAAGGAAGGTGGGAAAGAAACTAACAGACTTTCCCTCGAATGTACACAATATCTAAATATTTACATAAAGCTACCCTTTACTCTATCATATGTACAATTTAAGTCCCTCTTATAAACAAGCATATAAAACAATTATGTTATTCAATTGGCTAAAACTATGTAAACACGATCTACAAACCAAACAATAACCAATCCAATAAAGTTTTCTACGTGTTCTCTTATATCTATAGTTTCAACAAAGAAAATAAAAAGATACCAAAGAGATGCAAATGAAGTTTTCTTGAAAGTTAGCCCTCCGTCTCATCATTCTTTCATTTTACGTACCACTAGTTGATAATGATAGACGAGACTACCTGATAGCCGTACATGAAATGACATCTTTTTGTTCTTGATTATGCCTTATAGTGTCCCAAAGCAAGTGAAGTATGATGTTTAAACATAAACATCCTTGTAGATTTTTAATGTGTATCTAAATGGGGGTTGATACTCACACCACATATTTTGATACATGCATCATAATTTGTGCATTACAGTATTGTACAATACAAACTGTAATGCACAAATTGTGGTGCATGCATTAAAAGATGTATGTTAGATATCAATTATGTTGGGAATTATATTTTGTAAAATAGATTTAAGTATGTTTAAGTCTGTTTAGTGTTAATTCTGGTAGCTTTAGTAGTTAAGTCTGGTAGACCAGAATTAAGTCTGTTGGTAGTTAAGTCTACCAGTACTAATGGAGTTAAGTTTGGCAGAACTTATAGTCGATAGTTAAGTCTGTTTATGATAAAAAAAATAGAATAGTTTGTTAGAGTTTATATTAGGAATAGATATGTACGTGTAGAGATATCTTAGGAAGATATATCTTTACCCTTCTACAAGTCTTGTAGAATTAGGATTTCCTTGGAATATAAAAGGACCCCTAAGGTATTAGGTTAATATGAGCTGTAAGCGTTAGCCTTTGAGCAAATCAATAGTAAATTATGAAGTTAGTTTATTCTTGTGTTCTTCATACTTTGTGTGTTAAGATTCCGCATTAACACATTAAGCTTTTGTAAAGAGTTCTTCATATAGTAAATTGGATTTATTAAAGTTTACTATTAGTCATTCAAGGCTACTTGGATCCATAAACTTTGACCTACAAGTGGTATCAGAGCTGTTGAAGGACTCTGAATTGAAGAAACAAAACTCACCAACAATACTCATCTCATCTCACTCAAAAATCCTAAAGAATGTCTCATCATGATGATTTCTCAAATCATCTTAGTGATGAAGAGGCTTCTGACCATGAAATTGAAGCATCAGAAGCAGGATCTAAGAAAAACAACAGAAACAACAACAACAACAGATTCATGCTGCAACAACAACTATCTCCAACCTCAAACTTCCTATTCTAAAAAAGGAAGAGTACGACATATGGGCCATGGAGATGGAACATTATCTGGAATAGGTAGATAATGAGGTCTAGAAAGTGATCCAGAATGGAAATTCAAAGAAGAGAATTTCCAAATGTAAAGAGGGCATAGTCAGGATTCTTCCACCAATCTCTGCTATAGAGAAAGAAAGAAAGGCAAGAACTCTCTTATTGATGGCCATACCAAAGGAACATCTCAGAAGGTTTCAAAGTATGGATGATGCTAAGGAGATATGGGAGGCTATTAGAACCAGATTTGGAGGAAACGCTAACTGCAAGAAAATGCAAAAAGTTGTTTATAAACAACAGTTTGAAGCGTTTACTATTACCAGTTCTAAAGGCCTAGAGAAAGGCTATGACAAATTCCAACAACTCCTATCACAGTTAGAAGCACGTGGATCTGAAGTGTCTAATGAAGATGCAAATTTGAAGTTTCTCAGATCATTGCCCAATGAATGGTCAAATCTAGCAATGATCATGAGAACTAAAGAAGATATTAACACTCTGTCAATAGATGACTTGTATAATAATCTTAGGGTTTATGAACAATACATCAAAGGGAATTTAAAGGCTTCTTTAAGTGACAACAATGTTGCTTTTGTCTCACAAGGCAAGAGTACTAAAACCAAAGTTAAGTCTGGTAGTGGTTTTAGTTCTGGTAGCTATACAGTTTCTTTTGGTGTAAAGGAAAAGGATGGGGCTTGGTTTGCTGATAAGATCATCTACTCATTGTTTTCTAATCAATCTGAAAACATTCTAAATGAAGACTTTGATCAGATTGAAGATGAGGAGATGAAGGAAATGGATATAAACTAGCAGTGTGCCATGATTGCCTTAAGGATGAAGAAATTCTTCAAGAAGACTGGTAAGCAAGTTCGTTTTGATGGAAAGAGACCAGTAGGGTTTGACAAGTCAAAGCTTAAGTGCTACAGGTGTCAAGAAAGAGGTCACTTTGCTAAAGAATGTACTGTAAAGGAGGCCAATGAAGAAAAGAAGAGGGATTCCTTCTATCCTAGGCATGCTGAGAAGGAAGATAAGAGTCAGATGGGATTGCTGACTTTGGAAGCTGGTGTGATTAACTGGAGAGAGCATACTGATGAAAGGACAGAAGTCAATCATGCTCTCATGGCCATAAGCTCCAGCAGTGAGGTAATTTTATGCTCAAAAATTTGCACTGATTCATACAATAAACTGCAATCTCTTTGTGATGAACAAATGGGTCAATTAGGTTATCAAGAAGTTAAATTACTTGCTTATGAAAATGTTGTTAAAACATTAGAAAAACAAGTAAATACTCTTCAAAAACAGAATGCATCTCTTAATGAAAAGCTTACTTTCCAAGGTAATGAAATATTTGAAAAAGAAGAAAAGCTTAGAAAATATAGAAGAATTGGAATGAAGGCAGTTAAAGATAAAGAAGAGTTGCAAAAGATAGTTGACTCATGGCAAAACGGTGGTAAAAATCTGTAGAGATTAATTAATTCAGGCATGAGCTCAACAAGTAAAATTGGCTTAGGGATTGAGATAAAGTCAGATAAAGAAGTTTTAGGATATGAAGAGGAGATGAAAAAAAAAGTTTTTGTTAATTCAAAAAGTGATTTTGAAGGAAAAACTGTATATCATAGATTTTCAAAAACTAACAATTACAAAGGCATTCCTCATCCTCTTAATGGTGATTATACTCCTACACAGAGAAAGAATATGATGAATCTTTATTTGATTATAACAAATGGAAAAACACTGAGACACTTTCTTCTCAAGACTACTCTATTGAATTTTCTGACTGTCAATCTAATGGCAGTAAAGGATCTTCTGAAAAGAAGTCTGAGACCAATGTGTCAGAAGACAAAACCAGTGAGTATTCCTCCTGTCAATCTAATGACAATAATGGATCCATTGGGAATGTCTCTGAATGTTCTTTTGAGCTAAAATCAGAACCCATAAATATTACTAAGCCAATTTCAATAGGTAAACCTTATGTGCCCAAATCACAACAAGTTGAGCATGTTATTTTTGTATCTAAACCAGAAATAGTCAAACCTAGTTGTGTCCAAACTCCTAGGCAACAAACTAAACTTGAGACAACTAAGATTGACAGAAAAGATTGGAATGGGTTAATGCAGAGAGAGTTTAGGGATGGATACTCTTTCACTAAAAAGAGTTGTTTTGTATGTGGAAGCCTAAGTCATTTGATTAGAGATTGTGACTATCATGAGAAAAGAATGGCTAAGGAAGCTGAGTTAAGAAAGAAAGCGGTTGTACACACTGAAAATATTTCCGTTAAACTAGTGTGGAATAATGTGAACAGGATTAACCATGCTAATATGTTTGTGACAAGACCAGTACCTGTTAATACTGGTAGTACTTCTATTAGACCAAGGGTGGGTGCTGGTGTACAAGTTAGTTCTGGTAGGTAAAACATTAATAGTGGTAGTATGTTTAGAGTTAATATTGGTCATGTTAAGTCTGGCCAAGCTAAAGTTAATTCTGGGTATATGAATGTTAAATCAAAACCTACCAGTCCTTCACCCAGTCCCAAGTTTAGAAAACCACAGGTGAACCAGTTTAATCAAAGACTTCATTATGGTTCTCACTCACCTGTAAGAAGACTAATGACTCAAAATGCAACTCAAATGTTTCAATCTTATGCTGCAAGGGGTAATTGGGAGACTGCTGTTAAGCCCTTGGCAGGTTATACTTGGAGACAAACCAAACCAAACTTCAAGTATAATGGTGGACTAGTTTCTTTTAATACTGACAAATCTAAAGGTCCATAAGGCAGACCTATGCATAGTTTCTATTACAGGCAGCATAGGCTAACCTATGCGTAGTTAGATTTTTATGAAAATATTATGAACATCTATGTGTTGGTGTGATTTGGTGGTTTATTGAACATTGTTTTGATTTCTGTGTTTGCTACAATACCTTTGGTGTGCTTGAACTATTTTCTTTGGTTTCTTTATGAATTAATTCTGGTGGTTTTGATTTAATTCTGCTTTTAAGACCTACATATTGTATTTCTCTTGGTTTTGGACTAATTTTTCAGGGAAATGCAATATCTATCAAAGATAGGGGAGGTATGGAAGCTATCTTGATGAAATTGCTACTATTCGAGTTAAAGCGATGATGTCACACTTAAGTCATTTGACTATTTTAAGTCGGTAGTGCAAAATATTACAGTTAGTCTTTGGTCAGAAATCCGTTTTCTTGTATAAATAGTAACGTTACATACTCTTAGGCGGTAAGAAGTATATATATGGATACTTTTTAATAAAATATATATTTATCCATTATTTACTTTCTTTAAAATCTTTAAAAGTTCAAATTTTTCTCTCGATAAAGTCTATTCACCAGCATTAACCCTATCTTGCGCCGCACTACCAGTACTTAAAATTCACCCTCTCATGGCTCAATTGAAGTTTAATGACAAGCACAACCAAGTAGGCTTCCTCAAGAATCCAAATGAGAGCACAGGTTTCGAGCAGATTGTGGATTTCTTGAAGGGATCTCATATTCGCAAACAAGCAACAATACATTGTTGTAGCTTTTAGCAAAACGATTTTTGAAAACATGAAAAGAAGCTTTGAAGGGGTTGACAGGCCTTTGTTGCCTGCTATGTTGGCTGGTGTTACTAACCCTGTAGGTACATCTGCTGCTGATGAGTCTGAGGTACAAGAGCAACCACAAGAGCCTGCATAGAGGGTACCCACTCCATCACCACAAAGGACACCCACACCATCACCCCAAAGGACATCTACACCACCATCACCACAAAGAACACATAATCCACCTCCACCTTCCCTACCAGTATATGAGGAAGAATCCCCTGAAATTCCTTACTCAAAACCTCCAACACCCACTGCATCTGATCCAGCTAATATATCTCAAGAGGAGCTCATCAATCTACTTCCCCAACTTCTCACTAGGATAGAGAAAATAGAAAAGGAACTACATAGGTCAACAAAGGCTCAAGCTGATACGGTGATCAGAATGGTTCAGAAAGTCAAGAAGTTGGAAGCAAAATTCAAAGCTAAGAGAATAGAGATTACTAACTTAGAGGGGGGAAGAAAATTCTCCCAAACAGGGGAGGAATATGGAAGAGGAGGGTGGATCAATCTTCACAACACCAGCAAAGAAATCCTCTGAGGAAACAATCAGTCCTCAAGGAAGGGAAGCAGCTGATATTTAATTGAAAGATCTCAGTCAGAGGAAGCCTCCAAAGAAGATAATTTAGGCTTAAATATATGAAGTTAAGTCTGCCAGTGATTCTGCAATTAAGTCTGGTGGTGATAACTCAGTTAAGTCAGACAGTGTTCCTGAAGTTAAGTCTGCCAGTGAAACTGTTAAGTCTGGTGAAGAAGTTTCTCAAAGAGAAGGCAAGGGAATATTGCAAGAGTCGTCTAAGCCCAAGAGGACCAAGAGACAAATCAGAGATGATGAAGCAAGCATGGTAGAGATTTCCAAAATTAAAGCTGAAGCAGCCAAGCTTGCAAGACAACAAATGGATGATATATTCTTAGCCAGAAATTTGTAGCAACCTCCAGAATTAACTGAGGAGCAGAAGAAAAGACAACCTGAGATCTTGGATTCTGCTAAATATTACACTGATGAAGACCGGGATACCATCAGAGCTAAGCTTGAGGTAAACTGGGAAATTCTACATGACATTGGAGCTGAAGACTTCGCAAGAAAGATGGTAGATATGATTAATGAAAAGAAAAAGCAGCTAAGAGAACAAAGGTACAGAGAAAGGAGAAATAAGCCTCTGACCAAAGGAGAACAGAGAGATCACATGATCAACTTCATCGAGAGTCAGGGACATCCTAGCTGGAAGATTACTCATCTAAGGAAGCTGACATCTGATGAGCTTAAAACAAAGTTTGAGAAGGTGGTGGATCAGGTCAAAAGGTTTGTCCCAATGGATTCTGAGATGGAAGCCTCTAAGGTCAATAGAAAAGGGTTTAACCTTCAATCTGAAGAAGCCAAAAAGCAGAAAGTTGAAGAAGTAGATGAAGCAGAAAAGGTTGATGATAAGCCTAGTATTGTAAAGAAGGAGGAAGATGCTGAAGTTAAAAATCCTATCATCAAGTGGACCAGGAAGAAGTCTCATGGAAAGAAACCTTCAAATAAAGATAAGTCTGAATTAAAGAAGGAAGTGGAGGCTTATATGGAAGACAAGGTTGAAGAGCCTCCATCTGAAGAGTTCACTATGGGTACTATCACGAGGTCCGTGGTTGAAAAGATAGCAAATATCAAGATCATCAAGACTGGAAGCAAGGCATCTTATCGGTGGTAAGAAGACTATACTAAGCTTGTATATGTTAACTTTCACGGTTTCTTTGTGTGATGTGTCTAAGGATGATTTGAAGTCTTTGTATAAATTAATGGTGGAAAAGCATGGTAGTCAAGCACTTGGGAGGATTTTGAAGCAGTGCTTTGGGAGATCTAAAGACAATGTTTGAGCCACTGATCGAGATAATGCATTGTGGAAGCAGGCTAATGGGGAGCAAGTACTCAGATAGAGATACTTTCACACCTGTCAGGTTCACTGCTTGGAATTGGACAATTTAATCTATACATATATATGAGACTAAGCATACCACATGTATAATGCTTACATGGCACAATAATGATGACATGGAGCATCAGTGATGACATGGAAATGATGACATGGCACAATTTTCGGTGAAAGTTTTAAAAACTTTGAAATTTGCGAGGTTTGAACTTGGGCCTCTCAATCCAAAGACATGAGCCTCAACTAGCGGATCAAACTACTGGTTGTGATATTTGACTCCATTCCCAAATCAATATTCAGCCTAACATCTTATCAACCTTTAACTCTTTCTATCATATGAGGAAGATCCGGAATAAGTTACTCATCCACAAACAATCAAACAAATCATTCCCCGCTTTATCTCTGCATTTCAAAAATTCAAATCCCAATCCATAACAAAACGCGTTTTTTATTCCAAAACAAGATTGATTTAATATATACCATGCTAATTTTTGTATTTTTGGGTGTGATTCTAGGGTTTTCAATTATAAACAGGAAATCACCAAGGCTTTGAAATTTGAAATGTTATCTCTATCTATATATACCGATTCTAATCAAAGCCCTAACTTACACAATAACAAAAAACAACAACACGAGTCGGTTTTTGGGCAGGAACAATGATAGCAAGCAGCAATAGTAGTAGTTTCAAAAAGGACAAGGCTCCCAGTTATATTCTTGATTCAATTTAATACAGGTGTTTTTTTATATAATAGTTTCTTTGCTTATGATTCATTTCATTATTTCAATTTTATGTTTTATAACATGTATTGTTATGATGTTTGTTCAAACTAGGTGTTTAGTGTATATAATTGTTTGTCTGATTTTGTTATGATTCATTTCATTATGTGTTGTTTATGTTTTATAACATGTATTTTTTGAATACACTTATGATAAGTTTTCAACCCATTTGACATGTAACCCACAGATTGGAAAATATATGCTTTTTTGAAAACCAAATTCAAGTTTAAGTTTTGTTTTGTTATATTTTTCTATTCTATATTTCATTTGTTAACCAGTGTTTATGTTTTACACCTTTTATGGGTTTATATGGTGGATGCAAGTAGGCAATGAGTGGTCTGTTTTTGTTTAGCAGAAATGGAGGTTGGTGTATGAATGATGAGGGAGCACCACATTATATTGATATGATTGGTCGGAAAACGTATGGGCATAAATTTAACAAGCAACGATTTAATGAAACACTAAGAATTGGTTGGCAAATAGACCCCTTTGGTTATTCGGCAGTGCAAGCTTACCTATTGGGTGCTGAGGTCAGTTATTCTTTTCTTGTGTCTCTTTTATAATTTGTTGGATTCCAAGATTGCGAGGAATCTACTTTTATAAATCGATACGATATGTGATTCTTTGGGTTGGATTTGACTCTCTTTTCTTCAGCCGAATTGATTACCAAGACATAGCTAAGCGAAAAGGTGATAAACATCTCGAAGTTATCTGGCGGCCCTCCAAGAGTCTTGGTTCTTTTTCACAGGCAAGTTTGACACTATTTGTGTTTTTTCATCTGTTAAGGCAGAAAAAAGTCCACGATAAGTCTTATTATCATTAGTTCTCTATTTCATAAGAGAGACTTGACAGTTCAATCTTTAAATATTTTTGCAGGTGCTTTTCCTGAAAATTATGAACCTCCAAGTGGTGTTTACTATGAAGTTAACGATGATTCCGATATTGTACATGTAGATTTCCAAATAAGATTTGAACTTATTGAATGTTTATTGAGGCATGTAACATTAAGGCATTTCTTATTTTGAAGGATGACGTCAACTTGTTTGACTACAATGTCCAAGAGCGGGTTTGATTTTGTGGATGTAGCCATCTCGCAGGTGAACTGCATTCACATTAAACTGATTTTGAGCATAATTGAGTTTAAAATTTATGCTTTATCTTACACTTACATGCAAACAATACTTGCTCGAATCATGTAATGTGGACAATGAGGACATACTTCAAAATCAGTATGCGGAGTCATGGCTTCGTAATATGAACAAGTTAATTCATTATGTCAAGAAAGTTAGTTACTCTATCAACCATGGAGATGGTATTTCATTTAAACCAATTTCCCTATTTAGTTTGTTTTTAATGAATGGCTTTTTGGTTGTTACTTATTTTTACTTTTATGATTATGGGTCTACCTTTCTTATGTGTCTGTTTAGATTTATAATTATGGGTTTTGCTATGATTCTGGACTGTTTGGGATTTGGATCATTATGATTATGTTTGGATTTGTGGGTCAACTGGTATGGATGTTCGGAGTTATGCTGGTTCATTTGGGTATGTTTGAGGGTTGTTCAAATGGCTATTGGATTTTTATTTTTCTAATTGGATTCATACTTAGCAGTTTTGAGAGTGTTTGGTTGCTAGTTTTTGCTGGTTTGTTTGGATTCAATTGGTTCAATCTTATTATAATTTTGGTTTTGGCTGGACAGTGAGTGTATGATAATATTTTTATGCAACATGTTTGAATTTGTGCTTTGAGAAATCCTATGTACAAGGATTGAGTATGACTTTATCAAAGGTGGAGTGTAACGTAATTGGTATTATATATCTTTGAGCAATCCTATTTATTAGGTGTTAGTTTGATGTGTATGTGAAAACTAATATCCTACAATTGGTATCAAGAGCCATGGTTAGATCATATCTTGCACATCTTTGGATTTCTAGTGGTTTTAAGGTGGTTTTGAGTTTGAAAAGTTTAGTGGTTTTTGCATCATTTGGTTGATTTCTTGTGTTAAAGCTTGGATTTTGTTAGTACTTTTATGTTTAGAATCATCACAAGTGTTTGGGTTTTCATTTGTAGCTTGAATCATCTTGGTTGGGTTGTTTTGGATTAAAAGTGATGTTTATGTGGTTTTCTTGCTAGCGACTTGATATCTGGTTTATTTCTTCGTAGCGACTTGCTTCACAATTTTGTAGCGAGTTACAGTTTTGGAGCTAGCGACTTAGACCTAGCGATTAACGGTACAAGTAGTGGACTCTCCACTACGGTGGCGACAGTGGTAGCGACTTGATGCGTAACAAGTTGCTCTTTAGCGACTTGTATCTCTGCGACTTGAGTGGCAATTCTTTGCCAAAATTTTGCTAGCGACTTGAGGCTTAGCGAGTTACTACTTAGCGACTTGCTTTTGTCTAGCGACTTGGGACTCTAGCGACTTAGTGGTGTAGCGAATTAAGTGGTAGCGACTTAGTGCATTATCTTCTAGCGACTTAGTGCATTATCTTCTGACTTAGTGCATTATCTTCTAGCGACTTGGTGATTGTTTACGGTTTCTCTTGATTTAGTAAAATCCGTGAAGAATCTATTTCGGTTTAATCATAGAGTTATAAAATCCCGTATAATCATTAACATGTACCTGCGTCCCTACTATCATCTCCCTTTGTTCTTGGGGATGTACAAGCGGTGGCTGGATACTAAATCCACCCATACTTGCGGAGGCGACTACGATTCTTGGGCTCAGCAATCAGTTGTATTGCCTTGGAAAGGAAAATGGTGTCAACATTCTCAAATCCATTGATGAAGGACCATATCGAGTTGAGGCGACTAGAGACATACTTGATACTAATGAAGATGGTACTCATTTACGGAATGGGCGGACCTAAGATGTATGATGAGCTTGATGATAAGGATAAAGAGATTCGATCGAGATATCGGGGCTTCAAACATTGTTCTTCAAGGTCTTCCTAAAGACATCTACAGTGATCAATCATAACTGCGATGCAAAGGCGGTTTGGGATAATGTTAAGATGCTTCTCTCGGGTTGAGAATTAACTATGGAGGCAGATCCCAACTCTATGAAGAATTTGAGCACTTCAAGATGAAACCGGATGAGAATGTCTATGAGTACTATGAGATTTCATAAGTTAGTGAATGACATGAGGAACATCGGAATGACTATGCCTAACATTGGTTGAACTCAAATTTGTGAACAACATGAATCCAGATGGCACAAGTTTGTCACATTGTGAAGCTCACTAAAGTTGAAGAATACAAACTATGAGCAACTCTATGCCTTCCTCCTTGGAATGAGAGACATGCTATGTTTGAAAATTGATTCTCAATCGGTTCAAAACCAACAGGGGAGAGACAAGCTGATCTAATGACTCAACAACTTTCTACTCGAACATCGGAATCACAACAAAGCATCACAACTCATACCCTTGGGTAATGGTAATCCACAAACTTATTCTGATCCTATGTTCAAACAAGTGATGCTAATGCTCACGTGGGTAACTTCATTAATCAACTAGCTCTTCTCATTAGTCAAAACATGAATTCTCTCCGAACCAACAACAACCTCGAGCGCATCTAACCAGCAGCAATCAAGCCCTTTATTAAAGATGGAAGGATCGTGGTGCAACTTGATTCGGGAAGACGGTATGATCGGGAAGAGGTGGGTGGGAGGGTTATGTTGGCAGGCAGAATCGAGGAAGAAATGGTAACCAAGGTCAAGCTAAGCCAATCAAATGTTATAAGCTGGTGGTGAAGGACACATTGCAGGGCACATCTCAGCGTCCCGAGAATCGGATTACCGGAGATAAGATCTGGCGGCAAGCTCGGGACAATGGTCTTTGCTTTGGATGAAGAGGAATTCTTTGTTTCTTCTTGAGAGCAATGCCAAGACCTATGATGCGAATGTGGATGGCGACCTATCCGGAGATAGGTCACAATCATCAGAATGCCTTTCAAGTCGTTGTTGTGATGCATCTGACTCGATGTAGATGATCGACCTCTTGCACACACAATTTTATGGCTAGCATTTCTCAATGGTTTCTCCCAAGATCTCTTCTTCACCTGGTGGCCCGTCCAGGACAAACTCATCTCGGTATTAAAACTATCACGATGATGCGTTGTACAGCGGATGCATGACAAAGTACAATCAAGTGAAACTATTGAATCAAATGTTGAAAATATGGGTAATAACAATATTGTCCCTCACGATCAATCGTGAAACAAAGTGAAAGTGAAGTTGTACCAAGTGATGCATCTTTTGCGATCGACAATAACTATGTCTTTGATGAATACCATGCATGTGCTCGATGATTCCGTAATTTACGAACTAAATGCCTATAAGGGCGTGTTGCTATTTATGAACAACGTGCAAAATTTGAGTTGACCAACTGCGTGAAGAGGAAATGGATGACCAAGTGAGTCTGATGAATTAGAAAAAGTAAGTTTAGAGAAGAAGTATTGAAACAAAATTACATTCCTTGCAAGAAAAACTTTCTAAAACATTAAGCAAAAACAAGAACTTCAAGAAAATGTGAAAATGCTTAAGCAAAATTTAATGCAAAGAATCAAAACTCTTGAGAGATTTTCTAATGAAAACTTTGAAAAACAAACTTGAAAACAAGTTGTACATACAAAACACCATTGATGCTCACATGGTCACGAAACATCGAGTCTTAAGCGATAAGCATAGCATTCCCCTTGTTGAGGAACCAAATCGGAGGTAATTAAAAGGCTAGAAATGCTCATAAGGTGCTTTATGATGGTAATAGAAATCCTTAAGCCTAGGCAAAAACCTAGTTGCGTTGAGTGCGAGGAAGATAAGAAATCAAATGAAATCACTAGGGAAAAGATGAATAAGAAACAAAATGATCCCAAATGCAAAGAAAAACATAATTATCACTCCTCATGATTACAAGAGAAAAGGATTTCCTTGAACAAGTTTAAGCCTTAGACATTGTTGACTCGAACAAGTCTTAAGAAAAAGTTTAGATAAGCGAGCGGAAAATATTGTTGAAACAAACCCTCCCTTTGGAAAATGCCTGAAGCATTGTGTATCCTCTAATACACCAATGCATCTTGTACCTAGAACAATTGCCACTAAAAGCAAGACATTAATTAGCCAATCGTTATATTTCAACTATTTGTTGATTTTGAAAACTTGCAAGAAAAGGATCACACCAGTTTGGTATAAGCGAAGGAGAAAGGGTTTGAACAAATGAAAGAATGTTATTTAGCGAGGTCATGCCCTTCTAAACTTCTAAAGATCACTTTGAGAGTCTTAAAAGGGATGAAAGCGATATTAAGGGAATGGAAAAGGAATTTGATGCAATGGTTGTTGAAGTTAGTGGCTGGTGATGCACTAAAATATAATGAGATTGAGAGAAAGAACTTGCATACATTAAATGAGAATCTTATTCTTGAATGTGTTGCTCAAGATGTGTTCTTCAACTTGCTTCAAATGCTCTATTAATGCTTCCAAATTTCATGAACTATACGTAGCCTGAAAGTCTCCATGATCGTGTCATTGAGCTTGAAAAAACTAATTCTAAACTAAGCGAGAAAATTGAGCTGGATGATCACGACAATTTCGTTAAACATTTTCTAAACTAGAAGTTGAGCATTTTAATTTACAACTAAAATATCAACATCTTAAAGAAAATGTCAAAACTTCAAATGTCAAGACATCTTGGATGCTCGAGTTTGATCTGATTTTCAAATTAACAAGCGTGATGAACATATTCAGCTCGGTGTAACACGATCGAAAGTTGAAAGCCTAAATCTCTCAATTAAAGGTCAAACAAACAATATAGCGAGGCTCCCAAATGCCTCCTCCTTTAGATTCTCGAAATTCTCAACGTTTCATCTTCAAAACCTAGTAAATGCTTTACAAAGGAAAGCGAAAGTTTTCTAGAAGAAAATGAAAAGGTTAAGCGTCATTTCAATGAGTTATTTGAATCAATTAAAGTCACTCGTAACAAAACAACGAACAAATAGCTTCATTGCAAAGGAAATTGAGAATCGAAGAGTCGGGTAAAAGGAAAATACCAATGACCAATGGGAGAATGGTGTATCAAGGTTCCTCTTGTAATAAATATGCTTTATACGTGACATATGTCCTCTCAAATCAGAAACAACAAACTAACTATTCAAACATATTTTCATCTCTTAAGGATTGCTTAGAATGCTGCGTGAGATTGTTGAAGAGGATAAGCTGAAACCTCATGATAATGCAATTGGACATGCATGCTTATATGCTGAAGCGATCTCAAGAAATCTTAGAATGTTTGATCACAATATGCCCAAAGACATTAGGTGAGAGAGTTAACCCTTTGATTCCATGCGATGCCTAATGCCAAATATGATATGCACTCGATTCCCAATGTTTTGAATGTGAACGTGGTGTACCCCTTGAGTAGTTCGGATTCTAGATGCATCCGATGCTAAGAAGAGAACTCAAATGTGCCTTCTAGGGTACTAATCTCGGTACCTCTAGTTTTAAGAAAGTGAAACTTAGTGCACATGCATGTAGTTCGGATCGAGCACATCTAAGCAGGTGGTGCAAGAGTAGTAAAACAAACTAATGTTCCCATTCCTCTACGAGAATGTCGGTGACATTAAAGGGAAGCGGTCAAAGTCTCAAGACAATACAAGGAATGATAGGACCTGCATGAAGCTAAGAATGTGCCTTTGGAAAAGAGTGAAGAACAATCTAGGAACTTTAAGTTTGAATCGAATAAAGCGAATCGTGTTGACTCTAGTATTAGCCATAGGTGTCTTGTAATTAATTGATTACGATACTATTTGCAAACCTTGTCTTGATGTGCTTGAATTACTGTTTCTAATCATGAATGTGGTGTTAATGTTACGCTAATGATGTTAATTGTCCGGTTCTTATTGTTAATGCTAAAATTCATGCTAAGAAGGCTAAAGGCAAAAGCGAATGAAAGTTGAAAAGCAGTGAAACCGGGGAAGAACATTCGATAAATAAACTATTGGATACACAGTTGGTCATAAGACTAATCGAGATAATGCCCACTAGAAATGGATGCCTCTTGGTAGAACTATTCCTTTGAAGTGATCACTGCTTGTGAGCAGGGCTATCTGAGACACTAATCTTGCATCTATTCACAATGATTCCATTGCCTCAGCTTCGATATGAATGCTTCTATTTACGATGTGGGTGTTCCAACCATTGTAACTAACAAATGGAACCCATTCTTGCATGGGGATCGAATTATCGATTATCCATTCTTGTCTACATTCAGCTGCGGATCGTTCAAATGGATTACGTGGTACACGGACTCGAGTTGTTCCAAGCATATATTGGAGACGGTCATGACTCATGAACCGTTGAGCAAATTCATCAACTTTTAGATTTGGTAATGATCATTTTGGTGCTATTATGGGTTATGGAGATTATGTTGTTGGTGATAGTGTCATCTCTAGAGTGTATTATGTGGAAGGTTTAGGTCATAATCTGTTTCTCTGTTGGTCGATTACGTGATTACGATCTAGAAGTAGCCTTGAGAAAACATGCACACTTTGTTAGAGATCTTAATGGTAAGGCTGTTAAAAGGAACTTCGTGGCTCAAATCTTTACCATCTCTATCGATGACATGATGAGGGCCTCTCAATACGCTTTTATCATCAAGGCTTCAAAACAAAGTCATGGTTATGGCATCGTCGTCTCAATCACTTGAACTTGGCACCATCAGCGATCTTTCAGGAAAGGACTTAGTTGTAGGTTTACCTAGACTAAAGTATGAAAAGGATCATCTTTGTTCGGCATGTCAATTGGGAAAAAGCAAAGTATGCCCATAAACCCAAACCTACTAACTACATCGCGAAGTTCTTCATATGATTCATATGGATTTATGTGGACCTATAAGTGTCGAGAATATCTTTGGGAAGAAATATGTGTTAGTTGTGGTTGATGATTACTCTAGATTCACAGGTCAGTTCTTAAGGACAAGGATGAAACTCACGATATCATCATCAAACTCATCAAGCATTGCGAGGTTCACTAAACAAAGCGCCGAATGTGAGCGAGACAATGGGCCCGGTTTGTCAACAAACAACAAGTGAATTCTATGGCGTTGGAATCGACCATCAAGAAGTGTTCCTGAACAGCTCCAACGAGCGGTGTAGTTGAAGGCAATCGTACTCTTGTTGAAGCAGCTAGAACAATCTTTGATCTACTCAAGGTTCCAATGTTTCTGCGAAATTTGAGCAATTGCCTTGCATACTACACAAAATGGTTCACGATTCCTTGTTCATGGAAAAACTCCATATGAACTTGTCTAACGAAAACCTAATCTATCTTTCCTTCGTGTGTTTGGTGCATTGTGCTATCCAACTAATGAGGTCGAGACTTAGGCAAACTTAGGGCCGGCGACATTGGAATATTTGTAGGATATGCATCAAACAAAAGGGATACCGAATCTACAACAAAAGAACGAAATATCATGGAAACAATTCACGTTTCGTTTGATGGTGACCGGTCAAATGGCTCCTGGACACTCCATTTCGGGACCCGCTTCAAAAGCAGTCCATTGGTTCATCCCTTGTTCCAAACTCCTCTCAAGAAACTCCATATGTACCTCCATCTTGAAGATGATGTAAAGAAATTGTTTGATCCTATGTTTGATGGTTGTATGATTCAATTACTAATGAGTCTTGATCCACCTGTGAGAGGATGCTCATATTCCGATTGAATGAAGTCAACCCAAATTTTGGGGTGGGCCCCGGGGCCCAAATTTTTAAATTTTGGGCCCCCCCCCCAAAATTTTTTAAAAGGGAAAAAAATCTTTTTAAAAAAAATTTTTTTGGGGGGAAAAGGGGGGTTTAAAAAAAGAAAAAATTGGGTTAAAAATTTTTTAAAAATTTTAAAAAATTTTTTTAAAATAAAAAAAATTTAAAAAGTAATTTAAAAAAAGGGGGGGGAAAAAATTTTTTTTTATTTAAATAAAAAAAAATTTTTTTTTTAAAAAAATTTGGAAAAAGGGGGGTTTTTTTGGTTTCAAAATTTTTAAAAAAAAAATGGAAAACCTTTTTAAAAATAAAATTTAAAGTTTGAAAAACCCAAAAAAAAGGGAAAAAATTTTTTAAAAAAAAAAACCCCAAAAAAAAAGGAAAACCTTGGGAAAATTTTCCAAAATTAAAAAAAAAAAAATTTTAAAAACCTTTTAAAAAATTTTTTAAAAAAAAAAAAACCCCCGGGGAAAACCCCCCCAAAAAAATTTTAAAAAAAAACCCCCAAAAAAAAAAGGGGTGGGAAAGGGTTTTGGGGGGAAAAATTTTAAAAAAAAATTTTTTGGGGGGGAAAAAAAATTTTTAAAAAAAAAAAAAAAAAAAAAAAAAAAAACCCCTTTTAAAAAAAGGGGGGGTTTGAAAATTTAAGGGGGGGGGGCCCCAAAAATCCTTTAAAAGGGGGATTTCCCGGGGAAAAAAACCCAAACCCCCCTTTTTTAAAAAAAATTTTTTTTTTTTTCCCCAAAAAACCCCCGGGTTTTAAAAACAATTTTTGGGGGGAAAAATTCCAAGGAAAATTTTAAAAATTTTTAAAAAAAAAACCCAAAAAAAACCTTTGGGAAAAGGGGAAAAAATTTTAAAAAAAAATTTTTTTGGGGGCCCCCCTTTTTAAATTTAAAAAAAATTTTTTGGGAAAAAAGGGTTAAAAGGAAAATTAAAATTGGGGAAAAAAAAAAAAATTGGGGGGAAAAAAAAAATTTAAAAAAAAAAAAAAAAAAAAATTTTTAAAAAAAAATTTAAATTTTTTTTTTTTAAAAATTTTTCCAATTTTTTCCCCTTTAAGGGCCCAAAAAAATTTTTTTAAGCCAAAATTTTTTAAACCCGGTAATTTTAAAAAAAAATTTAAAAAAAAAAAAACCAAAAAAAAATTTTTGGTTTTTTAAAAAAAACCAAAAAAAAAAAAAAAAAAAAACCCAAAAAAAAAAAAATTTTCCCCTTTTTAAAAGGTTTTTTAAAAAAGGTTTTTAACCTTTTAACCCCCAAAAAAAAAAAACCCTTTAAAGGTTTTTGGGGCCCCAAATTTTTTTTTAAAAACTTTTTTAAACCTAAAAAAAAAAAAAAAAAATTTTTTAAAAAAAAAAATTTTTTAAAAAAAAGGGGAAAAAAAAAAAAAAAACGAAAATTTCCCATTTAAAAATTTAAAAAAAAAAAAAATTGAAAGGGGGGGAAAAAGGTTTTTTTTGGTTTTGGGGGCCCCCCCAAAAAAAAAAAAAACCTTTCAAATTTTTAAATTTTTTTTTTGGGTGGTTTTTTGGGGTTTTTTTCAAAAAAGTTGGCCCATGTTTTTTAAAAAAAAATTTAAAAAGGGTTTAAAAATTTTTTAAAAAAATTTTTAAAAAAATTTTTTTTCCAAAATTAATTTTAAAAAATTAAAACCCAAAAAATTTTTTTTTTTTTTAAAAAAAGGGATAACAATTTAAAAATTTAAACCTTCAGGGGAAATTTCCCTTTTTAAAAAAGGTAAAAAATTAAGGGGAAAAATTTTTTGGTTTTTTTAAAAAAAACCAAAAAAAAACCCCCCCGGGGGGGTTTTTAAAGGGGGTTTTAAAAAAAAAAAAAAGGAAAAAAGGGCCCAAAAAAAAAGGGGGGTTAAAAAAAATAAAAAAATTGGGAAATTTTTTTTAAAATTTAAAAAGGGCCCCTTTTAAAAAAAACCCAAAATTTTTTTTAATTTTTTTTTTTGGGAAAACCTTTTTTTTTTTTCCCTTAAAAGGAAAAAATTTTTTAAAAAAGGAAAAAGGGGGTTTTTTTAAAAAAATTAAAAACCCCCAAAAGGTTTTAAAAGGGGGAAAAAAAATTTTTTTAAAAAAAAAAAATTTTTTTACCAATTTTTTTTAAAAAAAAAATTTAAAAATTTTTAAAAAAGGGCCCGGGGAAATTTTAAAAAAAAATTTTTTGGGGGAAAATTGGGCACAAATCCCCCAAAAAAAAAAAATTTTTTAAAACCTTTTAAAAATTTTTTTTGGGTTTTCCAAAAAGGAAAAAAAATTTTTTTTTTGGGGAAAATTAAAATTTTTAAATTTTTTGTCCCCCCCTTTTTTTTTTTTTTAAGGGGGCCCTTTTTGTTTTAAAATTTTGGGGAAAATTAAAAAAGGAAAATTTTTTTTTTTTTTCCCCCCCCATTTTGGGAAATTTGGGGGGGTTTTTTTTGGTTTTTTTAAATAATTTTTTTTAATTTTTTTTTTTTTTTTTTTTTGGGGGAAAAAAAAAAACCCCCAGGGGGAAATTTCTTAAAAGGGGGGGAACCCCAAATTTTTAACCCCTTTTTTTAAAAATTTAAGGGGCCCCAAAAAAAAAACAAATTTTTTTTTTCCCGGGGGTTTTTGGTTTTTTGGGGAAATTTTTGGGGTTTTAAAAAGGGGGTTTTTTTTTGGGGGGAAAAAACAAAAAAAACCCCCAAAAAAAAAAAAAATTTTTAAATTCTTTAAAATTTTTTTTTAAAAAAAAATTTTTTTAAAAAAAAAATTTTGGGGTTTTTTTTAAAACCTCCAATTTTAAAAGGGGGGTTTTAAAAAAAAAAAAATTTTTAAATTCCAAAAGGGGAAAAAAAAAATTTCCCCCCTTTTTAAAAAAACCTTTAAAATTGGGTTTTAACCAAATTTAAAAAAAATTTTTAAAGGGGGGCCGGGAAAAAAAAAATTTTAAACCGTAAACCCCAAACCCGGGGTTCCAAAAAAAATTTTTTTGGGAAAAAAAAAAAAATTTTTTGGGGGAAAAACCCGAATTTTAAAACCTTTTAAAAATTTTTTTTTTTCCCCTTTTTAAAAGGGGTTTTTTGGGGAAAATTTTCCCCCTTTTAAATTTGTTAAAAAACCCAAAAAAAAAAAAAAAATTTTTTTTTGGGAAAAAATTTTTTTAAACCAAAATTTTTTTTAAAAAGGGAAAAAAATTTTAAAAACCCAAAAAAAAAAAATTTTTTTAAAAATTTAAAAAAAAACCCCCAAGGTTTTGGGTTTTTTTTTTTTTAAAAAAATTTTAAAAAAAATTTTTAAAAAATTTTTGTTTAAGGGAAATTTTTCCCTTTTTTTAACCCTTCTTTCTTTTTTTTTTTAAAAAGGGAAAAATTTTTAATTTTAAAAACCCATTTTTAAAAAATTTTGTTTTCCCCCCCCCCCTTTTTTTCCCCCCCTTTTTTTTCCCCAACCCCCAAAAAAAAACCCCCCCAACCCCCCCTTTGGAAAAACCCTCCCCCCGCCCCCAAAAAAATTTTGGGGTTTTAACCCCCCCAAAAAAAATTTAAAACCCAAAAAGAAAAAAAAATCCGGGAAAAATTTAAAAATTTTTTTTTTTTAAAAGGTTTTTAAAAAAGGATTTAATTTTTTTTTTAAAAAAAAAAAAAAAATTTTTTTTTAAAAAAAAGTTTTTGGGGTTTTAAAAAAGGGAATTTAAGTTTTTAAAAAATTTTTTTTCCCCCAAAGGGGGAATTTTTTTTTAAAAAAAAAATTTAAAACAAGGGTTTTGGTTTTTTTTGGGGGGGGGAAAAAAGGCTTAAAAAAGGGTTTTTGGGGGGGTTAAATTTTCCCCCGGGGAAACTTTTTTAAAAAATTTTTTAGGTTTAAATTTTCCCCCCAAAAAACCCTTTTTTTTTAAATTAAAAAGGGGTTTTTTTAAAAACCAAATTTTTTTTTTTAAAAAAAAATTTTAAAAAAAAAATTATTTTTTTTAAAAAATTTTTTTTGTTAAGCGGACCGGAATTAATCGGTTTTAAATTGGAAATGGAGTTAAAGTTTCAAATTAATGATGGGAAAAGTCATTTTTTGGGATTAAAAAACAAAAGTTTGAGGATTTAAATAAATCAATTCTTAAAATATATTTTAAAAGGAAATTTGGATTTTTGGATTAAAAGGACCCTAAATTGGAATTGAACGGGAACCAAAATTAATAGTAAATTATGAAGTTAGTTTATTCTTGTGTTCTTCACATACTTTGTGTATTAGATTCGCATTAACACATTAAGCTTTTGTAAAGAGTTCTTCATATAGTAAATTGGATTTATTAAATTTTACTATTAGTCATTCAAGGCTACTTGGATCCATAAACTTTGACCTACAAGTGGTATCGAGGCTTGTTGAAGGACTGCGAATTGAAGAAACAAAACTCACTTAATAATACTCATCTCATCTCACTCAAAATCCTAAGAATGTCTCATCATGATGATTTCTCAAATCATCTTAGTGATGAAGAGGCTTCGACCATGAAATTGAAGCATCAGAGCGAGATCCTAAACAATAATAAAGCGACAACAACAACAACAGATTCATGCCGCAACAACAACTATCTCCAACCTCAAACTTCCTATTCTAAAAAGGAAGAGTCGACATATGGGCCATGGAGATGGAACATTGCTCGGAATATGTAGATAATGAGGTCTAGAAGTGATCGAGAATGGAAATTCAAATAGAGAATTTCCAAATGTAAAGATGGCATAGTCGAGTTCTTCCACCAATCTCTTGTAGATATACTTGTTGTAGAGAAAGAAAGAAAGGCAAGAACTCTCTTATTGATGGCCATACCAAAGGAACATCTCGAAGGTTCCACAGTATGGATGATGCTAAGGAGATATGGGAGGCTATTAGAACGATTTGGAGGAAACGCTAACTCGAAAATGCAAAAGTTGTTTATAAACAACGAGTTTGAAGCGTTTACTATTACCGATTCTAAAGGCCTAGAAACGTATGACAAATTCCAACAACTCCTATCACGGTTAAACACGTGGATCCGAAGTGTCTAATGAAGATGCAAATTTGAAGTTTCTCAGGATCATTTGCCAATGAATGGTCAAATCTAGCAATGATCATGAGAACTAAAGAAGATATTGACACTCATCAATAGATGACTTATATAATAATCTTAGGGTTTATGAACAATACATCAAAGGAATTTAAAGGCTTCTTCAAGTGATGACAACAATGTTGCTTTTGTCTCATAGGCAAGAGTACTAAAACCAAAGTTAAGTGCAGTAGTGGGTTTTAGTTAAGTGACCTCTGATTTCTTTTGGTGTAAAGGAAAGGATGGGTTTCTTGGTTTTTTGATAAGATCATCTACTCATTGTTTTAATCAATCACGAAAACATTCTAAATGAAGACTTTGATCGAGTTGAAGATGAGAGATGAAGAAATGGATATAAAGCTGTCGGTGTATGATTTCCTTAAGGATGAAGAAATTATTCAAGAAACCGGTAAACAAGTTCGTTTTGATGGAAAGAGACGGTGGGGTTTGACAAGTCAAAGCTTAAGTGCTACTGTGTCAAGAAAGAGGTCACTTTGCTAAAGAATGTCATTTGTAAGGAGGCCAATGAAGAAAGAAGAGGATTCCTTCTATCCTAGGCATCTTGAGAAGGAAGATAAGAGTCGGATGGGATTCTTGACTTTGGAGCCAGGTATGATTAATCGGACGGAGCATCTTGATGAAAGGACAGTCAATCATGCTCATGGCCATAAGCTCCAATGATGAGGTAACTTTATGCTCAAAATTTGCCTTGATTCATACAATAAGCGCAATCTCTTTGTGATGAACAAATGGGTCGATTAGGTGATCAAGAAGTTAAATTACTTGCTTATGAAAATGTTGTTAAAACATTAGAAAAACAAGTAAATACTCTTCAAAAACAGAATGCATCTCTTAATGAAAAGCTTACTTTCCAAGGTAATGAAATATTTGAAAAAGAAGAAAAGCTTAGAAAATATAGAAGAATTGGAATGAAGGCAGTTAAAGATAAAGAAGAGTTGCAAAAGATAGTTGACTCATGGCAAAACGGTGGTAAAAATCTGTGGAGATTAATTAATTCAGGCATGAGCTCAACAAGTAAAATTGGCTTAGGGTTTGAGATAAAGTCAGATAAAGAAGTTTTAGGATATGAAGAGGAGATGAAAGAAAATATTTTTGTTAATTCAAAAAGTGATTTTGAAGGAAAACCTGTATATCATAGATTTTCAAAAACTAACAATTACAAAGGCGTTCCTCATCCTCTTAATGGTGATTATACTCCTACACAGAGAAAGAATATGATGAATCTTTATTTGATTATAACAAATGGAAAAACATTGAGACACTTTCTTCTCAAGACTACTCTATTGAATTTTCTGACTGTCAATCTAATGGCAGTAAAGGATCTTCGAAAAGAAGTCGAGACCAATGTGTCGAAGACAAAACCGATGAGTATTCTTCACATCAATCTATTGACAATAACGGATCCATCGGGATGTCTCACGAATGTTCTTTTGAGCTAAAATCGAGAACCCATAAAGATTACTAAGCCAATTTCAATAGGTAAACCTGTATGTGCCCAAATCACAACAAGTTGAGCACATTATTTTTTGTATCTAAACCGAAATAGTCAAACCTAGTTGTGTCCAAACTCTAGGCAACAAACTAAACTTGAGACAACTAAGATTGTGAAAAAGATTGGAATGGGTTAATCTGAGAGAGTTTGGGGATGGATACTCTTTCACTAAAGAGTTGTTTTGTATGTGGAAGACTAAGTCATTTGATTAAGTTGTGACTATCATGAGAAAAGAATGGCTAAGGAAGGCGAGTTAAGAAAGAAAGCGGTTGTACACACTGAAAATATTTCCGTTAAACTAGTGTGGAATAATGTGAACAGGATTAACCATGCTAATATGTTTGTGACAAGACCGATTACACAATTATCTTGGTAGTACTTCTGTTAGACCAAGGGTGGGTGCTGGTGTACAAGTTAGTTCTGGTAGGTAAAACATTAATAGTGGTAGTATGTTTAGAGTTAATACTGGTCATGTTAAGTCTGTCCAAGCTAAAGTTAATTCTAGGTATATGAATGTTAAATCAAAACCTACGATCCTTCACCAGTCCAAGTTTAAAACCACGGGTGAACCGGTTTAATCAAAGACTTCATTATGGTTCTCACCACCGTAAGAAGACCAATGACTCAAAATGCAACTCAAATGTTTCAATCTTATGCCGCAAGGGTAATTGGAGATCGCTGTTAAGCCCTTGGCGAGGTATATGCAGAGACAGACAAACCAAACATCAAGCATAATGGTGGACTAGTTTTTTTAATCTTGACAAATCTAAAGGTCCACAAGGCAGACCTATGCATAGTTTCTATTACAGGCAGCATAGGCTAACCTATGCATAGTTAGATTTTTATGAAAATATTATGAACATTTGTGTGTTGGTGTGATTTGGTGGTTTATTGAACATTGTTTTGATTTCTGTGTTTGCTACAATACCTTTGGTGTGCTTGAACTATCTTCTTTGGTTTCTTTATGAATTAATTCTGGTGGTTTTGATTTAATTCTGCTTTTAAGACCTACATATTGTATTTCTCTTGGTTTTGGACTAATTTGTCAAGGAAATGCAATATCTATCAAAGATAGGGGAGGTATGGAAGCTATACTGATGAAAGTGCTACTATTCAGAGTTAAAACTGGTGATGTCACACTTAAGTCTGTTTGACTATTTTAAGTCCGGTAGTGCAAAAATATTACCGTTAGTGCTGGTCGAGGGAAAATCCATTTTTACTGTATAAATAGTAACGTTACATACTCTTAGGCGGTAATAAGTATATATATGGATACTTTTTAATAAAATCTATATTTATCCATTATTTACTTTCTTTAAAATCTTTAAAAGTTCAAATCCTTTCTCTCGATAAAGTCTATTCACCAAAGGTTAACCCTATCTTGCTTTTCGATTACCAAGATTTAAAATTCAACTCTCATGGCTCAATTGAAGTTTAATGACAAGCACAACTAAGTAGGCTTCCTCAAGAAGCCAAATGAGAGCACAGTGTTTCAGTGTTGTGGATTTCTTGAAGGATCTCATATTCGTAAACAAGCAAAAATACATTGTTGTAGCTTTTAGAAAAATATTTTTGAAAACATGAAAAGAAGCTTTGAAGGGGTTGACGGGGACTTTGTTGTTCAAGCTATGTTGGCTGGTGTTACTAACCTCAGAGGTACATCTGCTTTCTTGATGAGTCGAGGTACAAGAGCAACCACAAGAGCACATAGAGGTACCCACTCCATCACCACAAAGGACACCCACACCATCACCCCAAAGGACATCTACACCACCATCACCACAAAGAACACATACCACCTCCACCTTCCCTACCAAAGTGTATGAGAAGAATCCCACAAATTCCTTACTCAAAACCTCCAACACCCAGCGTGCATCCGATCCATTTAATATATCTCAAGAGAGCTCATCAATCTGGTTCCCCAACTTCTCACTAGGATAGAGAAATTAGAAAAGGAACTACATAGGTCAACAAAGGCTCAAGGCGATCGGTGATCGAATGGTTGGAAAGTCAAGAAGTTGGAAGCAAAATTCAAAGCTAAGGAATAGAGATTACCGACTTGAGGGGAAGAAAATTCTCCCAAACAGGGGAGGAATATGGAAAAGGAGGGTGGATCAATTTTTACAACACCAGCAAAGAAATCCTCTGAGGAAACAATCAGTCCTCAAGGAAGGGAAGCAACTGATATTTAATTGAAAGATCTCAGTCAGAGGAAGCCTCCAAAGAAGATAATTTAGGCTACAAGTTCTGAAGTTAAGTCTGCCAGTGATTCTGTAATTAAGTCTGGTGGTGATAACTCAGTTAAGTCGGCGATGTTCACGAAGTTAAGTCTACGCGATGAAGCTGATAAGTCTGGTGAAGAAGTTTCTCAAAGAGAAGGCAAGGGAATATTGCAAGAGTCGTCTAAGCCCAAGAGGACCAAGAGACAAATCGAGATGATGAAGCAAGCATGGTAGAGATTTCAAAATTAAGCTAAAGTACCAAGCTTGCAAGACAAAATGGATGATGCATTCTTAGCCGAAATTTGTAGCAACCTCCGAATGGCAGGGAGGCGGAAGAAAAGACAACCTGAGATCTTGGATTCTGCTAAATATTACACTGATGAAGACCGGGATACCATCGAGCTAAGCTTGAGGTAAAGCTGGGAAATTCTACATGACAGGAGGTGAAGACTTCGCAAGAAAGATGGTAGATATGATTAATGAAAAGCGACTAAGAGAACAAAGGTACGGAGAAAGGTGAAATAAGCCTCGACCAAGGAGAGCGGAGAGTACATGATCAACTTCATCAAGAGTCAGGGACATCCTAGCTGGAAGATTACTCAACTGAGGAAGCTGACATCTGATGAGCTTAAAACAAAGTTTGAGAATGTGGTGGATCAAGTCAAAAGGTTTGTCCCAGTGGATTCTGAGATGGAAGCCTCTAAGGTCAAGAGAAAAGGGTTTAACCTTCAATCTGAAGAAGCCAAAAGGCAGAAAGTTGAAGAAGTAGCTGAAGCAGAAAAGGTTGATGATAAGCCTAGTATTGTAAAGAAGGAGGAAGATCTGAAGTTAAAAAGCCTATCATCAAGTGGACCAGGAAGAAGTCTCATGGAAAGAAACCTTCAAATAAAGATAAGTCTGAATTAAAGAAGGAAGTGGAGGCTTATATGGAGGACAAGGTTGAAGAGCCTCCATCTGAAGAGTTCACTATGGGTACTATCCCTGAGGGTCTAGTGGTTGAAAAGATAGCGAATATCAAGATCATCAAGACTGGAAGCAAGGCATCTTATCAGGTGGTAAGAGAAGACTATACTAGTACTGTATATGTTAACTTTCCTGGTTTGCTGTGTGATGTGTCTAGGGATGATTTGAAGTCTTTGTATAAATTAATGGTGGAAAAGCATGGTAGTCAAGCACTTGAGGAGGATTTTGAAACAGTGCTTTGGGGAGATTTAAAGACAATGTTTGAGCCACCTGATGTAGATAATGCATTGTGGAAGCAGGCTAATGGGGAGCAAGTACTCAGATAGAGATACTTTCACACCTGTCAGGTTCACTGCTTGGAATTGGACAATTTAATCTATACATATATATGAGACTAAGCATGCCACATGTATAATGCTTACATGGCACAATAATGATAACATGGAGCATCAGTGATGACATGGAAATGATGACATGGCACAATTTTCGGTGAAAGTTTTAAAAACTTTGAAATTTGCAAGGTTCGAACTTGGGCCTCTCAATCCAAAGACATGCGCCTCAACCAGCGGATCAAACTACTGGTTGTGATATTTGACTCCATTCCCAAATCAATATTCAACCTAACATCTTATCAACCTTTAACTCTTTCTATCATATGAGGAAGATCCGGAATAAGTTACTCATCCACAAAGCAATCAAACAAATCATTCCCCGATTTATCTCTGCATTTCAAACTTCAAATCCCAATCCATAACAAAACGCGTTTTTTATTCCAAAACAAGATTGATTTAATATATACCATGCTAATTTTTGTATTTTGGTGTGATTCTAGGGTTTCAATTATAAGCGTGAAATCACCAAGGCTTTGAAATTTGAAATGTTATCTCTATCTATATATACCGATTCTAATCAAAGCCCTAACTTACACAATAACAAAAAACAACAACATGAGTCAGTTTTCGGGCAGGAACAATGATAGCAAGCAGCAACAGTAGTAGCTTCAAAAAAGACAAGGCTCCCGGTTATATTCTTGATTCAATTTAATACAGGTGTTTTTTTTATATAATAGTTTCTTTGCTTATGATTCATTTCATTATTTCAATTTTATGTTTTATAACATGTATTGTTATGATGTTTGTTCAAACTAGGTGTTTAGTGTATATAATTGTTTGACTGATTTTGTTATGATTCATTTCATTATGTGTTGTTTATGTTTTATAACATGTATTTTTTGAATACACTTATGATAAGTTTTCAACCCATTTGACATGTAACCCACAGATTGGAAAATATATGCTTTTCTGAAAACCAAATTCAAGTTTAAGTTTTGTTTTGTTATATTTTTCTATTGTATATTTCATTTGTTAACCAGTGTTTATGTTTTACACCTTTTATGGGTTTATATGGTGGATGCAAGTAGGCAATGAGTGGTCTGTTTTTGTTTAGCAGAAATGGATGTTGGTGTATGAATGATGAGGGAGCACCACATTATATTGATATGATTGGTCGGAAAATGTATGGGCATAAATTTAACAAGCAATGATTTAATGCAACACCAAGAATTGGTTGGAAAATAGACCCCTTTGGTCATTCGGCAGTGCAAGCTTACCTATTGGGTGTTGAGGTGATTATTCTTTTCTTGTGTCTCTTTTATAATTTGTTGGATTCCAAGATTGCGAGGAATCTACTTTTATCATCGATCGATATGTGATTCTTTGGGTTGGATTTGACTCTCTTCTTGGCCGAATTGATTACCAAGACATAGCTGTTTAAAAGGTGATAAACATCTCGAGTTATCGCGACCCTCAAGAGTCTTGGTTCTTTTCACGAGGCAAGTTTGACCTTTGTTTGTGTTTTTCATCTGTTAAAGGAAAAAGTCCACGATAAGTCTTATTATCATTAGTTCTCTATTTCATAAGAGAGACTTGACAGTTCAATCTTTAAATATTTTTGCAGGTGCTTTTCCTGAAAATTCTAAACCTCCAAGTGGTGTTTACTATGAAGTTAACGATGATTCCGATATTGTAAATGTAGATTTCCAAATAAGATTTAAACTTATTGAATGTTTATTGAGGCATGTAACATTAAGGCATTTCTTATTTTGAAGGATGACGTCAACTTGTTTGACTGCAATGTCCAAGAGCGGGTTTGATTTTGTGGATGCAGCCGTCTCGCAGGTGAACTGCATTCACATTAAACTGATTTTGAGCATAATTGAGTTTGGAATTTATGCTTTATCTTACACTTACATGCAAACAATACTTGCTCGAATCATGTAATGTGGACAATGAGGACAGACTTCAAAATCAGTATACGGAGTCATGGCTTCGTAATATGAACAAGTTAATTCATTATGTCAAGAAAGTTAGTTACTCTATCAACCATGGAGATGGTATTTCATTTAAACCAATTTCCCTATTTAGTTTGTTTTTAGTGAATGGCTTTTGGTTGTTACTTATTTTTACTTTTATGATTATAGGTCTACCTTTCTTATGTATCTTTAGATTTATAATTATGGGTTTTGCTATGATTCTGGACTGTTTGGGATTTGGATCATTATGATTATGTTTGGATTTGTGGGTCAACTGGTATGGATGTTCGGAGTTATGCTGGTTCATTTGGGTATGTTTGAGGGTTGTTCAAATGGCTATTGGATTTTTATTTTTCTAATTGGATTCATACTTAGCAGTTTTGAGAGTGTTTGGTTGCTGGTTTTTGCTGGTTTGTTTGGATTCAATTGGTTTAATATTATTATAATTTTGGTTTTGGCTGGACTCATGAGTGTATGGTAATATTTTTATGCAACAGGTTTGAATTTGTGCTTTGAGAAATCCTATGTACAAGGATTGAGTATGACTTTATCAAAGGTGGAGTGTAACGTAATTGGTATTATATATCTTTGAGCAATCCTATTTACTAGGTTTGAATATGAATTGTAGTGTTCTGGAGTCTCTTATTAGTTTTATGCCCTAGGTTTGAATTTGTTCTTTGAGCAATCCTATGTACCAGAGAATTGAATATGAGTTGAAGTGTTGGAGTGTTAGGAATTAGAAATTCTGTATTAAAGAGTCGGTCACCTCAAGTATATGTAATCGTTAGAAGCTCGTAGTTGTAGTTCTTTTAAGTTAAGTAGTATTTAGTTAAGTAACACCGTGGAGGACAGACGGGTCTTTACCCTTGTATGCACGATCCTGACCCGATGTGTGCGATTTATGTAAGACTATAAATACTCTCTACCTTCCAAGGTAGAGTTGGAGCTTATAATAATATCTTTCACTTTCTCTCACTAAGTTCCTAAACCTCTAACTTTCTCTCTCTAGAATTCCACTTATACGCCACCCTTGTTGTTATGGTTTGATGTATGTGAAAACTAATATCCTACAATTGGTATCAAGAGCCATGGTTAGATCATATCTTGCACATCTTTGGATTTCTAGTGGTTTTAGGTGGTTTTGAGTTTGAAAAAGTTTAGTGGTTTTTGCATCATTTGGTTGATTTCTTGTGTTAAAGCTTGGATTTTGTTAGTACTTTTATGTTTAGAATCATCACAAGTGTTTAGGTTTTCATTTGGTAGCTTGAATCATCTTGGTTGGGTTGTTTTGGATTAAAAGTGATGTTTATGTGGTTTTTCTTGCTAGCGACTTGACATACGGATTTATTTCTTCGTAGCGACTTGCTTCACAATTTTGTAGCGAGTTCAGTTTTGGAGCTAGCGACTTAGACCTAGCGATTATAAAGACAAGTAGTGGACTCTCCACTCACGGGTAGCGACAGTGGTAGCGACTTGGTCTCAGCAGCAAGTTGCTCTTTAGACTTGTATCTCTTGCGACTTGAGTGGCATCATCAGCCAAAATTTTGCTAGCGACTTGAGGCTTAGCGAGTTACTACTTAGCGACTTGCTTTTGTCTAGCGACTTGGGACTCTAGCGACTTAGTGGTGTAGCGAATTAAGTGGTAGCGACTTAGTGCATTATCTTCTAGCGACTTAGTGCATTATCTTCTAGCGACTTAGTGCATTATCTTCTAGCGACTTGAGTGATTGTTTACGTTTCTCTTGATTTAGTAAAATCCCGTGAAAGAATCTATTTCGGTTTAATCATAGAGTTATAAAATCCCGTGATAATGCATTAACATGTCTACCAACGTCCTACTATCATCTCCCTTTGCTGCGAGGATGTACAAGCAGTGGCTCGGATACTAAATCCACCCATACTTGACAGAACCGACTACGATTCTTGGGCTCAACGAATCAGATTGTATTGCCTTGGAAAGGAAAATGGTGTCAACATTCTCAAATCCATTGATGAAGGACCATATCGAGTTGAGGCGACTAGAGACATACTTGATACTAATGAAGATGGTACTCTGCTACGGAATGGGATGACCTAAGATGTATGATGAGCTTGATGATAAGGATAAAAGAGATTCGATGCGAGATATCGTGGCTTCAAACATTGTTCTTCAAGGTCTTCTAAAGACATCTGGTGATCAATCATAACACCGATGCAAAGGCGGTTTGGGATAATGTTAAGATGCTTCTCTCGGTTCGTAATTAACTATGGAAGACAGAGAATCCCAACTCTATGAAGAATTTGAGCACTTCAAGATGAAACCGGATGAGAATGTCTATGAGTACTGTGAGATTTCATAAGTTAGTGAATGACATGAGGAACATCGAATGACTATGCCTAACATTCACCGAACTCAAAATTTGTGAACAACATGAACTCGAATGGCTTAAGTTTGTCACATTGTGAAGCTCACTAAAGGATTGAAGAATACAAACTATGAGCAACTCTATGCCTTCCTCCTTCGGAATGAGAGACATGCTATGTTTGAAAAATTGATTCTCAATCGCTCAAAACCAACCAGGAGAGACAAGCTCGTCTAATGACTCAACAACTTTCTACTCAAACATCGGAATCACAACCAAAGCATCACAACTCATACCCTTCGGGTAATGGTAATCCAAACTTATTCCTCGATCCTATGTTCAAACAAGTGATGCTAATGCTCACGCTGGTAACTTCATTAATCAACTAGCTCTTCTCATTAGTCAAAACATGAATTCTCTCCCACAAACCAACAACAACCTCGTAATCGCATCTAACCCACACAATCAAGCCCTTTGTTAAAGATGGAAGGATCGTGGTGCAACCATTCGGGAAAGACAATATGATCGGGAAGAGGTGGAGCTGGGAGAGGTTATGTTGGCAACCGAATCGAGGAAGAAATGGTAACCAAGGTCAAGCTAAGCCAATCAAATGTTATAACCGTGGTGGTGAAGGACACATTGCAAGGCGCATCTCCAAAGCGTCCATGAATCGATTACTTGTAGATAAGAATCTTTCTGGCACAAGCTCGGGACAATGGTGCTGATGAAGATGAAGAGGTGCTTTTTTCTTTGAGGGCAATGCCAAGACCTATGATGCGATGTGGATGAGCAAATTATTCGTGAGATAGGTCACAATCATGAATGCCTTTCAAGTCACGGCGTGATGCATACGACTCGATGTAGATGATCGACCCTCCACACACAATTTTTATGGCTAGCATTTCTCCAATGGTTTCTCCCAAGATCTCTTCTTCACCACAAGCTGGCCCATCCAAGGACAAACTCATCTCAGAGGTATTAAAACTATACGATGATGCCGATGTGCAACAGATGCATGACAAAGTACAATCAACTGAAACTATTGAATCAAATGTTGAAAATATGGGTAATAACAATATTGTCCCATACGATCAATACGTGAAACAAAGTGAAAGTGAAGTTGTACCAAGTGATGCATCTTTGCGATCAACAATGACTATGTCTTTGATGAATACACCGCATGTGCTCTCGATGATTCCGTAATTTCGAACTAAATGCCTATAAGGAACGTGTTGCTATTTATGAACAACGTGCAAAATTTGAGTTGACCACTCGTGAGCGTGAAATGGATGACCAAGTAGTACAAGAATTAGAAAAGTAAGTTTAGAAGAAGTATTGAAACAAAATTACATTCCTTGCAAGAAAAACTTTCTAAAACGCCTAAGCAAAACAAGAACTTCAAGAAAATGTGAAAATGCTTAAGCAAGAATTTAATGCAAAGGAATCAAAACTCTTGAGAGATTTTTCTAATCGAAAACTTTGAAAACAAACTTGAAAACAAGTTGTACATACAAGGAAACACCATTGATCGCTCACATGGTCACCAAACATCGAGTCTAAGCGATAAGCATAGCATTCCCTTGTTGAGGAACCAAATCGGAGGTAATTAAAAGGCTAGAAATGCTCATAAGGTGCTTTATGATGGTAATGAAATCCTTAAGCCTAGGCAAAAACCTAGTTGCGTTGAGTGCACCGAGGAAGATAAGAAATCAAATGAAATCACTAGGGAAAGATGAATAAGAAACAAAATGATCCCAAATGCAAAGAAAAACATAATTATCACTCCTCATGATTACAAGAAGGAAAATCGGTTCCTTGAACAAGTTTAAGCCTTAGACATTGTTGACTCCCAGAACAAGTCTTCCAAAAAGGATTTAGATAAGCGAAGCGGAAAATATTGTTGAAACAAACCCTCCCTTGGAAAATGCCTAGAGCGATTGTGTATCCTCCTAATACACCAATGCATCTTGTACCTAGAACAATTGCCACTAAAAGCAAGACATTAATTAGCCAATCGTTATATTTCAACTATTTGTTGATTTTGAGAAAACTTGCAAGAAAAGGATCACACCTAATTGGTATAATCAAGGAGAAAGGGGTTTGAACAAATGAAAGAATGTTATTTAAGCGAGGTCATGCCCTTCTTTAAACTTCTAAAAGATCACTTTGAGAGTCTTAAAAGGGATAGAAACCGATATTAAGGGAATGGAAAAGGAATTTGATGCAATGGTTGTTGAAGTTAGTGGCTATGAGCGCAGTACTAAAATATAATGAGATTGAGAGAAAGAACTTGCATACATTAAATGAGAATCTTATTCTTGAATGTGTTGCTCAAGATGTGTTCTTCAACTCGCTTCAAATTGCTCTATTAATGCTTCCAAATTTCATGAACTATCTCATGCCCTGAAAGTCTCCATGATCGTGTCATTGAGCTTGAAAAACTAATTTAAACTAAGCGAGAAATTGAAATGGATGATCACGACAATTTCGTTAAACATTTTCTAAACTAGAAGTTGAGCATTTTAATTTACAACTAAAATATCAACATCTTAAAGAAAATGTCAAAACTTCAAATGTCAAGACATCTTCGATGCTCCGAGTTTGATGCAGTTTTCAAATTAACAAGCGTGATGAACATATTCAAGCTCGGTGTAACACGATCGAAAAGTTGAAAGCCTAAATCTCTCAATTAAAGGTCAAACAAACAATATGACAGCTCCCAAATGCCTCCTCCTTTAGATTCTCGAAATTCTCAAGCGTTTCATCTTCAAAACCTAGTAAATGCTTTACAAAAGGAAAGCGAAAGTTTTCTAGAAGAAAATGAAAAGGTTAAACGTCATTTCAATGAGTTATTTGAATCAATTAAAGTCACTCGTAACAAAACAACGAACAAATAGCTTCATTGCAAAAGGAAATCGAGAATCGAAGAGTCGTGTAAAAGGAAAATACCAATGACCAATGGGAGAATGGTGTATCAAAGGTTCACTCTTGTAATAAATATGCTTTATGCGTGACATATGTCCCTCCTCATCTAAGAAACAACAAACTAACTATTCAAACATATTTTCATCTCTTAAGGATTGCTTAGAATGCTGCGTGAGATTGTTGAAGAGGATAAGCTAGAAACCTCATGATAATGCAATTGGACATGCATGCTTATATGCCAAACGATCTCAAGAAATCTTAGAATGTTTGATCACAATATGCCCAAAGACATTAGGTGAGAGTTAACCCTTTGATTCCATGCTTGATGCCTAATGCCAAATATGATATGCACTCGATTCCCAATGTTTTGAATGTGAACCGTAGTGTACCCTTGAGTAGTTCGGATTCTAGATCATCAATGCTAAGAAAGAGAACTCAAATGTGCCTTCTAGGAGTACTAATCTGGTACCTCTAGTTTTAAGAAAGTGAAACTTAGTGCACATGCATGTAGTTGAGATCGGCACATCTAAGCAGTGGTGCAAAGAGTAGTAAAACAAACTAATGTTCCCATTCCTCTACAGAGTAATCGGTGACATTAAAGGAGCGAGGTCAAAGTCTCAAGACAATACAAGGAATGATAGGACCTCATGAGCTAAGAATGTGCCTTTGGAAAGAGTAGAAGAACAATCTAGGAACTTTAAGTTTGAATCGAATAAACGCAATCGTGTTGACTCTAGTATTAGCCATAGTGTCTTGTAATTAATTGATTCGATACTATTTGCAAACCTTGTAATTGATGTCTTGAATTCGCATTTCTAATCATGAATGTGGTGTTAATGTTACGCCTAATGATGTTAATTGTCCGATTCTTATTGTTAATGCTAAAATTCATGCTAAGAAGGCTAAAAGGCAAAAGCGAATGAAAGTTAAAACAAGGAAACCCAGGGAAGAACATTCAAGAAAATAGGCTTCTATTGGATACCGTTGGTCATAAGACTAATCGATAATGCCCACTAGAAAATGGATGCCTACTGGTAGAACTATTCCTTTAAGAAGTGATCACCGTGAGCAGGGGCTAATATCTGAGACACTAGTATCGCATCTATTCACAATGATTCCATTGCCTCACTTTCGATATGAATGCTTCTATTTCGATGTGGGTGTTCCAACCATTGTAACTAACCAAATGGAACCCATTCTTGCATGGGGATCCGATTATCGATTATCCATTCTTGTCTACATTCAACCGCAGATCGTTCAAATCGTTACGTGGTACACGGACTCGAGTTGTTCCAAGCATATGATTTGGAGACCGTCGCGGCTCATGAACCGTGAGCAAATTCAGCCAGACCGTTAGATTTGGTAATGATCATTTTGGTGCTATTATGGGTTATGGAGATTATGTTGTTGGTGATAGTGTCATCTCAGAGTGTATTATGTGGAAGGTTTAGGTCATAATCTGTTTCTCTGTTGGTCAATTCGTGATTCTGATCTAGAAGTAGCCTTCGAAAACATGCCCGCTTTGTTAGAGATCTTAATGGTAAGAACGGTTAAAAGGAACTCGTGGCTCAAATCTTTACACCATCTCTATCGATGACATGATGAGGGCCTCTCCAATCTGCGTTATCAAAGGCTTCAAAAACAAAGTCATGGTTATGGCATCGTCGTCTCAATCACTTGAACTTGGCACCATCAACGATCTTTCGAGAAAGGACTTAGTTGTAGGTTTACCTAGACTAAAGTATGAAAAGGATCATCTTTATTCGAGATGTCAATTGGGAAAAAGCAAAGTATGCCCATAAACCCAAACCTACTAACTACATCACGAAGTTCTTCATATGATTCATATGGATTTATGTGGACCTATAAGGGTGAGAATATCTTTGGGAAGAAATATGTGTTAGTTGTGGTTGATGATTACTCTAGATTCACTGGTCAAGTTCTTAAGGACAAAGGATGAAACTCTCGATATCATCATCAAACTCATCAAACAATGCGAGTTCGACTAAACAAAGCGCTAATTAATGAGCGGACAATGGAACCGAGTTTGTCAACAAACAACAAGTGAATTCTATGAAAGCGTTGGAATCGACCATCAAAGAAGTGTTCCACGAACCAGCTCAGCGAGCGGTGTATTGAAAGGCGAAATCGTACTCTTGTTGAAGCCGCTAGAACAATCTTGATCTACTCAAAGGTTCCAATGTTTCTGCGGGTGAAGCAATTGCCATGCTACACACAAATGGTTCACGATTCACACTGTTCATGGAAAACTCCATATGAACTTGTCACAATGTAAAACCTAATCTATCTTTCCTTCGTGTGTTTGGTGCATTGTGCTATCCAACTAATGAGGTCAAGACTTAGGCAAACTTAGGGCAAAGTCGACATTGGAATATTTGTGGATATGCATCAAACAAAAGGGATACCGAATCTACAACAAAAGAACCCGAAATATCATGGAAACAATTCACGTTCGTTTGATGAGTCGACGGTCAAATGGCTCCTGGACACTCCATTTCGGGACCCGCACTTCAAAACAGTCCATTGGTTCATCCCTTGTTCCAAACTCCTCTCAAGAAACTCCATATGTACCTCCATCCAAGATGATGTAAAGAAATTGTTTGATCCTATGTTTGATGAACTGATGATTCAATTACTAATGAGGCCGATCCCTACAATGAGGATGCTCATATTCCGATGAATGAAGTCAATCCTCGCCTCAATATCTTTAAGTCAAGAAGCACTGTCACGATCCTTCGCCTCATCAACAAATCATCATTCTTCAAATGTACATCATGGAAATGTTTCGCATCAATGATGAAGTTAATCCCCTATGACTCTCAAGATGCTCCATTTGAAAACATATTTGCTACTCCTCGAATCATCATCGTAACCATCTTCAGAGACATCGACTCGCACTACCTCGGTTCCTCAACAACCGCCACATGAACACTCGGAAAATGGACTCACGATCACCCTTAGACAACATCATTGGAAATCCTCTCGTCTGTGATCAACCCAAACAACTCGCAACCGATGCCTTATGGTGCTTCTTCAACTCCGTACTATCTAAGATCGAACCAAAAGATGTTAAACCGCCATGAATGAAGATAGTCGGTTCAATGCCATGCAAGATGAAATTCATGAGTTTGATCGTCTTGATGTATGGGAGTTAGTACCGCCTCCGATCTGGTAAGCTATGATTATAGCTCTCAAATGGATCTTCAAAGTAAAACTTGATGAGCATGGTGATGTGTTGAAGAACAAGGCTCGATTAGTTGCTAAAGGATATCGTCAAGAGGAGGGTATAGACTTTGAAGAATCTTTTGCTCCAGCTTGCTCGAATCGAGGCAATCGTAATCTTTCAAGCTAATCTTTGCTAGTAAGAACATGGTAGTATATCGATGGATGTAAAGACGGCATTTCGAACGGAGATCTTAAAGAAGTCGCTCACGCCGCCCAACTGAAGGATTTGTGAATCAAGAGCATCCTACTCACGCTTATCATTTGAAGAAGGCTCTTTACGGTTTAAAGAAAGCTCCAAGGGCATGGTATGATACATCGTCAAAGTTTCTTCTATCAACCGGATTCATCAAAGGAGCGATTGATCCTACATTGTTCACCAGAAGTCGGGCAAACATTTAATTCATGTTCAAATTTATGTTGATGATATTATTTTTGCCTCATGCACCCAATGGAATGTGATCGTTTTCAAATGAAATGAGTTCAAAGTTTCAAATGTCAATGATGGGACAAATGTCATTTTTCTTGGGATTACAAATTTCACAAAGTCCTTGAGGCATTTTCATAAATCAATCTAAATATGCAATGTAGATTTTAAAGAAATTTGGATTTGATTCAAGTAACCGCTGACACCCCATGATTGACCGAACCAAACTAGATGAGGACCTCTCGGGAATCATGATTGACCAAACAAAATATCGTAGTATGATTGGATCCTCGATGTACCCACAACTAGTAGACCGGACATCTTGTTCGTTGTTTGCATGTGTGCTAGATACCGTGCTAAGCCTACTAAAAGCACCTTGAAGCGGTTAAACGGGTCTTCGGTATCTCAAGGAACCATCAATATGGGACTTTGGTACCCAAAAGACACGGTATGTCACTAACAAAGATATCGTGCATGCGAGATCATGCGGTGTCAAGATACTCGTCAAGTACGCGGGGAGGTGCTCGATTTTGGGTGATAAGCTGTGAGTGGTCTTCAAAAAGCAAATGAGTACTTCTATTTCCTCTCACAGAGGGTGAATACATAGCCATGTCATCTTGTTGTGCTCAAATCTTATGGATGAGATCTCAATTATCTCGACTATGGCTTTGTATTCAACAAAATCCTCCGTCTTGTGATAATAAAAGTGCTATTGCTCTCTCATGCAACAACGCTCAACACTCAAGAGCAAAGCATATCGACATTCGACATCATTTCATCAGGAACAAGTGGAAAAGGTGTGGTGGAACTATATTTTGTGAGGTCTCAATATCGGTTAGCGGACATCTTCACTAAAGCTCTTCCAAGAGAACGTTTTGAGTTTATTCTTCCACGACTTGGTTTGAAAAGCCTTCAACGTGAACTCTCAAACGCCTTGAGGAGGAAGACGAGAGTAAAGGTCTATCTTCATCTATCTCTTGTATATATATTTATTTGAAAAACAAAATACAAAATTATAAAACTTTCAAAATCCATAAAAATTTGAAAATTGAAAAATCTTCAAAAATATTGTCATTTGTCATGTTTTTTTTTTTCGGTTCGATAATATCTACGGTCTTTGTCTTTGTCATTCAAAGAATGTCACGGGACTTTAGATGTTGTTCAATTCTTTAAAAAAAAAAAAAAAAAAAAAAAAAAAATTAAAAAAATTATAAAATATATTTTGGGAGAAAGAGAAATGGTTTATTGTCATTTTGTGCAATAACCGGTTTTAAAAGAAAGAACATAGCCATGTTTCACCATGTTTTCAAATTTCATGCTCGATTCTATAAACATTTATCTTGAAAACTAAATGCTTTGAAAAATAACCTCGGTCTCTATTTTGATAACCATCGGGACTTATTTGTCAAAATCTCTATCTCTCAATCAACAACCTATGTCATTGATTGAGGGGAGAATGATTTCAATTAAATTAAAAAGTTATTTGGCATTAAATTGTTTTCAAAAGATATACATGCATGTTTTATCGGAGGAGTTTAAAGTCTTAAATCCGATCCTTATCGATTAAAACGCTTTCATAATCAAGTCACAATTCCCTTAAAGCTTTCAAAATCAATTTAAATCAATAAGAGATCACAAATCTCAAATGATTTGATAATTGTGATCGGGGAGAATGTGTGATTTAAATTGGATTTAAACCGATAATTGAGGTAAATGGTTTTATAAGGATGTACATCTTGTCCTTCCCACATGTGACAAACGATTTCAAATTTTCAATGCACGTGTTGAGGGGAGCATCTATCTTAAACCTTTGATTTGTAACGTGATCATTCATCCCATATGCGGGGTCCTCTAGTATGTGCAAAACTCTTTTCAAACCTCGAGGCACATATTGAGGGGAGCAAATTTATGGAAACCTCATCCTTCCCTAAATGCGATATCTACTTGATTTGATATGGGAAGTGATGTTGATATCTTTAGAAAATGGTAATCAAAGAAGTTAATTCTTTCTCTTGCCTCCGTGTGCTAAACATTTTCAAATACTTGATGCACATGTTGAGGGGAGTTCTCGTTTAAAATATCAAAAACAATTCGGTACAAAATGCTTTGATAATATATCACAAGTATCTCGAATTGATTTTCAAATGGTTTTCAATTGGATCCAATGGCGGATGAACAATACCAAATTGACCGACCAACTTTACTTTATGTACGGTGATATAAGGATGATAAGGTTAGGTATGTGTTCCCATGATCCGCTGAGCGGGAGGGATCTACCTGAGGACAATCCACTAGTTAGTGTAGAAGTCCTTAGGTATGATGATAAAAGGAGAAAAAATGAGATATGGAAGAGTGCGGACTAAGACCGAGCTAGTAATCGAATAAACCCAACAAGGTTCTAGCTATGAAGTCTCGAAGCAATCGAAGGGTTGAAGAATTAAAAGAATTGAATGAGGAAAGGGTGAAACAAATAGCCTCCATTTATTCAACCTTAGGCGAAACCGGTTCACTTCATATGCTATCGATGGTAACATCGGTATTGAAGACAAGACGTCATGGACCCAAATGACGCACCGCACTTCAACTTTCCAAACCACTCAAGTTTCTCTTAAAAGGGCTTGTTTCATTCTCACGGGAACCGACATTATCTATCGACTTTCTCTTAGAGATTGTTGATATTGAAGAAGGAGACCTCTCCCTAGTCTCGCACAGGATCCAAATATGCACAAAATTGAGTCTAGAGCCACGAGATCATCAATAAATCTCATTAGGACACTTTCAATGAAGACTCTGCTTCACACAATGTGGAAGAGAGATTATATCTTGAGTCCTCGCATTATCCTTGTGGTATTGCCGTAACATCCGAGTGATGTGTATACATATTCACAATGAAGATGGAAAGCCTTTCGAGCCAACATCAAACAAGCTCGGTAGGTGGCATGTGAGATCTATTATATAGATCAACCATGTGACAACCGAATGCGAAACTATAGGCGATTCAATCTCTTGAATCAATCTCAGTTCGAGTTATGGATTGACGGATACCTTTGAAAACCGGTCTTTGTGCTTAACAACTCTTTTATTCAAGACATCGACCGTGTACTCATTTTTCAAACCAAAAGGTGTTTTATGATTGATAATTGATTTTCAATAAAACCTTCGTTGTATTGCAAAACAATTTTCTATTGAAACAATACACATTTTTTTTCAAATCTCTTTTCATCAATCGGTGGACTTAAAATTCATTGGTTCACTCCTCCGTGTTGTCTTCTTTGAGATGTTCGGTTTGAGAACAATAGAGCATTGCGAAACCCCACAAGGAAATTCTTCGAATTATACCCGATCACAGCGACATGTACCGATCAACGGGGAACCGTGGGCGGTACCTCAATTCAACGAAAGTGATCAAAGACACTTTCGTGCGATTTATTACTAGCTAATGTTGTATGCGGGTACACCCGACGCTTGCGTAATGATCGAATGAAGCGGTCAATCCACACCGCATGCTCACTTAACACATTCAACTCAAAGAAATCATGATTAGTGCATTAATGACTACGATATTTTCACTCCAAGCACGCACACTGCCGCTAATATCACGATTCAACAAATGCTTCCGCTACTCGATGAGAAGATATCATGATCCGAATGTGAGCATGTCGGTCCTAATGTCACAACATCACATAATACCAACGCCACAAAGGATGTGTCGAGATTGTTGATAATCGATGATCTCAAATGTCGGCTCAAACTTATTATCACGTGGATCGGTAAAGACCTCCACTTGGAATAACCAAACATGCAATGTGAAGAATCAATGACTACGAGCTTAGAGCAAAGGACTACATAAAGGATGCAAGATCAATTGTTAATGTATTATCCGGTTGTATTCAATGTATTTTTGTACATGATTGAGGTGACCTCCTTAGGGAGATTGTTAGAATTAGAAATTCCAGATTAAAGAGTCGGTCACCTCAGTATATGTAATCGTTAGAAAGCTCGTAGTCGTAGTTCTTTTAAGTTAAGTAGTATTTAGTTAAGTAACACCGTGGAGGACTGGACGGTCTTTACCCACTGTATGCGATCCACACCGATGTGTGGCGATTTATGTAAGACTATAAATACTCTCTACCTTCCAAGGTAGAGTTGGAGCTATAATAATATCTTTCACTTTCTCTCACTAAGTTCCCTAAACCTCTAACTTTCTCTCTAGAATTCCACTTATACGCCACCTTGTTGTTATGGTTTGATGTGTATGTGAAAACTAATATCCTACATGGAGTGTAAGGTAATTCGTGTTATATATCTTTCAGCAATCCTATGTACCAGGTTTGAATATAAATTGCAGTGTTCCAAACATCCGTTATTATTTTTATGCACCAGGTTTTTGTTTGTTCTGGATGCTGGACAGTGTTGGAGTGTAATGTAATTGGTATTATATAGGAAAAATTGAGAAATCCTATGTAATTGCATGACCTCTCTTTGCTTCTGCAATCGTCTCCGGTAAATGAATATGCTACATCCAATAGATAATGTAACTGGAAGATGGGAGTGTAACAGGAGATGTATTAATTTGTTTGTGTTTATTATGTGAATTTTTATTGACCAAGTAGATGCCACTTGAAACAAAAAATGGCACATCAAATTATGGTTCTATGTCTAGAGTGGAGTAACATTTAATCAGGACTAAAAAATATCTGGTTAAAAGATATGGTTGCATTTTTTTTACATTTATTTGAAATACAAAAATGTATGTTATTATATTAAATGTGATTTAAAAAAAATCGTATTTAGACCTTTTTTATGACTACATCATACATGTTGCTACACATACTACAATTACACAAACTCAACAACAAACGACGTTTACAAAGAAGTTTTATTACGAGTATTTGAATATGCACTATAGATTTATATAATTTAACAGCGAAAGTCACTAAAAAAGTAGCTACTTATATTGTGACGTTTTCAAGGTTCTTTGTTTCTACAAAGACGGGGAATACACAAGGTATATAACAAGAGTTGTGTATGAACAAGTTTAATTTAGTCTATTACAATAAGTACCATATAATTCAGTTGTTCTCATACCTTTCATTATTATTTTTACATGTAATACATTAACAATTTCATTTTTGTCATCCAATTTATGTGCCTAAGATATTTGTCATCATTCAATATTTGTTTACGTCCAGTTAAACTACATCAAGTAATCTTATGAAGCTAGCTCGCCCATCTGGGCGAGCTATGAAGCTAGTTGTCTATATGCTAACTGAAGTAGAATACCCACTTTCAAGTAAAACTTGCAGGGACATGCTTGATAAGCAGCTTTTTGGTGAAATAAAAGATAATGCATGTTTTCAGCTTCTAAAATAAATTGAATCAAAAGCTCAGCAGCAATAAATTTTAAATGTGCTTGGAAGAATTTTCTTAAGCTGTTAAGTATAGTGTTTGTAAGTTGAAATATGTAATAAATGGATTTTGATGGGTTTCACTTGGTGAAAGTATTAGTACTGTCACAACAAATGGTTATCAGTTCACCATGTCTAACCCACACAAGAACTGACTAAGGCATGAGCAAACGGCTCTGTTAAAGATATCTCAAATCCGTTTATGGCTGACAATTTGCCAAAAGTTGTATGGTGCTCAACTCACCATATCTGTGTGGATGAAGAGTTGGCTAGCCCACAAGATCATGGCTTGTGATAAAGGCAGTGGAAAACCATGACTAGTGCAAAAGGGTAAAGCTTTTGGTAAAGACTAATCAAATCTGTTGATAGTTGTTGGTTTGCTAAATTAGATGGTTATTAATGTACCATGGTCTTATAAACCAAAACATTGGCTACTCCAATAGTAATGGCTAATTGGTAAAAAGGCATCAAATCCATTAAAATTTTCTATGATTCACCTCTCACAGGAGTTTACACACCTAGAAGTAATGAGAACAATATGAAACTTTTATGTTTTGATGTACAAATAGTCACAATTTCTGAAAAGACCATGGAGAGCTGATGAATTGTTGATACAATGTTGCACAGAACTCATAAGGAGGAAATCTCAAAAGATGCAGCTTAAGGATAATTCCAAGATCCTCAGGAAAGACAGAAAAACTTGAAGTTCACAAGTGAAGATCAAGTTAGGGGAGGATTGTTGGGAATTATATTTTGTAAAACAGATTTAAGTATGTTTAAGTCTGTTTAGTATTAATTCTGGTAGCTTTAGTACTTAAGTCTAGTAGACCAAAATTAATTCTGTTGGTAGTTAAGTCTGCCAGTACTAATGGAGTTAAGTCTGGCAGAACTTATAGTCGATAGTTAAGTCTGTTTATGATTAAAAAAAACAGAATAATTTGTTAGAGTTATATTAGGAATAGATATGTACGTGTAGAGATATCTTAGGAAGAGATATCTTTACCCTTCTACAAGTCTTGTAGAATTAGGGTTTCCTTGGAGTATAAAAGGACTCCTAAGGTATTAGGTTAATATGAGTTGTAAGCATTAGCCTTTGAGCAAATTAATACTAAATTACGAAGTCAGTTTATTCTTGTGTTCTTCATACTTTGTGTGTTAAAATTCCGCATTAATACATTAAGCTTTTGTAAAGAGTTCTTCATATAGTAAATTGGATTTATTCAAGTTTACTATTAGTCATTCAAGGCTACTTGGATCCATAAACTTTGGACCTACAAATTCCCTATCTTAATGTGCTATGACTGTTGTTATTATAAGTATTAAAACTCGTAAATTAATAATATTAAGAGCGAATATTTTATTAGTTTAGTGATATATTATTATATCGATAAATTAATAACTTATTAATTTAAAGAGGTTTACGTATAACTTTTAAATTTTCAAATTTAATATACTGGTTACAATGTATACTAGTTAGAGGAGAAAAACAAGTTTTAATTAACATTTTATAAATTCAAGGCATTGAAAATGTATACTAATGAATGTCAGAGCACTAAGTGTGATGAAGAGCCAAAGTTACTCATTCGGGGCTCACGGGGTGTTACATCACTATAACAAATCTCAACAACTAACCCCTCCCCACTCACAACAAACTCAACTTACTCATTTGGGGCCACCACATACAATTTCTTTTCTCATTTCCAAATAAACTAAAATCATTTTATCTGCAATTGTAAAATTTATGTTGTCTAGAATCCATACTAAAATCATTTTTTCAGCAATTGTAAAATCATTTTATCTGCAATTGTAAAATATACTACTAGTAACATACTAAGATTTTTTTTTTCACATTTCCACTTTTCATTTACTTTTCAAGGCCAATATAAAAACCTTGTCATCTTCTTCCTTCGTATACACAATTCACACACACACACAATGCACACACAGTAGATCTACACACAGTTCCATAGGAAAAAAAAGAAGGAAGATAACCGATTTATCTGACAAAAGTACAACAAGAAGCCTCGCCGTGCAGACGACGAAGCCGCATTTGGCGAGCCACAACGAAGACAGCCGGTGTGGTGGCGAGAGGCAACGAAGTTGCCACGTTGGAACGGCCAGGTGATGGCGAGCCCACACCGGGTGCTCTTATGAAGTTCAATGCATTGAAGAAATTGTAGAACTTTTTAGTAATTATTAATTTATAGTTTCGTTGACACCAATATATACACCAGATTCTTAAAAAAAATTATTATATTATTATTTTATCGGTTTGGATCTAAATTTGTACTTGTCTCTAGTTGAGGCCGACAAAATTATTAATTTTATTGAGGTTATTAATTTATCAAGTATTAATTAATAAATATTTTACTATATATCTTAACGTGAATCAAATAACTTTTTAAGTGCGTTTAATTAATTGGAATATCACAAAAACTAACCAAATATTACAACCTTTTTCACAAAATTAATTGTAACACCCCCAAAATATAGCAACAAAACGATAGTGTCAATGGGGTGCTACTTCTTAATACAAAGCACAAGGTATAGGAAACGACCTCTAAATGAGACGTTTTGAAAAGTAACCATTCGAATTATTTATATCAGAGTTATTACAAGAGGTCCCAAGGTATATGATTACATATATATTTTCCAAATGTATCGAATGGTAAAGGATAAAAGCATAAGTCTTCAAAACATGCAAATGGCTCTATGATCCATGCATCCGCTATCGCCGTACTAACCTAAGATAAACATGCTAAAGAGTGTCAACACAAAGGTTGGTGAGTTCATAGAGTTTGTTGAAATAAGTTGAAAAGTCTTTAAAGAAAGTTTTCATAGCAAAGGCATTGTAAATCCACTCAGTTGCAAATCCCGCCCATACAAAACTTGCAACCTGTGTGTTCACAACCCACTGCTAAAATATAGTAATACATATGTGCTTTAAAGAATGTTTCCACAGCAAAAGCATTGTAAATCCACTCAGTTGCAAATCCCGCCCATACAAAACTTGCAACCTGTGTGTTTACAACCCACTGCTAAAATATAGTATGAGTAGGACATATGTGTATACGATATATGTGAGTACTTAATGTAAAGTATAACAACCAACTGAACCTCTTGACAAGAATAAATAAGAATACTGGATTATATTCACCCAAGGCCATGAATACGGGACCAAGGGTGGGGTGTCGACCGATAGTACTATCAATACCTCTCCAACGGCTCCATCTAGGAGTTAAATAGTTGCTAAAGAATAAAGTGTATAAGAATAAGTGTAACACATTAAGGCACATATCGTAGCTACACTCCATGTCCGAAATATCAAAAGTATAGCGTAGCATAAGAGTATAAATATTTTGAGTATTTGTGGAAGTCAAAACAAGTATTTGAGCATGTATCTCCCCAAAGAGTTTATAAAATAATGGAAAATGGGGCTATGAAACTCACCTAGGTGATACAAAGGTTCGTAAGTAATTTAAGTTGTGAGAATAAACGGCTCGATCTGTGACACGGGTTGGTATGTCAAGTTTCATTATTGATGATATGTGTAGTTTTGAAGTCTCTTCGAAAGTTAGTGGATGATAATTTATGTTTTATGATATTTCATCTTCAAGGTTCGATCGATCGTTAACGATACAGAAATACTTCATATATTATTTTATCAAAAACAGTTTGTTAAGTATTAAGAATATACTTCCGAAATAATATATAAAATGTTACACTTTATACCCTTATAGTTTTAAGTATTGACGGTGTATACCCTTGAACTTTTATAAAATTACAATTTATACCCTTTTAGTTTCAAAAGTGACACTTTATACCCCTATGTCTCAAGTTGATTACAATCTTAATCCTTCTTATAAAAAGTATAAGAGTTTTGGCAATTTAGGCCCTTGACGCTTTAAGTCGTTTGCAAAAATAGTCCTTCTTTCGTTTTTAATACGTTTTAGGTTTAGAAAAAGTCGATACTTTCTACGAATTGTAAATACAAGTTAATAATGTTTTGAAAACAAACTTATAACAGCTTATTTGCTTATGTTTTAGCTTATTTTTGAAAAGTGCACAAACGGGGTACGTTTGAAAAGGTTCGCGAGACACCATGTTCAAGGTTTAATAAAAGCGAGGCATGGAAAGATTTTAAGAACGTTCTTAGTGTTTTAGAAACTCGATCATGCCCTCTCTAAGTTGGCATAAACCATTTATTTTATAGACTTATGGTTAAGGAGAAATAAATCCGGGAAAATGGGTGCTTGGCTTGGTTTTATAAAAGCATATGATAGCTGTTAAGTTTATGAATAAAATTAGCCTTTATTTTGCGTTTTCTCGACCCGTGCACCGAGTTTTGAAGAAAACGTCGTTCGAACAACGTTCTTGCTTTAAATTTTGATGAAACGGACCGAAGTGCCTCGTTTTGCGTGCCCAAACCTTACATCACGAAAGTTTAATGACCTTTGGGAACTTCATTTGGCGTATTTTTATTCGTGTACTCGTTTTGGGTGATTCAAATTGCTACGTTTTCCTTATAAAATCCTTTTTAACAATATGTACTTGATGTTAAAAGTGATAACAAAATTGAATGAGTTTAAAAGACTTACAATCTTGGAACTCGACTAAGAGGGAATGTCGACCAAGGGGCTTCTAAAGTGGAACCAAGCTCTTTCCTTCCTTCTAGACTTTAAACTATACTTCCTTTACTTCTCTTAGGGACTCCAAAACAAAATGTAAATGTGTGTGTGTGTGTGTGTTGGGTGTGTGTCGAATGAGGGATGAGAAGAAATGAATGGAAGGAGGTTGGTATTTATAGGCCAAGGGTAGAAAAACATGACGATGTGTTCAATAACTAACCATGTGGCTCGAATGGTTTTAGAATGAACCACATATGCTTAGCTAGACATTCTTGAAGACAAGGTGATGTGTCTACTTAGGTTACCATGGTATTCGAATGGTTTAGAAGGAAAGCATTACTTGTTCGATTCTATGCCATAAAGGTGGAAGGTCTAGGAGACAAGGTGAGGTGTGTAATCATGGACCATTTGATGTTGTATGGTAATTCTTGTAGCTAAGTAGCGTGTTCCGAATTTTTTCCAACAAGACTATGTGTCACGATTTTGACCAAGGGTTGAAGAAGGTAAGTAAAACGTGATGAGGTGTTTTGCAAGGTTTCCATAAGTTTGTTAGTTAAATTGCATGGATTAAGAGGGATCCACATAGTGCATACTTGTTTGAATTGTATCCTTTTGGTTCAAATGGTTTAGAATGTGACATGTAGATGGCTTGATATTCTTAACCATAGTGTTGAATTTCTAGAAGATGAGATGTGGTGGCTTAATGTGAGCCTAGAGAGGGTTTAGGGTTTAGGATGGTTTGCTTTTGATTTGATTTGGACAAGGGTGGCAAACTAGGGCACGACTTGGCTTAAGACACTTGTACATAGGCCATAGTAAGTGGTACTTGTAGTTAAGACTTAGTGTCAACTTAGTTAGGGTGCTAAGTTAGGTTTAGATAATTATGTCTTAAATAAATGATATATTTAGCTTATATGCATAAGGTACTAGTACCATAAGCTTAGGAGAGTTGTACCTTAGGTTTAAAATCTTAAGAAAGTCAATCTTAGGGGCTAGTGCATTATAGGGTTGTTCCTTGGGCTTAAAAGTAAGTACATCGAGGTTATAATGTAATTTATATAATAGTTAAACTTTTATGCATCAAAGACTTGTACATAGGGTTGAAAGACTTGTACACTTATATTTTATAGAAATCATGCACATACTAATTAGGATTTGTGATTTTATAAAATCATAGTTTTGTAAGTTTAGGACTTGTACCGGGAAATATCGTAAGGTTAGGGTTTTGTGCTTTAGAAACTTGTACATCAGCTTTGAAGTATTGTATGTTAATACAAATAAGCCGTAAAAACGTTTATTTATATTTTACGATCTTCTAATGTTATGTCGATAACAAACGTAAAATCATTTTAACGAAACAAATAAAATACGTAAATGGTTTGAGCCAATAGTTTACTAACACACTTACGTTTTCACATAAAACACTAAAACAAGTATAAGTGATTTTATGATATAGTAATACATATGTACAACAACTAGTGTTTACATATTGGATAAATATATACATAACTAGTATGTATTATAATGGGTAATATAAATAGGTAGAAACTTAAGTATTTGACCCATTGACCAAATACATTGAATGTAGTTGGGTATAACCCAAAGTTCATGACCCATACCCATGGATCATTACCCATAACCCATTGCATGACATCATGCTTAAGTCATATATGGATATTATCCATGACCCATGGTTTTAACCCATGGACTAGATGCATTGCATCTTGTAGATACATTGTATCTACTTCGATACCCATGATCCATGACCCATGACCCATGACACAAAACCCATGGGCAAAGGGGCGTCCCGGATCCCCGATAATACTTCGGATGGATCCCTCAGTGAGGATCCGTGGGATCCGTGGAGCAAGAGCTAAATTTCTTCTATAAATAGTGAGCCATTTATTCCTTTGGGTTGCCACTCCCACATACTTTCCCCAAGTATTGTAACCTTCTAACCTCGGATCCTAAGGATCTCTCTATGTAGTTGTCTTTTGTTTTGTGTGATTCTCTAGGTTTCTCTTAAAGGTGAGATCACCACCTCTTGAAGTCGAGCAAGCTCAAGTCCATGAGTTGCCATACTTTGTCATCATCAAGACTCTTGAGGTTCTTTTGTTGATACTTCTTTCTTCCTCCATAGAAGTTTTGTGTCCAAGGCATTAGTGAAGGATGCCGAAGAGTCAAGTCAAAAGCATTAGTGAAAGGTGCTTATCGCGTGTCAAAAGCATTAGTGAAGAATGCTAAAGGGTCAAGGCGAAGGCATTAGTGAAAGGTGCCAAGCGTCCGTGTCAAGGGCATTAGTGAAAGATGCCTAGAAGTCAAGTCAAATGGCATTAGTGAAGAATGCCAAGGTTGTATACTCGATGAGGTGCATCGATATACAAATAGAGATAGGTTGTATCCAAGGATATTGATATCCTTGATGGTGTTGTAATAAGGAGTTGGTCTCCTTTGGGGTTAGGTGTTGTATAGTGTTGGGTAGTAGTTCCTCCATTGTAATGGAACTCGGTACTTAGCCTAGTACCGGATAAAGGGTAGGCGGCGTTATGATAGGTGTGGTTCTACCTTGTGGAAGAACCCGTGGTTAGCCTAGTACTGGGAAAAGAGTAGGCGACGTTGTGAAGGCTTCTCCTCTATAAGGAGTTGGTGTCGTGTAGTGATTACGAACTCTCGAGTAGGTGACTTGGGGAGTGGAGTAGGGAAAGGAAGGTGTCCTTGTAGCCGAACCACTATAAATACTCGTGTCGTGGTTATGTGCTTCTTACTCTTTATCTTTCATTACACATTTATATATATATATATATATCTATCTATCAATTTCCAACATACACATTCAAATAGATTGACATAAGTCGATCTAAATATTTTAAAACGAAGTTTTAATTGGTAAAACTATTCAACCCTCCCTCCTTCTAGTTTTCCACAATTGGCATCGAGCTTCGTTACCAAGTTTCTTAGAGTATGTTGTACTTTAAAAACTTGATACGATCCGTGTATATTTGAAAACTACAAAGAAGGAAATTTTTTTTTTAAAAACAAATTTTTCTTTTATGTTGGATATTGGTAGATTAGTCTAACATTCCTTGACCACACGACCTTCATGGATAAGTCGTTTTTCAAGTCTTCATTTCTATTCAAAGAATAATGAAGTCAACTATCAAGGAAGAACCTAAAAGTAATCGCAATCTACTTATTCTAAGTACAACTGATTACTTTAAAAGCTCATGAAGTATTTTCGGTCTTATGGTCTCCTTAAACCATACTAAGAGCATAAAGGTATGTTCACTTTTCATTAACTAGCATACATCTACATGAATATATTGATACCATCTTTTATTTTAGACGTTAATAATTGCTAGTCTCTTAAAAGTCTCTTTTCGCCACTTTCCCGACTTACTCATCATCGGGAATAGTATTCCTCTTGATCTCGTCAAACTAAAGCCGTTGTCACAAATGGATCACGATAATTAAACTATCAAATCCGTTGACCAAACATCTTTTCAATTAGAAACCTCAAAACTATTTTTGTTCCATAAGCTATTTTATACTTTATTACAAAATAATGCCAAACACCCTTTTACATCTCTGATGGCGGATCCTCTAGTTGTACTAGCGGATCCCTAATACAAGGGATCCGGGGGAACCGTGTGACATAAACCAGCTATACGCCTTTCAAAATCAACTCTGCTCATTTTCCCTCTCCTCACAAAACACAAAAATGACCTAAGAGCTGGTTTCATCTCCATAGGACTACATATCCTCAAGCATCCATCTCTAGAACATTATTGTAAGTAATTACACTAACATGGTCTAATCTTCATCATCTTCATCTTAGGGTTTATGGTTTTTCAATTTTTCTTAATCAATTGATAAAATTAGGTTTTCAAAAATTGATCACTAGAAAAGGTTTTCACATAACTGAGATTACATTGGGCTTACAACATTGTTAATACAAATCAAAACCATAAACCCATCTCAACAAATTTTGTCTAATTGGAATATTTGTTTTTCTAGGACCAACCATGCCTAAAGCCACCCAACAAAACCATCATGATACCGTCCATTACCTCACCCAATACTATCGAAAAGAGGGTTTGTCAAAAACCGATCGCAAAGTCTTCAAAATACTTGAAAAACGACTTATCCATGAAGGTCGTGTGGTCAAGGAATGTTTCCTTGAAAGTACCGACATTCGTCAAGTCTTCTCGGCAATCAACTTTGATTGTCTTCTTGATATTGATGAACAAATTTGTCGGTTTTCATCTTTGAGTTCTACAAAAGCGTTAGGATCATTCAAGATACCGATGATAGCATTTCAATCGCTTTTATCATCAATAAACAAAACTTCACTCTAACCCTCAACACATTCGCTCAAATCCTTCGCATTTCTTGTGAAAGAACTTGTATGTAATCTCAAGATTGGGCAATATCCGCTCAATCTTTTGCTCTTGATTCCAAACCAATCTACCATACTCCTCTTGATGAACCCGCAACCGTTCGAGACACTATTTTAAAAGTTATAGCCGACCAATCTCGTTTCAACTGAAACAAAGAGCTCATTCACCGTGATCCCTTTCAAATGGAACTCTTCGAAATGCACCCCATTTTTAGAAAATGGGAAGGAATTCTTAGGGAAAATGTCATTAGCTTGGTCGGAAACAAAGACCATCCAAATGCATGTCTCGTGCAAATGATTTATTTCCTTATTCACCAAAATCCATTTAATCTTGCCTATTTCATGGTGAAGAGAATGGTCGGGGTATTCAAAGATGCCAACATGGTACTTCCGTATGGTATGCTCCTAACACAACTCCGTGAGTATGTTAGTGCAATGCAACCATCTCCAATCAACGATGATCATTTCCTCTCCGATCACGTCATGGTACCTCTTACCAAACAGCCCTCCAAACAGTTCATGGTCAATGGAAGAAAACCTAAGGTTCTCCTGGACTCCTCGGACGAAGAAGAAGTAAATGTCAACCTCGAAGCCAACGTCGACTTAGACCCAAATGCCTACTATCAACAACTTCCAACTCTTCCAAACGAGACTGCGGAATTTAAACAAATAAAGGGTATGTTTTAATGCCTAGCTAACTACGTCATGAAGTCAGGAAAGAGGAAAAAAATGATTGATGAAAGAGACATTAGGATTATGCTTGTGTTTAGACATTTGGTTTATGTATGAATGCTTATGTTCTTGAAGCACACTTGTTTGTTTTGTTTTAGATATTGTCATTACTACTCTTATCTATGATATGATTTATGTGATATCATGCTTGTTTTGCTGATTGCTTGGAGTAGAGTTTAATAGAAATTAGTACACATTGTAGGGTGCAAAACTGCATCTCTTTCTGTGATGTTTCTGATCTGCAGTTGCCGGATCCCTAAAAATGTACTAGACGGATCCCTCCTTTGAGGGAACCGTGGGATCCATGATGACAGATGAACAATTCAGAATCCCTCACATCAAATCAACTCACTAGATCAATTCACACTAGCTAAACATAAGGCCTTATAACCACTTAAGTTCTCTTCAAACTTAGAAAGCTTCACACTTACCCATAGCTAACTTAGGATCAAATTCAAAGTGCCTTTAATTTATCAACTCATCAAATCTCACCATATTTCCGCTCTAATACTCACACATTGTTCCTCACATCTCAAAACACTTGGTTCGATATTCTTATCAATTTTAGCAAATTGATTCTAGTCATCCTTACCTCAAAATGGGTCAAAAACTAGTTTTTCAATTTATGTAATTTTTAAGGATTTTTCAAATTTTATCTCAAGGTTACATCTGATCTCTAGGATCATTTAATATGACTTGACACCATCAAAATTCCTAGTACACTCATTGGTGATCATAAAGTCCCATTTTCCTTCCATAAAAGGCAATCATTAGCTACATCACTCATTGCTCTTAATCATTTAAGTACTCTTTCATTTAAGACACTTAGGAAGACTAAAACACTCAAGGAGGTATAGGCTTTAAACCTTACAAACATCATTTCTTATCCTTTCCTAGCTGTTGAGAGTCGGATCCCTAGGATTAGCCTAGACGGATCCCTCATTGGAGGGAACCGTAGGAACCGGGTGACAGAATCATGTCAACTTTAGCTAAACCAATCATTTCAAGTTCATCTTGCTAACTTGAACACTCCACCTCATCTTAATTAAGTCCCTAGATCAATACAACTCAAGTTGACTCTTGTGCATGCTAATCATCACATTCAAAGGATCTTAGTGGCTTAAGTCTTGAATGCACTTGCCAAATCCTTCCCTTTATAAGTCATCTTGTTAGAATCTCTTAGTCATCAACCACAACATAATTCTCAGCATTTAGAAACCTTTTTCTTAGTCATTTCATCATGAGAAAAGCTCCTAGTGCTAACTCATCCACACAAGAACCACCCAAGAAACTTGCTCGTGTTATCACGAAATTTCCTCAACCGAATCATCTCCCGTTAAATCCACAAATGCTAGGATTTCTCCTCCACCAACTCAACCAATCAAACCAATCCCCAAGAGGATTGTCCCACAAAAATATCATCACCAAACTCCACAATTCCTACTAAACCAAACACCCTTCATTTTGGAATGAGGAGACATCAAAGTCAACCACCCGACCACATGGAAGTTGACACTTCTCTACCTCCACCATCAACCCTTGTTGATCCACCATTTAATGTGCTTCCACCAATCCCTCTTTCATTTGAGGATCCCCAACTTGAACCTCCACATCAAGCCGCTCCATTTTTACCACCACTTTTTCCAAACCATGGCAAGGATTGCTATCATTGTCAACACGTTGAAGGGTTGATACATGAACTACTTGAAGAGCAACGTTTCATGTTTTATCACCTCCTTGAACGTTTCGATGAGGTCATCAAACCCAAACAACCATGAGCCTAAGGATTAAAATGGTGTCCTAGTCTTAAACTTAACTTAGATCGTTTAGGAATCCCATTTCATGCTTAATCATCTTCTTAAAAGATTGGACCAAATCAACAAGTTTACTCATCCTTAGACTCAAGCACATTGATGCTTTTTAAGTTTTTGGTTACTTATTAGTATTAGTAGAAAATGTATTACATGGCGAAATCATTGTCTTAGTTTTTAGATATTTGTAGATCATCTCTTATGTTTTTTAAAACCCAAATTTTTAGGGGTTTTTTTAAAAAAAATTTAAAAAAAATTTAAAAATTTTTAAAAAAATTTTCCAAAGGTTTTAAATGGTTTTAAAAAAAGGGAAAAAGGGGGAAAAAAAAAACCAAAAACCCTTTTTTTTTTTTGGGGGGGGGAAAAAAGGGGGGGGGGGGGAAAAAAAAATTTTTTTTTGGGGTTTTATTTAAAGGGGAAAAAAAGGAATTTTAAGGTTTGGGTTTGGGAGGCCCCTGGGGCCCCCAAAAAAAAGGGTTAAGGGTTTAAAAAAAGGGGGAAAAAAAAAATTTTAAAAAAAAAACCAAATTTTTTTCCCCCAAAAAACCCCAAAAATGAAAGGGAAACAACCCTTTAAAAACCTTTTTCCCCTTTTTTGGCCTTAACCCAAAAAATTTTTTTTTTTTAAATTTCAAGGGGGAAAATTTTGAAATTTTTTTTTAAAATTTTTAAAAAACCCCCTTTTTTCCCCTTTTTAAAAAAAAATTTTTAAATTTTTTAAAAAAAAAAAAATTTTTAAAAAACCAAAAAATTTTTCCTTTTTTTTTGGGGTTTTTTGGGGTTTTGAAAAAAATTTTTTTTTAAAACCCCGGGGGAAAACCCCCCAAAAAAAAAAAACAAAAAAATTTATTTTTAATCCCAAAAACCCCCGGGGGTTCAAAAAATAATTTTTTTTAAAACATTTTAAAAAAAATTTTTTTAATTTAAAATTTCCTTTTTTTTTTTAAAACCGGGAAAAATTTTTTCCCAAAAAAAATTTTTTTAATTTTTTTTAAAAAAAACCGGTTTAATTCCAAAAAATTTTTTTTTTTTTTTCCCCCCAAAAAACCCCTTTGGGGAAAAAAAAGGTTTTCCCCTTTTTCCCGGAAAATTTCTTTTTAAAATTTTTTTTAAAAAAAAAATTTTTTAACCCCCCAAAAAAAAATTCCAAAAGGGGGGGGAAAAAAAAAAGGGGGCCCTTTTGTTTTTTATTAAAAAGGGGGAAAACCGGGTTTTTTTTTGGGGGCCGGGGGCCCCAAAATTTACCTTCCAATTTTTAAAAATTTTTTTTCCCCAAAAATTTCAACCCCAAACCCCCCCCTTTTTAAATTTTTTTAAAAATTTTTTGGGGGAAAAAAATTTTTTTTTGGGGTTTTTTAAAAAAAAAATTTTCCAAAAAATTTTTCCCGGGGTTTAATTTTTTTGGGGGGTTTTTTTTAATTCCCCCGGGGGGGGGGGAATTTTAAAAAATTTTTTAAAAAAAAAATTTTTTAAGGGGGGGGAAAAAAAGGGGAAAAAATTTTTTTTTTAAATTTTATTAAAATTTTAAAAAAAAATTAAATTTTCCCTTTTTTAATTAAAATTTTTAAAAAAAAAGGTTAAAATTATTTTTTTTAAATTTTTTTTTTTTTTAAAAGGTTTAAAAAATTTTTTTTTAAAACCCCCCCCCCCCCGGGAAAAAATTTTTGGGATTTTATTCCTTAAATTTTTAAATTTTTAAAAATAAAAAAATTTTATTTTTTTTTTAAAATTTTTTTTTTCCCCCCCTTTTTTTTTTTTTTTTTTAAAAATTTTTTTCCCCTTTTTTTTAAAATTAATTAAAAAAAAGGGTTTGGGTTTTAAAATTTTTTTTTCCCCCTTTTAAAATTTAAAACGGGGTTTTTTAAATTTTTAAAATTTTTTTAAAAATTAAAATTTTTAAAAAATTTTTTTAAAAAATTTTTTTTTAAAAAAATTTTTTTTAAAAAAAATTTTTTTTTTTAAATTTAAAAAGGGTTTTGGTTGGAAAAGGGGTAAAAAATTTTTTTGGGTTTTTTTTTGGGGTTTTTTTAAAAAAATTTAGGCCCCCCCCAAAAATGGAAAAATTTTTTTTAAAGTTTTGGGGGTTTAAAAATTTTTTAAAAAAAGGTTGGGGGGTTTTTTCCCCAAAAAAAAAATGGAAAAAAATGGGTTTTTTAAAAAAAAACCTTTTTTTTTTAAAAATTTTTTTAAAACCCCTTTTTACCCAAAAACCCCAAAAAGGGTTTAAAAAGGTTTTTTAAAAATTTTTTTTTGGGTTTAAATTTTTAAAAAAATTTAAAAAATTTTTTTAACAAAAAAAAAGGGGGTTTTTTGGGTTTTTTTTTTTTTCCCCCCCCAAAAAAAAAAATTTTAAAATTTTTTAAAAAAAAATTTTTTTTTTTCCATTTTTTTTATTTTTTTAAAATTAAAACCAAAAAATTTTGGGGGGAAAAAATTTAAAATTTTTAAATTATTAAAAAAAACTTTTTTAAAAAAAAAATTTGGGTTTTAAATTTTTTTTAAGCGGGGGGAAAAAAACCCCACCTTTTTGGGGGGGTTTTTAAATAAAATTTAATTTTTTTTTAAAAAAAATTAAAAAAAACTTTTTTTTTTTTTTTTAAAAAAATTTTTTTTTAAAATTTTAAAAAATTTTTTTTAAAGGTTTATTTTAAAAATTTGGGTTTTTGGGGGAAAAAAAAAAAAAAATTTTTTTTTTTAAAAAATTTTTAAAAAAAAGGGAAAATTTTTAAAAAAAATTTAAAAATTTAAAAGGTTTTTAAATTTTTTAAAAAAATTTTTTGGTTCCAAAAATTTTTGGGAAAAATTTTAAAATTTGGTTTTAAAAAACTTAAAAAAAAAAGGTTTTAAAAAAAAAATTTTTTGGGGGGTTTTAAATTAAAAATTCCAAAAAAAACCCCCCCAAAAACCCAAAAAATTTTGGGGAAAAAAAATTTTTTTTTTAAATAAATTAAACCTTTTTTGGGTTTAAAAATTTGAAAAAAAAAAAAAAAAATTTTTTTAAAAATTTTTTTAAAAAAAAAAAAATTTTTTTTTTTTTTTAAAAATTTTAAAAATTTTTCCCCCAAAAAAAAAAAAAAGGAAATTTTTTGGGGAAAAAATTTTTCCCAAAAAAAGGGTTGGGGGGGGGGGAAATTTTTTAAAAGGGAAAATTTTTAAATTTTTTTTTTTTAAAAATTTTTAAAAAAATTTTTTAAAAAAAAATTTTTGAACCCTTAATTCTAAAACGCCCGTTTACCTTTTAATTCACATGTAGATATTACGATTAAGCACATTCGGTTATGAGTGGCGGTTTGTTGAACTTTCATGTCGATCAATAACTCCAACATTTTTCAAACGACACGTTAGGATCACGGAGTAGGAAACACAACACAGTGTGAAGTGACCATACGGATAGAATACATCGTCCCGATTTTCACAAGTCCCCAAACTAAGCGTAAAATCGAAATCATTGTTAAATATGACTCTAGATGCTAACACTACCCATGGAAGTTACTTGTGTAATTACCTTTTGCTTCCATTTTCCTATTTTTCCTCTATTTATTTTATTTTTGGTGAGAAATGAATTTCTTCAAGTTTCTCGTTCGATAATTCTTATTCGATAAATATATAAAGCTAAGTCGATAATTAGTTATCCATCTTCCTCGAAAACCGTTGCACACAAGAATGAGGTCCACATCAAGGTCCTAATTTACATACGATTTAGGAGATATCTCCGGATTCAAAGTTTGGCTTAACACTTATCAAAGACATTTGCATTTTTGCAATTTAGGCCCTTGGTCTTTTCAACCACTAACTCAGCGGGACTACCGTTTTATCGAAGTCTTATTATGACTTTGGATTTTCCTCAACCTTTTAGAAGTCCATGACAACGGGGTACCGTCGGACATAGAAAACTTTATGGCTTTGGATTTTCTACTTTAATACATTTGGGCTTTATTTCATGTTAATTTTGTGCCAAACTCGAATCCTACGGCTTTTATAACAATAGAAACAATAGCGACAAACTATCGTGAATCGGTTGTCTATTACACATAACACCGCGGTACCTCGATGTGTACCCAACTCTCATGGGCAAAACTCTCTAAAGAAGAATAAAGAACTAACTATCGTCAAAAACTCAACATCTTTAATTATTTATTCACAGATATGGGGTGAAACAATCTTGTGGGAACAAAAAGCCATAAGTACCTTCGATGAGATCTAAAGAGAACCATCTACTCCACGCTTAGCATCTAAACTCATAAGTAACTCTATCATTCCTCGATCTCCGCAAATTTAAAATCCCAAATAATGAGATCCGCGGATGCTTAGCCGATAATTAAATTATCTATGGTTAAGGGAAGAAGCTAGGGCTCAACACGCCCGATCAAGTCAGAATTCCATTCCTACTCTCACCAGCGGAAAGTCAACAAGGTGTCAAAACATATATTAACTTAGCAATTGCTTCGTAAAATAATCTCAAGTCTCGCATTTTTAAAGTCACTTATTAGAAACTAGCGAATTCTTGGTTAAGCTTCGCATATATAAAATCACTTAGGGAAGCTTGCAAATTCTTGGCCTTGAGAGCTAGAATCGCATTTTATAGCCTCTTGTCTAAGCAATTAGCAAAGACTATTTCAAGAAAACGCATATTTAAAGAAACTTCTAAGAAACTCGCAAAGACTTTTCAATCATAAAACTAACAAAAGCTTATAAAAAATTTTAAATTTTTCACATTTTTGCACAATTTTTTCATTTTCTAAGGAAAAACGGGGTTGCCAGAGTACACGACAAAAAATAAGCAAGTGCGGTCAAATCAAATCGAAGATTACCCTACCCCAGACTAAAACGAAACATTGTCCTCAATGTTTAAAGGCAAGGGTAGTAACGAAAATCTAAAAGCCGTTTATTAAGTATGCTAGAAGATAAACGTTAGTCGATAAGATTTCGGATATCGGATTTCCATCAGCATCGATCATGAAACTCGAGTGGAGAAAAAACAAACTTTGAGCACGAGAGTCTTCATATCGGGAACATCCTAAACAAAACATCACAAACAACCAAACACGAGAAATCGAAGAGGCTAACCCCTTCACGTCACTTATTAGAAAATAGAAAGAAGATAGAAACGCTTGTTTTGTTATCGAGTCGTTAGCTTGACCCGCCCCGAATTCATTTGTCCTTGGGAAGGAAGTGGAAAATGTCACACCCCAAATTACTGTTTTGCGTGAATGGAATTCTGGGGATGACCGTCATAGCATCAAGTTACTGATTATATCGAGCGACCTAAAGTGTCGTTTGAAAATATCGTTTGATTAAGTAAAATAAGCAGAGTTTACAAAACATAGATCCCAAAAGATTTCCAATGTACCAAAATGAGATTGTTACAATCAAACGATAGTTAAGTGCATAAAATATATGTGAGACGCGTAGTCGCCACGACTCTATGATAAGTCCAAATGCATGCCATGCAGTAAATGCCTTAGATACCTGAGATAAAACATGCTAAAAGTGTCAACACAATGGTTGAGTGAGTTCATAGTGTTTGGTTGAATTGTAAAGCCTTTAAAGAATGTTCATGCAGCAAAGGAAAAGTTTTTGGTCATATAGAATAGTCCACAAAAGCAAAGGCATTGTAAATCCACTCAGTTCCAAGTTCCGCCCATACAAAACTTGCAACCTGTGTGTTCACAACCCACTGCCAAAATATGTCTAGTTTATGTTCATGCACACGTTGTCAAATGAGGTCACAAAGCAAAGGCATTGTAAATCCACTCAGTTCCAAGTTCCGCCCATACAAAACTTGCAACCTGTGTGTTCACAACCCACTGCCAAAAGTAGTATGTCTAATAGTCAAGTATACACTGTCATAATAGTTCATAATATAGCACCACGTATATAATAATTCAGGGATGCTCCGAACATGGGAGACTTTGCACTGCTCCAACAAGGGAGACTCCTTTGTCACTCGACCACCTAGGCGAGAATTATTGAGAACGATCCACCATTAAGGCGAGAATTATTGAGAACACTCCACCGACAAGGCGAGAATTATTGAGAACGCTCCACCAACAAGGCGAGACTTTGCACACTCCACCAATAAGGCGAGAATTATTGAGAACGCTCCACCAATAAGGCGAGACTTTGCACACTCCACCGATAAGGCAAGATTTATTGAGAACGCACCACCAATAAGGCGAGACTTTATAGTGATGCTCCGAACATGGGAGACTTTATAGTGATGCTCCGATCATGGGAGACTTTAGGTCAAGGTCATAACACGTACGGTTCAATAAGTTCAAACAAATCATAAGTTTGTATTTAAGTTCAAGGGTTCCATTCAAAAGTTCGTAATTAAGTTCAAGTGTTTAAGTCGAGTTCAAAAGTTCAAAATAGTTCAACAGTCAAAGAGCTCAAAACCTTTCAAAAGGTTCAAAATAGTTAAAGGGTTTGATCGGCTCCAAACGGTCTATCTTTTATTAGTCAACCACTTGTGAATGGTCAACCATACAAGTCAAACAGCTCAGAACAAAATGCAATTAAGTCCGGAGGAATTTAGTGGATTCCCGGTCGTTATGTCCCAACGAGGTGTGTAAAGCGTAATACAAACGAATGTGTGCTAAAATGATATTGAATATACAAAAAGCAGAATCGATTGACTAACACTAGGAATGTGAATAGTGATAGCTGTCACAGGCTATGTCGTTTAAAACGTGCAATCGAAACCTAAAACGTAAAAGATATACAAACGTCGTTTAACTTAAATTAAGCGTAAGCGATAAAAACAAAACTATTATAACTATAGTAGGGATTTGCATGCCTTAAGGGCTTAAATGCAAAATAAACAAACTTAAAATTTTTATTTATAATTTACAAATTTATATAAAAGTTAAAAAAAACTAAAATGCGTACGTTTATGTAACAATTACGTAAGCGTACAAAAATAAAAAGGAATTCAGTCCAACATAAGTCCCACAAATGTGAAAATCATATTTTTAGAATCCTAAAAGGATAAGAAATTTATTAGAGAATTAAAATAAATTTTTACACTATTAAATTAATTAATATAAATTAAAAATGAATTAAATGTATTTAATAATGAATTAAATAATAAGAAAATCTAAAATTAACTTAAATAAATGAAATAAAGAATCTGAAAAATCTAAAATATTATAAAATGAATTTTAAATATGAAAATGTATTTTTTTACACAATTATTCTATTTATTATGAATATTAATTACTAAAAACTATTATTGATTTATTAAAAGTATTAAATGAATAAAGAAAAATCTGAAACTTTTTACATAATTCTAAAATAAATAAAAGAAGCTAGGAAAAATATAAAAACTATATGTTATTAACAGAAATAAGATAATAAGCAATTAAGCTTCTAAATAGAAGCTATTACTTAGCTTTGAAATGGAGCTTTTTGTTTTTTTTTCTGGACCAACTAAATACTGATATTATACATGTTTAATGAAAACAAAACTTTACAAACTAAGAAATAAGCAAACTGTGAGCTTATGAGTCCAACAGTTAAGCTTTTGGCTTCACAGTGGAGTTTAAGCTTGAAATAAGCTAGGAAAAAGCTTTACAAAGGAAACAAAAGAAAAAGTAAGATGTACACAAGTCCAATGGATAAATATAAACAAGAAAATGGACTGGTAGTGTGAGCTTAAGGTTTAGACAGTTAAGCTTTTTGAGCTTAACTTGGATGGAATGGAAGCTTGCAAAAGCTTGGTATAAGCTCCACACAGGAAAATAAAGGAAAAATAATATATGTACAAGTGATATGAACAAGTATGAACAAGCATGTGTGCTGGAATTCACCCACAAGCTTGTAATAAGCTAATAAGCAATTCCAAATTACACACAGATCCAAACATCCCTGCATACTTTTTGAATGACAAATTAAGCCGAGGGTATAAGCTTAATAAGCCAAAATAAGAATTTAGATAGCAATATGGGCTGGTGAGCTTTCCAAAAAGCCAAAACTCAACCTGTGGGGATCACAGATGAGCTTTTAAGGAGCTTATGAAGTAGACCAGTGCATACTGAAAGCTCAGTATACACTGATGGAATGGGACAAGTTACAAGCTACTTGCAGCCCTATATAATAAGCTACAAGGTGGGATTTAAGTGCTGGATTAAAGAGTTGGGTAGATGAGCTTCAAATGAAACTAAACCACACAAGCTTATGACCACAAATGAGCTTTTAGAGTGTTGGTAATGGTGTAAGTTCACCGAGTTCTCGATGAACTGTTATGAGTGGGCAAACAACAAGCTCAATTATAACCTATCAATTAAGCTCATAAAAGCTACACAAGCACTGAAACATTGAGTGTGATAGATTAACCTCACATAAGGTCAAAAATCACAAGCTCAAGCTCAATGAGGAGCTATTTGAGAGCTTAGGAAAACAACTCCAACTACGGTTTGTACGTGTGAGTGAGTAAGATGGGACAAAAAAGGTGAAAGTGATTAAGCTATCTAATAAGCTACAAATGTAAAAGCAAGCATAAATATAAACAACAGGCCAGAAGGGCTACACAAAGAAGTCAAGTGCACAAGCTAGGGCTAAGTCATAAAGCTTCTGCAAGCTTATGAACTTAACAGCTAAACTTGTGCACAGGGCAAAAACAAGCTATAAAAAGCTATAAAATAAGCAGTTAAACATGGAAAACAAAAATAAACAAAAATAGAATAAGCAAGATTAGCAACAAAACTAAAACATCCTAAAAGCACAGATTATGAAATTCAATATTAAAGCCTAGAGAAAATTATCTAGTTTATTCAAAAATGACAAAAGGAAAATTTGACTTTACTAAAACTAAAAGTTGACTAAACTGAATTTAGATCTTAATCTCACGACTTAATATGTTATATTAAGCTATAATGAAACTAAATTAAGCAAACTTAACAACTTTTAAGCTAATATTATGAAAATGGACTTGAAAAACTTGGATGACAAGAAATTAGAAAAGATTAAAAGCAATTTTGACTTTAGACTAAATCAAGACTGGATTTGGATGTTGAACTGAGTTATATGACCATTATGCATCATACATCAAACAATAAAAATGATACACACAACCCTAAACACATATTAGACAGCTAATCCAATTTATGAAATCTAAAATTACCACAGTGGACACTGAGATGGATTGAAGATGAATTTGACCATTTACACATTACCACTGAGCTTAAAGGATTGTCACTTCCTCAAATGGCCTAATGGGTTGTAGCCACTTTTTGGTGTAGCCAAAATTTCACTATCATCAACCTTCGTATTAATAAACTAGATTGTTTATCAAAACTTATTTGAGCATTTTAGCATGTACGCTTCATTTTATTGCATAAAATTTATGCAACCGAGTAGTCTTATTTAATCATGCCCGATATTCTTGATAAGCGAAATCGGTCTCACAAGAAATTCTCTTGTCTTACGAGCAGCGTACCGACACTAAATTAATTATGGCTAAAGTCAAATAAATATTTCTACGAGTTAGAATTAATATTTTACTTTTATATTTTTAGTTACCTTTATAAAACATACTAAATTATATATTATCGTTGGTCAAAACATCAAACCGGGACACCGTGACTCACATTTAAACTCAAACGGGACACGATATACGTAACGAAAATTTGAGGTCTTTTCCTTCCTCTCTTTTCTTGTAACCGAATGGGCTCACAAGTATTCCCACCTCAACCAAAAACTTGTAACTACACTAACTTTGAAAACCTTGTAAGTAAAATAAACACAAGGTCCATCATATATCTATGTAAGTTGACCTTGAAACCTTAAGGAAGCAAGTTCCCCATACATCCAACTCACTTCTTGTCCTCTTTTGTCCTTGTGGCTGCCGAACACTTCACAAAACCACAAACCATTGGATTGTTTTCTCTTAATACTACCTTGAGTCTAGTAAAATCAACTTTGCATGTATCTAGGCCTACATAAACCTTTGGTCAATAACCAAAAGCTCTTCTCCTCCTTCTTCTTAAAAACCCACGAGCACAAGTTTTACTACACATTTCACTTACAAAATCTCACCAAAAACCACTAAGAGTAATTCAAAGATTTTGGTCTTGGAGGAACTTGGGTAAAAACAAGCTTAATATTTGGAAGATCTTGGGTAAACAAACTAGCATTTGGAGTTGGGTTATAAAATCTTGGGTTCTTGTCTCATCTTGGTCGACACAATCACTATTCCATTGTAAGAATCCTTGGTCTCGTTTAGCATATGTTTTCATTGAGCTTCTTATGATTTCAAACATGTTTATGCTTAACGTTTAACTAGAAAATGAATTCTTTAAAAACTTTTCTTGCTCGACATGTATATACACGTTAGATATACATGCAAAGATAACTAAGATTTGCGTTTAAAGCTTGTGTGGAAGTCTAGAACTTGTTATTACTTGTAAGCATCTCGAAAGGAATATAAGCTAGTGCTTATTTGCTTGCTTATTCGACACCCTTGTGACTTGAGACTATTTTGAGTTTTTCGAACTAAAAACGACTAAGAAAACTTGGATCTAAAGTATGCTTAAGTATTGGCTCGTCTTGGAAAAGTCTTCATATTAGCTTAACTAAAGCTTATTTTCGACTATATGTGTTTTATTGTTTACCCTTGGACTAAAGTTTCATCGCATAACACAAACCATTTTACAACTACACCGACACTTGTTTGATAAGCGAAACCATAAAGACACTTCATATTAAGTCGTAACTCCTTAATCGACCTTAAGAAAACTAACTAAACCCTCTCGTAAGTCACACATTTGGTCTAAAAATAAACTAGTTTTTCGTTTTCCTATCACTCGAACCCATGGTACGATGGCTACACTAAACACATGCTAAGGCTTTGCATAAACTAAAATGAGATGCAAAATGAGACTCACACTTGACTTCTTGAGAAATAGAAATGAAACCAACAAACAAGAAAAGAAGTCATGCTTTGCATGCATAAGTTTTCGAAAATAGCTCTTGTGAAGGATTCTAAAACTAACATGAAGCGATCCGACATACACATTAAATGGAACCAAGCGGAAAATCCTAACACAAAGAGTCCCTAGCTCGGTTGGTGGGGCGTGGTCTCTAGCGAGGAGGTCGTGGGTTGAAGCGCCCCATGGCGGTTGCCCTTTTCTTTTTTGGTATAATACTAGTAACTTTCGGAATTGACACAACTAGTCCCCAAACTTCACCCTTTCCTCAAACTACTCAAGACCTTTGTAAACTAATACTATTTCAATTTCCCTCTACTTTGAACCACTTAACATGCATTTTCTTAAAATACTTATAAAATTTGAAACTTACATAAACCTTTACAACTTTGGACCCTCCAAGATCTACATAACGCTTCCCATCCTAAAACTTCTAAAGATAATAAATTTATATTTTCTACAAGTCTTCGTCACATAAATAAAATTGGTACATATTTCTATTTGACAACCACATTTGTATAAACTAGAAAATATTATACTTTTCTAAATATAATATTTTCCCGCAACTTAGATAAAATATATATTATACTTATATATATACTTTTCAAAACTAAACAAAAATCAAATAAATATAAGTTGATTCATAACTATTTCCGCTTTAATAAAAATACTCGAGCCAACTCTTATACGAATGTTTAGTAGACTATTCCAAGAGCCAAAGACTTATAAACATTTGAAACTTATTTAAACTTAACCGTTGCCACATAAGCATTATTAAACACAAACTCTAGAGAATGCTTCCACCGTTTTAAATACACTAAGTCATGAATAAAACAATAAACTAAGACTTGCCATGCTAATTATAGGTCGCGTGGCGGTGCCGTGCTCATACTACTTGACCTTACACTACTCGGATACCATTTGCTAAGGTGAGTTCATAGCCTCGCCTTTACTTATTTCTTTCAAACCCTTGAGGAGATACATGCTATAAACTAGAACACAAGTCTTTTCTTAAAGCTGTATGCTTATCGATCATTATTATTATAGCCTAAGTTGCACCGCCATAAGTCCCTTACATCATGAACCATTAATCACTTGCTAGTGAGCGAATATTGTGGATAGTACTATGGGAATTAACGACCCGACTCGGTTATCGGAAATAACCGGGCGCACTATATTGGTTAACTATGGAATTGGCAATTCCATCTCGAGGGCAATATTATTACTTACGCCGATAATTAGGTGTATCACGATTAGTTTGGTGTCATGAGCTTAGCGCATAATAATAATCTATGTTTTCCATGGTGATTGTATTCGAAGCAATTATCATCTCTTACTTGTGTTCAACTTATTATTTAAACCTATGAATATCACTCAACTTTTGTTGACTTTTAAGCATGCTCATCTCAGGTACTAATTAGAATTTCATGAAGGCGTGGAGCGGACGTCGTGGGACACTTGAAGTGGTGTCGTTTTCAATTAAAGTTATCATTTCATAAATATTTAAACTATCTTTTGTGTAACTCCAAAACATGTGTATTCCCTTTTTGTGTTCTAAACGCTGAGATTTATGAAATGGTAACTACTTTTTATTAAAACGTCTCTTTAGAGCCGTTTTCTATAACTTGTGACTATGATCCTCTAAGTAATACCCCAAATAGTCTTCATTGTCACATTGTGATTTTGGGGTGTTCTGATTAGCATCGAGCCTAGGTTATAGAGAACCAACTTGTATTTTCAAAACAAATTGGACTATAACCACGTTTTCAAGCGGACCGTTTTACACCACCACTTCATGTCCTCGCGCCTACTTCGTCGTACCGATAACATGTAGGAGATTCACTTAGTAGATACTACATGACTAGCAAAACTTTGCATGATAAAACTTATGATGATAGCTTTCATTTGGTTAGGCATTTAGATTTGCGTGGCAGATTATGCGCGACTAACTAAATCTTATTTACTGCATGACTTTATTTACTTATGAGTACATATTTTCTTTTGGGTTGTTACAGTACTATGTCGTCCGCTACTCACCCGATCGACCTGACATCCGACACCGAGATGGAGGATGCTATGTCTTCTGACTCTACTCCGGCTCTCGTTACACCTATGTCTTACGAGGCCGAGCCCTTCGAGGAGGGTGAAGTCATTGCCACCCACTTGCTTTGACCATACACGGCGTTTGCTGTCTTTGGTCCCTCACTTATGACAAATATTTGGAGTCAGCAGTGGCTATCACCCTCGATGTTATGTCCCGGACACACTCATCCACCGATTCCGTATCTTACGTCTCTTGTCCATCACCATTGCCTATCCGCGAAGGCGAAAGGCGAGCTAGGGTTCTCAAACCCTACGAGCCCGCGCCGTTGGCCGACCATTTCGTTACAGAAAGAAGGTGCTACCTTCATACATCTTGCTCGGAAGCGAGTAAAGGCACCCATCACTTTTATTCCACCATCGACATACCATCATCCTGCTTTTCCACCATCGGCTACACACGCACCACCACTCGTACTGTTTCACCACTACCACCACCTACCACATTCATTTACGGACCACCTTGTGCGGTTTCATCCTCATCCGTGCACCATCACCTATGGTGGCCTTGCTGAGCGATGACATCTCTTGGGAAGAGAGCCGTCTCTCACCCCGCATTCGACCCATATTACCGGGCTATGTTTGGTACTTCGGCCGAGAGCCCGTGGGAGGTCGATGCTAGGCGTTGGTCATACATGATGCCACTCATTAGTCGATGGAGGTCGGAGGAGGGTGCACCTAGCGCTGTGGAGCTTGGGAGCATCGGTTTCTTCTTCTTGAGACTCTTGGGTTCGGAGAACCCTTCATCATACTATTCCATTGATAGCTGCCCGAGTTCTACGATTTGAGGATCGGCTCGAGGATGTTGTGGCATTCGTTGATGAGGTTCCGTTAGTGCGTATCGAGAACATCGAAGATGAGGTTGGAGAGCTCCTTAAAGGGAGGATGCGATGGAGAGAGCTTGAGAGGATTGGTTCCCAGTGAGAGAGCTAGTGGGCGATTCTGGTGTTAGAGAGGAGGATGGAGTCGGATAGATTAGGACTCTTTGGGCGAGTGAGATGTTGGAGGGTTGTGCGACGGCGGTCGAGAGGATGACTATCATGGAGACTCGTGCTCTTGCTTTGGAGCGAGATTGGAGGCACGAGATAGAGGTGGATGGTGGCGAGCTAGTCCATGACCTCTGCGCCGATTGAGGAGCACACTGTGACCTCTAGAGTGGTGATTCATCTATTTAGTCTTTTGGTACCTTAGCTGCCGCATGTGGCACTAATAAAGGCATTGTATTCGCATGTTTTGTAAACTATCGAACAAGCTATTTATGCGACATTGTATGGTTTTGTATCACTATGTATGGATGATAGACCTATGACATTATGGTTGTTGTTTCTTTATGTTCTCATGTATGATGATCTTTCTTATTTATCGGTGTATGAATCGAGTGATCATTTATATATATATTCTCTTGTGTGGTTACGACATATTACGATTCTTCTTATGATGATTATACTCTATTGATATAATGTGATGATCTTGACTATTATGAAAATTTTTTTTATAATAATTCACAATTATGTTGAATGATTCTAAAATTTGAGTGTATGTCTTTAGAAAATGGCAAGAACAAGAACTACCCTACCTCTCTGGAACTCCGAGATGACCCCGAAGCAATTCGGAGGCTAGTTACTAATGAAATCGGTCTTTGCTTTTTTTTGCAAGACTGCTTTGGGCAGCTCGAGCAAATGAAGCTCCAAATCAAACCAACGAGAATGAAGATGTGGCAAATCGCAAATGTGGATACAAAGAGTTCATGAATTGCAAACCTACTTTCTTCAAAAGGCGAAGGCGCAGATTGGCCTTATTCATTGGATCGAAAGATGCGAAGCGTATTTCTTTTAAGTGATTGCTCGAGAAGATTGCAAGGTGAAATTTGCTCTTGGTACTCTCTTGGAAGATGCATTGTCTTGGTGGAAGGCTCATGCCCGACCTATTGGCATGGAAGAAGCCTACAAAACCACTTGGGGTGAACTAAAGCAATTGTTGATGAAGCAATCTTGTCCAAGGACCGAGATCAAGAAACTTGAAGATGAATTCTATCATCGACTACTAAAGGCAATGATCTCAAAACCTACTTCAAGCGTTTCCAAGAATTGAAAGCTCTATGCCCTTCCATGATTCTTGATGAAGTTAAGTTCTTTGGAAAATCTCATTGGGGATTACCCGAAGCATTGAGGGCAATGTTCTTGCATCAAAACCCAAAACCGTGGAAGAAGTGATCACAATTTCCTACCAACTCATGGATCAAGTCCTGAAACATGGATCCGTGCAAGGCAACAACGACAACAAAAGGAAGTTTGATGACCGTCGAGGCAACACTTCAAACAACTTCAACCACAACTCTTTCATTCACAACAATAACCGTAACAACAACAACCAAGGCCGCAACAATCACAATCAACACCGCAACAACAACCCCAACCCATATCACCAAAACCGAAACAACCACCACAACCAACAAAACCGTAGACAAGAAGTTGTGAGGGCTTATGCCGCTACACCCGCCAATGGAAGAGGCTATGCTGGACCACACCCTTTGTGCACTCGATGCAACCTGCATCATGTGGGACGTTGTACTATTAAGTGTGGGAAGTGTAACAAGGTGGGCCATACCCACAAGGATTGTCGAAGCCCTGCTACTGGAAGTAACCTCCAACCCATGGGGATAACTTGCTTTGGATGTGGAGAAGCTGGGCATGTCAAGAGTAGGTGCCCAAAACTGTACGGGAACAACAACAACAATAACAACAACAACCCTGCTAGAGCAAGAGCTTATGTGCTAGGAGATGGAGATGCACAAGAAAACCCGGACGTCGTTGCAGTGCGTTTTCACTCAATCATCATTTAGCTAAGGTGTTATTTGATTACGGAGCCGACAAAAGCTTTGTGTCTTCTAAGTTTGCACCTTTACTAAAAATCACCCCAACCGTCCTAGATACCACATATGAAGTAGAGCTAGCCGATGGAAAAATAGTAGGAACTAACACTATCCTTGAGGTTGCAACCTATCTTTATCAAACCACCCGTTCGATATAGACCTTATGCCTATCCAACTTGGTAGCTTCGATCTTTGTCATTGGCATGGATTGGCTATCCAAGAATCGTGCAAGAATCATCTGTGACGAGAAAGTCGTTCACCTTCCTCTCAATGGCAAAACTCTAATCATTCGGGGTGATCGTAGTAAAACCCGATTGAATATCATCTCGTGCGTCAAAACTGCAAAGTACATAGAAAAAGGATGCCACATTTTTCTAGCACAAGTAACGGAGAAGAAGAAAGCGGATGAGAAACAACTAAAAAGCGTCCCGTGGCTAGGGATTTTCAAGTATTTCACGAAGACTTGCTGGTCTTCCTCCGATTCGGCAAGTAGAATTTCAAATCGAGCTAATCTGGGGAGGCGGCACCGTGTACGAGCACCTTATAGATTGGCACCCTCGAACTACAAGAATTGTCCGACCAACTTCAAGAATTGTCGAAAAAGGATTCATTCGACCGAGTTCTTCGCCTTGGGAGCTCGGTCTTATTTGTCAAAAAGAAGGACGGATCTTTCCGTATGTGTATCGATTACCGTGGTGAACAAGCTAACGGTGAAGAACCGATATCCATTGCCTAGAATTGATGATTTGTTTGATCAAGCGCAAGGGTCAGCGTCTACTCAAGATTGATCGAGATCGGGTATCCTGGCGAGAGTTAGAAGGAGATATTCAAAAGCGCTTTCCGAACACGATATGGCCACTATGAGTTCAAGTGATGCCATTTGGTTTGACAAAGCGCCGGCGGTATTTATGGACACGATGAACCGAGTGTGTAAACCTTACTTGGACAAATTTGTGATTGTGTTCATTGATGACATTCTCATTTACTCCATGACAAGGAAGAGCATGCGGAACACTTGAAAGCCATTTTAGAGCTACTCAAGAAAGAAGAAGCGTATGCTAAGTTTTCCAAAGTCGACTTACGGATTCAAAAGTTCAATTCCTTGGTCACGTGATAGATAGTAATGGTCTTCATGTTGATCCTTCAAAATCGAAGTTGTCAAAGATTGGTCATCCCTACTACTCCTACGAAATCGCCAATTTTTAGGTCTTGCGGGTTACTATCGGAGATTTATCGAAGGATTCTCGAAAATCGCTAAACCTCTACGGAGTTAACCCGGAAAAAGAAAAATTTTGGTGGGGTGAGGAACAAGAGTTAGCCTTTCAACTCTTGAAACAAAAGCTTTCTGAAGCCCTATCTTAGCCTTACCCGATGGAGTGGAAGATTTTGTGGTCTCTTGTGATGCATCACACCTAGGGTTAGGTGCGGTATTGATGCAAAGAAACAAGGTGATCGCTTATGCTTGCGACAACTCAAAACTCACGAAAAGAACTACACTACTCATGACTTGGAATTGGGAGCCGTGGTTTCGCTCTCAAAATATGGAGACATTACCTATATGGAACCAAGTGTACGGTGTTTACCGACCATAAAAGTCTCAACACATTCTCGATCAAAGGAGTTGAACATGCGACAACGCCGATGGCTAGAATTGCTTAGTGATTCTGTTGTGAAATCCGTTATCACCACGGAAAAGCAAATGTCGTGGTGATGCTCTTAGTCGAAAGGATCGACCTAAACCTCTTGAGTAAGATCTTTGGGAATGACAATTAAGTCACCCTTCCATCAAAAATCCTTGAAGCTCAGTGAAGCTCTCAAACACGAAAACCGTCCCATGAAAGAATCTTTGGAATCTTGGGAAAGCGAGCGGTTTTGCACAAAGATCGGATGGAACCTTATGTTTTGGCGATAGAAGTTGGATACCACTTTATGGAGGAATACGGGAACTCATCATGCATGAGTCTCACAAGTCTAAATATTCCATTCACCGGGATCCGACAAAATGTACCAAGATCTCAAGAAGCTTTATTGGTGGCCAAACATGAAAATTTGAAATTACAACGTCGTTGGGAAATGTCTCACTGTTCTCGAGTCAAAGCCGAATGTCAAAACCTTCGGATTGTTAACTCAACTGAACTCCGGTTTGGAAGTGGGAGAGAATCACTATGGATTTCATAACCAAACTACCAAAGGCGCTAGAGGTTACGACACCATTTGGGTCATCATTGATCGCCTTACCAAATCCGCTCATTTCCTACCCATCAAGGAAAATGATGAAATGGAAACCCTTGCTCAACTATACGAAGGAAATTGTATCCCGTCATGGAGTACCAATTTCCATCATTTCGATCGTGACGGTCGTTTTACTTCACACTACGGAAATCTCTTCAAAAGGCTTTAGGTACTCGTTTGGATATGAGTACCGCATATCACCCTCAAACCGATGGCCAAAGCGAAAGGACTATCCAAACCTTGGAAGACATGCTACGAGCTTGCGTGATCGACTTTGGAAAGGTTGGGATAAACACTTACCGTTGGCGAATTCTCTTACAACAATAGTTACCACGCTAGCATCAAGGCAGCCCCATTCGAGGCACTTTATGGTCGAAAGTGTCGATCACTGTTTCTTTGGGCGAGGTTGGAGATGCCCAACTCATTGGACTGAGCTTGTCCAAGAAACAACCGAAAAGATTGTGCAAATTAGTCAACGACTTCAAGCTGCTAGAGATCGACAAAGAGTTCTGGCGATGTTAGAAGGAAACCCATGGAATTTCAAGTTGGTGATCGAGTCATGTTGAAAGTATCACCTTGGAAAGGAAAAGTTCGATTCGGAAAACGAGGAAAGTTACACCCTCGATACATTGGCCCTTTCAAGATTCTCGAAAGAATCGGCCCGGTTGCTTACAAACTTGATCTCCCGGAAGAACTTAGTAGAGTTCATCCTACCTTTCACGTCTCAAATCTGAAGAAATGTTTGTCGGATGAATCTCTTGTCGTCTCACTAAAAGAGATTAAACTCGATGACAAGCTCAACTTTGTCGAAGAACCAATTGAAATCATGGATAGGGAAGTCAAGCGACTTAAGCAAAGTCGCATCCCTATCGTCAAAGTTAGATGGAACTCCAAGAGAGGACGAGTACGTGGGGCACGAAGACACCATGCGTGTAAAGTACCCACATCTCTTTGCAAATTCAACTCCGACAACTCGTAAACTAAAATTCATGGACGGAATTCTCTTAAGGGTTGGTCTGTAGCCACACTGTAAAATTTCACTATCATCAACCTTCGTATTAATAAACTAGATTGTTTATCAAAACTTATTTGAGCATTTTAGCATGTACGCTTCATTTTATTGCATAAAATTTATGCAACTTCGAGTAGTCTTATTTAATCATGCCCGATATTCTTGATAAGCGAAATCAGTCTCACAAGAAATTCTCTTGTCTTACGAGCCGCGCGCGTACCGACACTAAATTAATTATGGCTAAAGTCAAATAAATATTTCTACGAGTTAGAATTAATATTTTACTTTTATATTTTTAGTTACCTTTTATAAAAACATACTAAATTATATATTATACGTTGGTCAAAAACATCAAACCGGGACACCGTGACTCACATTTAAACTCAAACGGGACACGATATACGTAACGAAAATTTGAGGTCTTTTCCTTCCTCTCTTTTCTTGTAACCGAATGGGCTCACAAGTATTCCCACCTCAACCAAAACTTGTAACTACACTAACTTTGAAAACCTTGTAAGTAAAATAAACACAAGGTCCATCATATATCTATGTAAGTTGACCTTGAAACCTTAAGGAAGCAAGTTCCCCATACATCCAACTCACTTCTTGTCCTCTTTTGTCCTTGTGGCTGCCGAACACTTCACAAAACCACAAACCATTGGATTGTTTTCTCTTAATACTACCTTGAGTCTAGTAAAATCAACTTTGCATGTATCTAGGCCTACATAAACCTTTGGTCAATAACCAAAAGCTCTTCTCCTCCTTCTTCTTAAAAACCCACGAGCACAAGTTTTACTACACATTTCACTTACAAAATCTCACCAAAACCACTAAGAGTAATTCAAAGATTTTGGTCTTGGAGGAACTTGGGTAAAAACAAGCTTAATATTTGGAAGATCTTGGGTAAACAAACTAGCATTTGGAGTTGGGTTATAAAATCTTGGGTTCTTGTCTCATCTTGGTCGACACAATCACTATTCCATTGTAAGAATCCTTGGTCTCGTTTAGCATATGTTTTCATTGAGCTTCTTATGATTTCAAACATGTTTATGCTTAACGTTTAACTAGAAAATGAATTCTTTAAAAACTTTTCTTGCTCGACATGTATATACACGTTAGATATACATGCAAAGATAACTAAGATTTGCGTTTAAAGCTTGTGTGGAAGTCTAGAACTTGTTATTACTTGTAAGCATCTCGAAAGGAATATAAGCTAGTGCTTATTTGCTTGCTTATTCGACACCCTTGTGACTTGAGACTATTTTGAGTTTTTCGAACTAAAAACGACTAAGAAAACTTGGATCTAAAGTATGCTTAAGTATTGGCTCGTCTTGGAAAAGTCTTCATATTAGCTTAACTAAAGCTTATTTTCGACTATATGTGTTTTATTGTTTACCCTTGGACTAAAGTTTCATCGCATAACACAAACCATTTTACAACTACACCGACACTTGTTTGATAAGCGAAACCATAAAGACACTTCATATTAAGTCGTAACTCCTTAATCGACCTTAAGAAAACTAACTAAACCCTCTCGTAAGTCACACATTTGGTCTAAAAATAAACTAGTTTTTCGTTTTCCTATCACTCGAACCCATGGTACGATGGCTACACTAAACACATGCTAAGGCTTTGCATAAACTAAAATGAGATGCAAAATGAGACTCACACTTGACTTCTTGAGAAATAGAAATGAAACCAACAAACAAGAAAAGAAGTCATGCTTTGCATGCATAAGTTTTCGAAAATAGCTCTTGTGAAGGATTCTAAAACTAACATGAAGCGATCGACATACACATTAAATGGAACTAAGCTGAAAATCATAACACAAAGAGTCCCTAGCTCGGTTGGTGGGGCGTGGTCTCTAGCGAGGAGGTCGTGGGTTGAAGCGCCCCATGGCGGTTGCCCTTTTTCTTTTTTTGGTATAATACTAGTAACTTTCGGAATTGACACAACTAGTCCCCAAACTTCCCCTTTCCTCAAACTACTCAAGACCTTTGTAAACTAATACTATTTCAACCTCTACTTTGAACCACTTAACATGCATTTTCTTAAAATACTTATAAAATTTGAAACTTACATAAACCTTTACAACTTTGGACCCTCCAAGATCTACATAACGCTTCCCATCCTAAAACTTCTAAAGATAATAAATTTATATTTTCTACAAGTCTTCGTCACATAAATAAAATTGGTACATATTTCTATTTGACAACCACATTTGTATAAACTAGAAAATATTATACTTTTCTAAATATAATATTTTCCATAACTTAGATAAAATATATATTATACTTATATATATACTTTTCAAAACTAAACAAAAATCAAATAAATATAAGTTGATTCATAACTATTTCCGCTTTAATAAATATACTCGAGCCAACTCTTGTACGAATGTTTCGTAGACTATTCCAAGAGCCAAAGACTTATAAACATTTCGAAACTTATTTAAACTTAACCGTTGCCACATAAGCATTATTAAACACAAACTCTCGAGAATGCTTCCACCGTTTTAAATACACTAAGTCATGAATAAAAACAATAAACTAAGACTTGCCATGCTAATTATAGGTCGCGTGACGGTACTTCGTGCTCATACTACTTGACCTTACACTACTCGGATACCATTTGCTAAGGTGAGTTCATAGCCTCGCCTTTACTTATTTCTTTCAAACCCGCGAGGAGATGCATGCTATAAACTAGAACACAAGTCTTTTCTTAAAGCTGTATGCTTATCGATCATTATTATTATAGCCTAAGTTGCACGCCATAAGTCCCTTACATCATGAACCATTAATCACTTGCTAGTGAGCGCGAATATTGTGGATAGTACTATGGGAATTAACGACCCGACTCGGTTATCGGAAATAACCAGGCGCACTATATTGGTTAACTATGGAATTGGCAATTCCATCTCGAGGGCAATATTATTACTACGCCGATAATTAGGTGTATCGATTAGTTTGGTGTCATGAGCTTAGCGCATAATAATAATCTATGTTTTCCATGGTGATTGTATTCGAAGCAATTATCATCTCTTACTTGTGTTCAACTTATTATTTAAACCTATGAATATCACTCAACTTTTGTTGACTTTTAAGCATGCTCATCTCAGGTACTAATTAGAATTTCATGAAGGCGTGGAGCGGACGTCGTGGGACACTTGAAGTGGTGTCGTTTTCAATTAAAGTTATCATTTCATAAATATTTAAACTATCTTTTGTGTAACTCCAAAACATGTGTATTCCCTTTTTGTGTTCTAAATCTTTGAGATTTATGAAATGGTAACTACTTTTTATTAAAAACGTCTCTTTAGAGCCGTTTTCTATAACTGGGGTGACTATGATCCTCTAAGTAATACCCCAAATAGTCTTCATTTGTCACATTGTGATTTTGGGGTGTTACAAGGAAGGGACAAGTTTGGATAGGTTTAGAGGTCAAGTTGAAGAGTTAGTAGCAAAAAAGGGGATTGTGAGTGAGGTGAAGTGTTTGTGGTGAGAATGCATTTATTGATTGTAGGTGTACAAAAGGAGGGGAATGAGCTGGATAGTAGTATAGTGGTGTGGTGGTGGAAAACCACCGGTTTTGGGTTGCAGTAAGGTAGGGAGATGAACAGGGGAAGGCGGGTTGGAGTGGGTTTGATGGGTTGACCCCGGTTTTATTATAAAGGGTTCAATGGGTATGGATTTGGGCTTGGGTTTGGGTTTAATAAAACAAAGGGTCCGGTTGGTTTGTAGTTTATATCACAAGGACCAAAAGTGTAATTTCTGATTTTTTCAAGGACTTATGTTGCCAACTTTCCCAAGTTATCATAAGGACCAAATCTGCCAATAAACAATAACACAAAGACCAAAGTTGATAATTTTAACATTTTAAAACTTTAAGGACCATTTGTTTCAATTTTAGATTTTGAGGGGGTGAAATTGTAAATTTCCCAAAAGTTATCAAAAGGTTCCAAATTATAAGTTATGAATAGTACAAGGGTATTATTTGATAAATTGTATTTTTAAATACCTGTGGACTAATTTTGCTATTTTGTAACTTGAGGGTAAAGTTGCCAATTTGTGAAAACTTTTATCCGAGGATTATTTGTGAACATTTGATATCCCAAGGAATAAAGTTGACTTTTCTTCCATTTTAAACCTTCAGGACTAATTTCGCCATTTTGTGAAACTGTGGACCGAAAATGACAATTTTGTGAACTTTGCATGCTTTTCACTTATTTTCAATCTTTTGTACCGAATCACATAAAACACATTTTCATGATATTTGTAACATTTATATAGTCATTTGTGTGTTTTGGTCGTTTTGTTGGTTTAAATAATATAAAATATATGTGTATTTAGACACATATCAAATCCCCCACACTAAACTATTGCTAGTCCCTAGCAATCTTTTATGAAAATTTAATGGATTTCATCTCTTTACCAAAAGCCATTACTCGGAGTAGCCAATTGTTTCAGATTCAAGTAAGAACCTTGGTACAATGATAACCAAATGATTTTGAGCAAATCACCGCCTTTCAACGGTTTTGATTTGTCTTTACCGAGCCGTTTATCGGACTAGCCAACTCTTAGATAAATTATCAATATTATCTTTGGTGAGTCGATTACCAATTATGGTTTTCCAATCGCCTTTACCACAAGCCATAAACTTGCGGGCTAGCCAACTCTTCACTAATTAAAGATATGGTGAATAACACCATACAATTTTGGGCAAATTGCAAGCCATAAACGGATTTGAGAAATCTTTACCAATAGTCGCTTGTCCCTGGATTAGCCAATTCTTATGTGGGTTAGACATGATGGATGACATTATTTGTTGTGTTTAGTACATAGTACTTCCACTAAAAAAATTTAAAATTTGGCCATTTTGGGGAAAAAGGACTAAAGGGTACATTTATGATCAAATTCGCGCAAACCCCCCACACTTAGAAATGAATATTGTCCTCAATATTCAAAGTCCCGCTATTATGCCGAATCCTTGAACGTAAAAGATAACATTACTAGCTAAGTGTAAAACACAACAATTATTCTATTTTTAATATTTACAATTTTCATTCAATTTTAGATCTATATACAACATGGGACATCTCCCCACACTTAGGTGGTACACACGGTGAAAACCCATGTTTAACTATTGTTTTGATTACCGAGTCGCTAGCTTGACTCGACCCCAATTAAATGGTTCATGGGGAAATGACCTGATGAGAAATTGAGTGGGTCACCTTCACGTAATTATGAATAGTAAGGTAAGGAGAATATTTTTGGTTTTGATTTTATAATATAAAAGTAAAAGGGAAAATGTTTTGTATTTTTATTTTTATATATATAGAAAGAAAAAGAAAAATATTTTGTGTTTTATATTGTTTTAGGAATTGAAATATGATATTATGTATAATATATCTACAAAGGATAGATATTTCAACAAAACACAAGTACATTATACGCAAAGACACCTCCAAGAACGGCGCCAAAATTTGATCGGCCCAAACGGTCTATCTTTTATTAGTCAACCACTTGTGAATGGTCAACCATACAAGTCAAACAATTCGAGAACAAAATGCAATTAAGTCCGGAGGAATTTAGTGGATTCCCGGTCGTTATGTCCCAACGAGGTGTGTAAACCGTAATACAACGAATGTGTGTGCTAAATGATATTGAATATACAAAAAAGCAGAATCGATTGACTAACACTAGGAATGTGAATAGTGATAGCTCACACAGACTATGTGGTTTAAAAACGCAATCGAAACCTAAAACGTAAAGATATACAAACGACGTTTAACTTAAATTAAACGTAAACGTATAAAAACAAAACGATTATAACTATAGTAGGGATTTGCATGCCTTAGGGGCTTAAATGCAAATTAAACAAACTTAAAATTTTTAATTTATAATTTACAAATTTATATAAAAGTTAAAAAACTAAAATGCGTACGTTTATGTAACAATTACGTAAGCGTACAAAAATAAAAAGGAATTCAGTCCAATATAAGTCCCACAAATGTGAAAATCATATTTTTGGAATCCTAAAAGGATAAGAAATTTATTAGAGAATTAAAATAAATTTTTACACTATTAAATTAATTAATATAAATTAAAAATGAATTAAATGTATTTAATAATGAATTAAATAATAAGAAAATCTAAAATTAACTTAAATAAATGAAATAAAGAATCAGAAAATCTAAAATATTATAAAATGAATTTTAAAATTGAAAATGTATTTTTTACACAATTATTCTATTTATTATGAATTATTTACTATTATTAATTACTAAAACTATTATTGATTTATTAAAAGTATTAAATGAATAAAGAAAAATCAAAATTTTACATAATTCTAAAATAAATAAAAGAAGCTAGGAAAAATATAAAAACTATATGTTATTAATGAAATAAGCTAATAAGCAATTAAGATTCTAAATAGAAGCTATTACTTAGCTTTGAAATGGAGCTTTTGGTTTTTTCTTTTCCGGACCAACTAAAAATTGATATTATACATGTTTAATGAAAACAAAACTTTACAAACTAAGAAATAAGCAAATTGTGAGCTTATGAGTCCAACAGTTAAGCTTTTGGCTTCACAGTGGAGTTTAAGCTTGATATAAGATAGGAAAAAGCTTTACAAAGGAAACAAAAGAAAAGTAAGATGTACACAAGTCCAATGGATAAATATAAACAAGAAAATGGACCAGTAGTGTGAGCTATAGTTTAGACAGTTAAGCTTTTGAGCTTAACTTGATGGAATGGAAGCTTGCAAAAGCTTGGTATAAGCTCCACACAGAAAGTAAAGGAAAAATAATATATGTACAAGTGATATGAACAAGTATGAACAAGCATGTGTCTTGGAATTCACCCACAAGCTTGTAATAAGCTAATAAGCAATTCCAAATTACACATGATCCAAACATCCTCAGATACTTTTGAATGACAAATTAAGCCGAGGGTATAAGCTTAATAAGCCAAAATAAGAATTTAGATAGCAATATGGGCTGGTGAGCTTTAAAAGCCAAAACTCAACCTGGGGATCATGATGAGCTTTTAAGGAGCTTATGAGTAGGCCACAGACATCGAAAGCTCAAGATACACTGATGGAATGGGACAAGTTACAAGCTACTTGCAGCCCTATATAATAAGCTACAAGGTGGGATTTAAGTGCTGGATCAAAGAGTTGGGTAGATGAGCTTCAAATGAAACTAAACCACACAAGCTTATGACCACAAATGAGCTTTTTAGAGCTGTTGGTAATGGTGTAAGTTCACTGAGTTCTCAGTGAACTGTTATGAGTGGGCAAACAACAAGCTCAATTATAACCTATCAATTAAGCTCATAAAAGCTACACAAGCATCGAACATTGAGTGTGATAGATTAACCTCACATAAGGTCAAAATCACAAGCTCAAGCTCAATGAGGAGCTATTTGAGAGCTTAGGAAAACAACTCCAACTACGGTTTGCTTCGTAGTGAGTAAGATGGGACAAAAAGGTGAAAGTGATTAAGCTATCTAATAAGCTACAAATGTAAAAGCAAGCATAAATATAAACAACAGCCGAAGGGCTACATTAAAGAGTCAAGTGCACAAGCTAGGGCTAAGTCATAAAGCTTCGCAAGCTTATGAACTTAATAACTAAACTTGTGCATGTGGCAAAACAAGCTATAAAAGCTATAAAATAAGCGCTTAAACATGGAAAACAAAATAAACAAAAATAGAATAAGCAAGATTAGCAACAAAACTAAAACATCCTAAAAGCACAGATTATGAAATTCAATATTAAAGCCTAGAGAAAATTATCTAGTTTATTCAAAATGACAAAAAGGAAAATTTGACTTTACTAAAACTAAAAGTTGACTAAACCGAATTTAGATCTTAATCTATCGACTTAATATGTTATATTAAGCTATAATGAAACTAAATTAAGCAAACTTAACAACTTTTAAGCTAATATTATGAAAATGGACTTGAAAAACTTGGACAGACAAGAAATTAGAAAAGATTAAAAGCAATTTTGACTTTAGACTAAATCAAGACCTGGATTTGGATGTTGAACTCGAGTTATATGACCATTATGCATCATACATCAAACAATAAAATGATACACACAACCCTAAACACATATTAGACAACTAATCCAATTTATGAAATCTAAAATTACCACAAAGGGACATCGAGATGGATTGAAGATGAATTTGACCATTTACACATTACCACCGAGCTTAAAGGATTGTCACTTCCTCAAATGGCCTAATGGGTCATGTATACGTAAATAAACAACACAAACAACCTCGGGACCCTAAATCATACCTAATCCAAACAGCCCTTTAAACTTCACTTGTCACATGAATTTCAAAGTATTCAATGAATCTGAATACAAACCTGATTCCAAACATATTATTATCACATAAGAAAATCAATTGAGCATAAAACTTCAAGAACACAAGCAAGAAACACAAACTTGTCACATATGCATTTAATCACTGTGTTGTTTCAATTCTTAGCAACAACCAATCCAATGAACCAACTAGTAAATTTAAACTATAATTACACTAAACAACAACTCAGAGACATAAAAACATGAAGATCAAAGTAGGTAAATAACTAAAACAGTAAAATGCAAAATTGGATAAAAAGGGCTTACAAGTGAATCCTGCTGAAAATGAGAACCATAGCCACAGAACACATCCTAAGGCTTTCCACAAAGCTTCTAAACCAAAGGCAATCCACAATTAACCTTGCTCCATGCATTGATCATCTTGCAAACTGATTTTTATTTGTTTTTTCTATTTTCTTGATTTCTTTTTGGTATTTTTGGATTTTAAAAACTATAACTGTTTTGATGTATCTAAAAGCTTAGTGAGCTTTGTCAGGAGCTTATATGAGCTTAAAGAGTCCATTAAACAACTACATAACAAGAATTTAAAGTGACTTAAAAATTAAAGGTATTTAAGCAAAAACTTGAAACTGAAATGATACTTGAAATTAAACTGACAAGGATGTTCCATTACACTACTTTGATGAAAATTACAACATTAAAATAGTAAATAACAAGTATTTTAAAGAAAGCATTGAAATCGTTATACTACTTTACCAAGGCTAGCCCAAGGTACTCATCTCTTTGCCTCTCCTATGATCTTTATAGCATTCCAGTCAAATCCCACTTGCAATCTTGACCATTGATTAAGCAGAAATCATCCTAGCCGTTTAAATGACTTTTGGCGCCAAAATTCATCCACGCTGCTAGGGGCAGTTTTATTGCAATTAAAGAACCTTGGTTGTTTGTAGAGGTGGAGGGGACAAGTTCGATAGGTTTAGAGGTCAAGTTGAAGAGTTAGTAGCAAAAACAGGGATTGTGAGGTGAGGTGAAGTGTTTGTGGTGAGAATGCATTTATTGATTGTAGGTGTACAAAGGAGGGGAATGAGTGGATAGTAGTATAGGTGGTGAGGTGGAAAGGTGGTGAGGTGGTGGAAAACCACCGGTTTTGGGTTCGCAGTGAGGTAGGAGATGAACAGGAAGGCGGGTTGGAGTGGGTTTGACCGGGTTGACCCGGTTTTATTATAAAGGGTTAATGGGTATGGATTTGGGCTTGGGTTTTGGGTTTAATAAAACAAAGGGTCCGGTTGGTTTGTAGTTTATATCACAAGGACCAAAAGTGTAATTTCTGATTTTTTTCAAGGACTTATGTTGCCAACTTTCCCAAGTTATCATAAGGACCAAATCTGCCAATAAACAATAACACAAAGACCAAAGTTGATAATTTTAACATTTTAAAACTTTAAGGACCATTTGTGTCAATTTTGATTTTGAGGGGTGAAATTGTAAATATCCCAAAAGTTATCAAAAGGTTCCAAATTATAAGTTATGAATAGTACAAGGGTATTATTTGATAAATTGTATTTTTAAATACCTGTGGACTAATTTTGCCATTTTGTAACTCGAGGGTAAAAGTTGCCAATTTGTGAAAACTTTTATCCAAAGGATTATTTGTGAACATGTTTGATATCCCAAGGAATAAAGTTGACTTTTCTTCCATTTTAAACCTTCAGGACTAATTCGCCATTTTGTGAAACTCGTGGACCTAAAATGACAATTTTGTGAACTTTGCATGCTTTTCACTTATTTTCAATCTTTTGTACCGAATCACATAAAAACACTTTTCATGATATTTGTAACATTTATATAGTCATTTGTGTGTTTTGGTCATTTTGTGGTTTAAATAATATAAAATATATGTGTATTTAGACACATATCAGGGTTCAATATTATGTCAAACAAGTTCAAAATAGTCAAAGGGTTCATTATAAAGTCAAACAAGTTCAAAATGGTCAAAGGTTTCAATATTAAGTTAAATGAGATTACTTATATGTCAAAATGTTTTAAATCAAGTTAAAGTGTTCGAATCTATGCCAATATGTTCCTATCAAGTTAAAAGAGTTCAAATATATATGTCGAAGGGGTCAAAATCAAGGAAAGTGGTTCAAATAATAGCGTTCATAACATAGTGATCAATTTAGTTCGGGCATAATCTACTTACGCGCACATAGAGTGAAACCAAAAGATATTTAAGTTCATATAAATGTAAAGTAAAAGCAAGTAGTTGAGCATGTATCTCCCCCGAAGAGTTTATAAAATAATTAAACAAGTAAAAGTGGGGCTACGAACTCACCTTAATAAATGTGATATCCAATATATAGCGAATCGATGGATAAGCCGAGAAACCTCTACGCGCAACCTAGAATATGTGTTGTGTCTTAGGTTCTAAAATAACGATGTGAATGTATAAACATGCCTTATATAGTTATTACATCAATTATGCTTGGATACTTAACATTTGTGAAGTCGTATAAGTGTTTACGTTTATTATATTTAAGTTTTTCCGTCTAAATCTACCCGTTACTTCTAAACCGTAAATGACCACGACTGATTTTTATGTCCTCGGAAAGGTATTTGATAGTACTAAACAGATTAGTGGGCCCTACTGCCCCGAAGTTATTTAAGCGATGTGAAATTACCAATTTACCCTTGGATGTACTAGTTATTTCAATCAGCAAGAAATTGTCTCATAGTTTTGGTCATAGGTCGAGTTCTACAACTCGTTTAATGCACGGCCAAATGCCACGCTCAAGTTAGGGTGTTAGCTACAACTTTATTCTTTGACAAATAGTTGGTTATATGCAAGTTTTATGAGTATTACCCGTTTGAAATATGTTACTCAGTTTTGGACACGTTTAGCCGTTTTGGCTCTAGTTTATTCATCGGGATGAGTTACGGCACGAGCCACCCGGAAAAATGACCACAAGACATAGATCTACAAACCTATGTTATTTCCTAAGTTTTTCAGTCCACGAATTTTACCCAGTAATTACGTTTACAGTCCCTGTCCAGTTTCTGTGTTGCAAATCTAGTCCTTTCGATGGTTTCTAGTGTTTTAATTCATTTATCCAAGCACAATCAAGTATAATAAGCATATAGAACATATTAAATACATGTAATACTAATAATTACTGAAATCAAAGGTAAGTATAGGAGTTTGCTTACAATCCTTGTGATGAAACAATTCAAGAACCAAGAACTAGGATATTAAAACCTAAACCCTTTCAACCAAAGTCTCTAGCTTCCAACCTTTAACACACCTTGCTAAACCTTTATAAACACTTGATAATCTTTGTAAAAACCTCCTAACCTCAGCCCCTATCACTCTTGATTAGCTCCTAATCCAACCATGGAATCATAAAATAAACTTAAGATTCATGTAGAGATTACTAAGGGCTTCAACTTTGGTATATAACTTATTGTATGAAGATCAAGTATGGAAGGTGATGGTGTATTGATGAAATTCGGTTATGGAGAGGAAAATGGAAGAGATGAGAGTGTTTGAATGATTTTCTAGTTGATTATCATGAATGTGTAAGAAGTATCCAATTTGTATATGACTTTGTATGACTTACTAGCTAAGTATAACACATGTAATGA